>OU015500.1:102198372-102383372 GCA_907164885.2 Dolomedes plantarius
CACACACTGACATTTGTTGATTCTCCAGCACTGAAATCCGTAGCAATTTGAGGAAGTGTTGCACGTCTATCTCATTTAAGGATTCTCGTCGGTTGTCAACGATCCAGTTCTTTCAAGGTCTTTTTCCGTCTGCACCGCTGTCGGAGATTTGATGTTTTAACGGCAACCTGATATTTACGGTACACTAGTGAAATGGTCGTGTGTGAAACTCCAAATTGTATAGCTACCTCGGAGATGAAATGAATCTATCTTGTGCCGACTATAACACCATGTTCAAAGTCACATAAATAGTAATAACCTGCCATTGTAGCAGCAGGAACCGATCTAACAGCTTCGGCAGACACCTGTTGTCTTATATAGACGCTGCCGACCACATCGCGTTACGCTGTTTGGTTTCATACCTCCGTTATTTCTATACGCACGCCTGTACCAGTTCTTTGGCTCTTCAGTGTATATACGAAACACTAAAGGAAAAAAATATAAAGTAACTTATATTTTAAGAAATAGGACTCTGTTAAAATATAAATTTAGATTTTAAAGTACCGTGGAAAGTCGTAGAAAATAATTTCTTACATTTCTGAAAGAGTTCATTCGGTAAAATAACGGGTTTATGCTCCTAAGTGATTCTTGTTCTAATTTCGATCCTGAGAGACGGTCATTTCAGAAGCCCTCTTAAAAGAACTTTAAGGGAACTTAAAAATTGTAGGAGAAACATTCAATGAAGAAAAAAATTCAGTACTTTAGAAGATAAAAAGGTTGCTCAGAATAATTAAATGTAATTTTTAAAAAAGTGTATAGAACAATATCTTGTGTCGTTGCCTTCAAAGATGGGAAATGCGAGAAAAGTCATCCAAACTTTCACCTTTCATCACCGGATTAAATGAATATAACTTTTCTTTCCATTTCCATGTGCTTAGTGATTTTATCACGAAGACAACAGCCTACATACAATAAACTGAAAAAATATAGAATGACTAGCTGAATACCAATGCTTCGCTACACAGTACATTCAAATTAAATACAACGGACAATGTATGCAATTAATGCCAAAAAACAAAAAAAATATTTATAATAAATACAAAGGTCAATGTATACAATTAATGGCAAAAATATATATTTATAAAAAATCGTAACGGATATTTTTATAGACAAAATAATATAGAATAAAATATTCAAATTCGGTCAATGTATGCAATTAATTTGTATGTTTAATAATCATAAAACTTACTATTTTGAATTAAATTCTTTAAAAACTTCCATCTCAATTAGTTTAGTGGTTAAATTTTATCTTTTGCCGTATTTTAAGATTTTTGTCAATTTATTTTGTTGTTATGCACGTGACGCAAAATTGATTTAAAGTATCACAAACAGAAAAGAAACCACGCGATCAGCATTTATTAAATTAAATTGAGAAAATTAATCTTTAAAAAGTCATCGAAAATCAGGAAATAAAGGTAAATATTCGAACTAGAATTCATTTTAAAGGAATTTATGATCTTTTTCGTGATATAAATTGTATAACCCTCAGATTTTTATTTTAAATGCAAACTTAAAAAAAGTTAGAAAACAGCTTAAAAATTTAGTTTAAAAAATGTATGAAGAATTTTTCAAAAATCTTTATTTAGTGCACCCTTACACTAAAAGAAGAATCGCCATGCAAAATTTCAGCCCTTTAGGTTCAGCGTTTTGGTCTGTGCGTTATCTGTTAGTCAGTCAGTCAGTCACGGAACTGTTTTATATATATATAGATGATAAGTCCTATCAAGTGATAATGCACAAACTATCCTTGCATTAAACCAATACTGAGATTGCTCACGAATTCAGATTCTATTTTTAGCAGTTTTGCTCTAAAAGTTATTGTTCTCTATTACATGACAGGCATTCTTGTTGAAGAATTTCGAATGTATAAGGAGATTTCGGAAATATAGTGAAAATCGAAATTTGAGATTACTTTTTCCCAAGTGTTAGTTTGCCTGGAGAGCACACTTGTCACATATTTCAGTTTCTTTATACTTCATTATGCTGAACACAGCTGCCTTTATTTAAATAAATCCTTTTTCCTGTATAATTAAGTACGAATAATCAGAAGATCTTCTTAAGATTGTAAAAAATGGCACTGCTGTCATCATAATACATATTTTAAACATATCACTCCCTATTTTTATTTTCAGAATTAACTTTAAAAATGTTATTTCCAAGAATTTTGCCGGATAATAAGATAGAAATTATAAATATTTTTTTTAGTTAATAATAAAGTCGGATGAATTTGTTCCCTTCCAACGTCTGACACACCTGATTTGAGTGTCTGTCATTGGACGCACTTGACTGGATATGTGCGAGATTATTTTTAATAAAAGTCTGAAAATTTCGATCAGTAGAATTTAAACACCGTGTTGTAGCTATACTTACCTTTTTCGCAAAACTTTGTTTTTATCGTGATTATTAGTATTATAATAATAATAATAACTATTATTTTTTTTTGTTGTTAACTTCAGAAAATGACTGGAAAGTTAGAAATATGAGAAATGAAAATACATGATTTTTGTCTGGCTTGGTTAAAATGACTCATTATTTTTTCATGTATTCCAGTAAAAAACAACAAAAAATACTGAAAATTTGCTGCTTAAAGGAACAAGGGACCTTACACCTCTTTTTTTTTATTTTCTTAGTTTTTAACTTTATATACAAAATGAGAATAATTTGTATAACTTTTTACTAAATTAAAGACCTTTAAAATTTAGAATAGCATTTTTTATTAAAATAATGTCTGCTTTCCAAATTTTCTTATAATGTTCCATGCTCATTCCAAATCATTTAAAAATCTTAAATATTTTAATTGACATTCACCGTTTATATACGAGTATAAACCTAGTAGTGCATTGACCATTTTTTGTATGAATGTAGAGTCATGTATAATTATTTTTTTATGTTTCCATTTGTTTTTTCTATATTTAATGGTCTATAAATTGGAAACTTTTTTGTGGTTTCAAAGAAAGATGCGTAACTTTGGGGCAAACACTTCAATTCCCAATCTTGAGAAATTAGGAAGAAATCGGAAGAAAGTAAATGCGCATGGAGCATTTTTGAAAAATGATAGCTTTTTTGAAATGTTTATTGAAAGCATTTTTTATTTTTTGTGTATGAATCTAAAGTAATATATAATTTTTTTTTTGTGACTTCATTTTTTTTCTATAATTTCATGGTTTATAAATTTAAATATTTTTTGTGGTTTCAAAGAATGATGCATAGTTTTGTGGCAAACACTTCAATTCCCAATGCTGGGAAATTTCGAAAAAATCGGATGAAAATGAATGTTCTTGGAGCATTTTTGAAAAATGATAGCATTTTTGAAGAAATTTTTATAAAGCATTTTTGATTTTTTGTGTATGAATCTAAAGTAATATATAATTATTTTTTTTGTGTCTTCATTTTTTTCTATATTTCATGGTTTATAAATTTGAATATTTTTTGTGGTTTCAAAGAATGATGCATAGTTTTGTGGCGAATACTTCAATTCCCAATCCTCAGAAATTTGGAAGAAATCGGAAAAGATCAATGTGAATAGCGCATTTTTGAAGAATTGTTTTAAAGCATTTTTGATTTTTTTTGTATGAATCTAACGTCATATATAATTATTTTTTATGTCTTCATTTGTTTTCTCTATATTTCATGGTCTATAAATTTGAAAATTTTTTGAGGTTTCTTAGAATGATGCATAACTTTGTGGCAAATACTTCAATTCCCAATCCTGAGAAATTTGGAAGAAATCGGAAGAAAGTGAATACGCATGGAGCATTTTGAAAAATGATAGCATTTTTGAAGAAATTTTTATAAAGCATTTTTGATTTTTTGTGTATGAATCTAAAGTAATATATAATTATTTTTTTATGTCTTCACTTTTTTCTATATTTCATGGTTTATAAATTTGAATATTTTTTGTGGTTTCAAAGAATGATGCACAGTTTTGTGGCATTTTTGAAGAATTTTTGATTTTTTTGTATGAATCTAAAGTAATATATAATTATTTTTTATATCTTCATTTGTTTTTTTCTATATTTCATGGTATATAAATTTGAAAATTAAATAAAAAAAATTTGGCTCTTTCAATCTGATAAAATTAATTAGTTTGAATTGTTCACAGAGAAGATTGTAAATATCTGGTTACTTATATATAGATACAGTACAATAAATATCTTGCGTCTAGCAGAAACTTTTTCGACTGTTTTTAGATAATTTTCAGTCAGATACAAGGATGGTTTAATCCTTGTCCATCCCTAGGTGAGCCCAAAGCCTTAAAGAGGATTACACGGTTCAGACATAATCTCTAAATTGCACTCTTTCTCAGTTTGGTACTATGCATGTATCTAGCACTCTGTTTTTCTGCGTACATTTAATCTGTTATTTCAATAGTTTTAAAGTTATTTGGATTCTAATGAGGCGTCTCCTGTGAGATCATCCATCTTTGACGATGTAAACAAGGAGTGATTCATTCCCAGCGTGAATCTCACTTAAAAATGAACCACTGAAATAAATGTTTCATCATGTGTCTAATTTTGAAATCTTTTTCTATTTTTCATACTTTTAATTCAAACTTTTTAATCATAAATAGATCATATGAAGATGTACTGATTTTTGGGTGAAGGCACATAATTAACACAATACCGTGGGTTTATATTCCGATCTAACAGACAGTGGTATTCCAGTTATGACTAAATATATTTTTAAGTTCAAATAACGAACAATATCTTATGGGCTGATCAGAAAAATGCGTCAAAACTTAATAATAACGCTGAGTCTTGAAAAGAAAAAAAAGAACTTTAATTTTATATACTGTAAGTCATTTGAATATAACGATGAGAATTTATAACATTAGTTTTACAACGGTTTTTGCTGGAATTTCAAATGTCAACTGTAAAACAGTTGACATTTCAAGAGAAGAAGGAGAAGAAATTTTTAATTATAAAATAAGTAAAAATTTCTCTCATAACACAGAGAGAAAGTTAATATTGATTTTCTTTTATCTGATTATACAAGCATATAAGAAAGATATTCAAAAGGTCTAAATCATCTATATGACATTAATACTAGCATTATAATAATTTCAATAAAAGTACATTATACTCTGTATAAAATACTGCTTAATAGTTAGTTTTATTGAGAACTTTCAAATAGATTCTTTTCAGAGATATAGTTTCTAGAGTCACTTTGCAGTTTTATAACTGAAGAATTAATGGAAATTATCATAAATTTCAATTTTACGGTTTTCTTTGCTTTAAAATAATTTCTAATACATGTTCATCATGTTTATATCCTTTTCTCTAGAGATGTACAGTTAATTTATTTTAGAAGTATATTTCCTCCGTATACTTAAAAAAAATCAAGAAAGGACAAAAAAAAAACGACGACTGGCAAATGAAGATCATGAATGAAGATACTTTTGAATATTTTATTTCAAAATTTTAAATGAATATTTTATTAATATATAGAAAGTCAACGTCAGTGGTACAGCACATGCGATCTGTATTTGCATAAAAGAGGGCCTTATTTAATAACGCTTTAATAAATGTGACAAAAAATATTAGTATCACGTCCATAATAAACGCCAGGGGCAGGTTTATAGCTGCCAACGCAAGGCGCAGTCGATTCAGTTTTATTGATATCAAAAATGGATAAGGGAGAAAAAAAACCGTGTCCGAGATTAAAACATTTTGAGATGTCAATTTTTTAAAATATAATTTCTGATGTCATCCAACTTTTCGAATTTTTTTTTCTCGTTTGATATGTGCGATGTCATTTTAGAAGTTAAATGTGAAACGTTACAATTTTTTGACATCATTAGACATAAAAATTGAGACGTTAATATTTAAATAGTTTCAATATTTAATTATTCAAAATTGAAGAAAATATTTATTGAAAATGATGCAGGTATTTTTAAGTTCTGACTCCAAGACAGTCAGGTTTTCCTTTTCGCTGATACTTTTTGAAAGTTGTTTACGTTTCTTTGATTTTCAGTCGCTCGTAGTTTGTTTCATTCAGAAGACAAGAGCGTAAAAAATTATAGTGTACAAATTTAAAGCTCTCGAAATGCGTTCACTCTGTTATTTCTTTTCGAGAAAATCACCAAAGCATCAACTTTGCGAAACTTGGGGAAAAAATTGATGAAATTGGAAATAATACCACTTATGTTATTCAACTTTATTGTTGAGCTGCTATATATATTTTGGCAAAGATATAAGAAATTTGAAACTCATATCATACGTATCGAATGTTTTCTTATTTAACTTTCTTTTAAATAAATGTTATTAAATTAAAAACTTTTATTTTGTTTTTATAGGTTGAAAGAGGCTCATAAATGTGATTGATACTGTAAAGCCCCAATAACTTTGATTACCGCACAGAAAGAAAAGAACTCACCTATTTCCATATCTCCTGTATTTTATGAATTATTATCTTACTAGCCGCTGCGCAGCCAGCATGGTTACTTTTAGTTTTATATTTTCTTTTGCAAAACAACTCC
Source organism: Dolomedes plantarius (assembly GCA_907164885.2). Lineage (NCBI taxonomy): Eukaryota > Metazoa > Arthropoda > Arachnida > Araneae > Dolomedidae > Dolomedes > Dolomedes plantarius. The sequence goes on from OU015500.1 coordinate 102,204,890, forward strand.
ACTGAACGTAACATATGTAAGGGATGTAACCATTATCTGTCATCATCAATATACGTTGTTAAGGACTATTCTCCATAAGGCTGATTCTAAAACATCGTGATTAAAAAATATGAATTTCCATTACTTCAGAACAGAGTTAAAGATAAGACTGAGAAAACCAACACCAATGATTTTAAAAATTACAGCCCTCTCTATATGTAATATTTTTCAAAGTTTAGATATCTACACTTTATCATTACATCAAATAAGAAATTTTTAGGGAAAATTTTCAGCAAACTTTTAAAAGACGAGTAAAAATTCAGCAAGTACTAAAATATAATGTGGATTACATCACTCTCTGTATGTACTATTATTCACAATTCAGATATCTGCACTTAATTATATCAAATAATAAATTGTTGAGAAAATTTCTTCACTTATAAAATGGAGTAAAAATTCAGCAAGTACTGAAAAAAGTGTAGAACTTTAACTCTTTCTGGCTCTCGGTTGCTATGCCGGCGACGGTTAAGCCTAACTTCGCGGTCAGTTATGCTCTCTCTTTCACGCCTCTCTCTTAATGAATTATTTCTTCTTCGTTTTGTTTCTTGAGACTGCTTCCAATTTTCACTTGATCGTGCAACTCGCTTTCGAGCATTACTGATTTCAGTGCGTAAATCCATGTTCACACGCGGTTGCGAATTGCGGACGGCCGCTAATGTTTACATCTGGTAGTTGCAACCGTTGCCTGTCGGAGTGTAGAAATATCGTCGATTTTTGTGCCGCATACCTACGCGTTTTATATGTATAGACTAGCTGAAAACCCGCACTTCGCTACGGAGTACATTTAAATTAAATACAACGGTCAATGTATGCAATTAATGCCCAAAAATATATATATATATATATTTATAATAAGTACGACGATCAATATATACAATTGATGTAGGAAAAAAAAAATATATTTATAAAAAAATCGTAAGGGATATTTTTATAGACAAAATAATATCCAATCGTCTGCTGCATTAGCAAGAAAACAAATGTTTTTTTTTGTCTATTTAGTTGTTATGCATGTGACGATAAATTTATTTAAAGTACCAGAAAAAGAAGTCACGTGATCAGCATTTAATAAATTAAATTCTAAATATGAATCTTTAAAAATTCACCAAAAATGAGAAAAATAGAGGTAAAGATTCGAAAAAGATCTCATTTCAAAGGAATTTTTATGATCTTTCTTGTGATATAAATTTTATAACCCTCAAATTATTATTTTAAATGCAAAATTAAAAAAAGTTACAAAAACAGCTTAAAAGTTTAATTTTGAAAAATCTAAGAAGAATTTTTCAAAAATCTCTCTTAGTGCACCCCTACACTATAGGAAGAATCGCCGTGCAAAATTTCAGCCCTTTAGGTCCAGTGGTTTGGTCTGTGCGTTGTATGTCAGTCAGTGAGTCAGTTAAGGAACTGTTTTTTATATATAGACTAGCTGAAAACCCGCGCTTCGCTACGGAGTACATTAAAAATTAAATACAACGGTCAACGTATGCAATTTATGCCAAAAAATAAATATATATATTTATAATAAATGCGATGATCAATGTATACAATTGATGTAAAATATATATCTATCTATATATGTATATTTATAAAAAAATCGTAAGGGATATGCATTTTTTTTGGATAATATCCAATCGTCTGCTGCATTAGAAAGAGAAAAAAAAATTTTTTGTCTATTTAGTTGTTACGCACGTGACGATAAATTTATTGAAAGTACCAGAAAAAGAAATCACGTGATCAGCATTTAATAAATTAAATTCTAAAAATTAATCTTTAAAATTCACCAAAAATCAGGAAATGGAGGTAAAAATTCGAAAAAAAATTTCATTTTGAAGGAATTTTTATGATCTTTCTCGTGATATAAATTTTCTAACCCTCAATGTATTATTTTAAATGCAAACGTAAAAAAAGTTTAAAATACAGCTTAAAAATTTAATTTAAAAAAATCTAAGAAGAATTTTTGAAAAATCTCTCTTAGTGCATCCCTACACTATTAGAAGATTCGCCATGCAAAATTTCATCCCTTTAGGTCCAGCGGTTTGGTCTGTGCGTTGTATGTCAGTCAGTCAGTGAATGAATGAATGAATGAATGAGTCAGTTACGAAACTGTTTTTTATATATAGACTAGCTGAAAACCCGCACTTCGCTATGGAGTACAAAGTAAAAACATCGGTGAATGTATGCAATTAATGCCAATATATATATATAATAAATACGACGATCAATGTATATAATTGATGTAAAATATATATATATTTATAAAAAAATCGTAAGGGATATTTTTATAGACAAAATAATGTAGAAGAAGATATTCAAATTAAATCTAATATAAAGAATACTAAAGAATATAGTACAGTTTCTAGAACATTTCTTTTACTGTATTTTAATATTTTTTTGGATAATGTCCAATCGTCTGCCGCATTAGCAAGAAAAAAAAATTATTTTTTGTCTATTTAGTTTTTATGCACGTGACGATAAATTTATTTAAAGTACCAGAAAAAGAAGTCACGTGATCAGCATTTAATAAATTAGATTCTAAAAATTAATCTTTAAAAATTCACCAAAAATCAGGAAATGAAGGTAAAGATTCGAAAAAGATTTCATTTTAAAGGAATTTTTATGATCTTTCTCGTGATATAAATTTTATAACCCTCGAATTATTATTTTAAATGCAAACTTAAAAAAAGTAAACAAAACAGCTTAAAAATTTAATTTAAAAAAATCTAAGAAGAATTTTTCAAAAATCTCTCTTAGTGCACCCCTACACTATAAGAAGAATCGCCATGCAAAATTTCAGCCCTTTAGGTCCAGCGGTTTGGTCTGTGCGTTGTATGTCAGTCAGTCAGTGAATGAATGAATGAATGAATGAATGAGTCAGTTACGGAACTGTTTTATATATATAGACTAGCTGAAAACCCGCACTTCGCTACGGAGTACATTCAAAGTAAAAACATCGGTGAATGTATGCAATTAATGCCAATATATATATAATAAATACGACGATCAATGTATATAATTGATGTAAAATATATATATATTTATAAAAAAATCGTAAGGGATATTTTTATAGACAAAATAATGTAGAAGAAGATATTCAAATTAAATCTAATATAAAGAATACTAAAGAATATAGTACAGTTAATATAGTACAGTTTCTAGAACATTTCTTTTACTGTATTTTAATATTTTTTTGGATAATGTCCAATCGTCTGCCGCATTAGCAAGAAAAAAAAATTATTTTTTGTCTATTTAGTTTTTATGCACGTGACGATAAATTTATTTAAAGTATCAGAAAAAGAAGTCACGTGATCGGCATTTAATAAATTAAATTCTAAAAATTAATCTTTAAAAATTCACCAAAAATCAGAAAATGAAGGTAAAGGTTCGAAAAAGATTTCATTGTAAAGGAATTTTTATGATCTTTCTCGTGATATAAATTTTATAACCCTCAAAGTATTATTTTAAAGGCAAACGTAAAAAAAGTTTAAAAAACAGCTTAAAAATTTAAATTAAAAAAATCTAAGAAGAATTTTTGAAAAATCTTTCTTAGTGCACCCCTACACTATAAGAAGAATCGCCATGCAAAATTTCAGCCCTTTAGGTCCAGCGGTTTGGTCTGTGCGTTGTATGTCAGTCAGTCAGTGAATGAATGAATGAATGAATGAATGAGTCAGTTACGGAACTGTTTTATATATATAGATTAGCCGCTGCGCGACCAGCATGTTCTCTTTTAGTTTTATATTTTCTTTTGTAAAAGAACTCAACTGAAAGTAACATATGTAAGGAATGTTACCATTACCTGCCATCATAAATATACGTTGTTAAGGGGTAGTGGGAGCTCTGCCAAAAATTTATAATCATTGCTAAATTCTCTGTACGGCAGATTCTAAAACATCGTGATATTAAGACTGAAAAAAAGTCTGAATCGTTACCGGTCGTGTAATCGATGATGAAACTGATTGCTGTCACAAGCTCCGCAAAATCAGTGAAAAATTTTAGGACATTGACAAAGGCGACATTGCTTTTGCGGACATTACGAGATAATCGAAAGTTCTGTTTCGTTAGATTTGACGCCCAAGTTACAATTCATTGTAGAACTACAATGCACATTTTCTATCTGTTGGGTGCAAATGAAATCACATGAGAGATATATTTCAACGGTTCCTCTCATTATAGTCCTTGGTTGCAAATCCAGTGATGAATGGAATTTCAGTCATTTTTATATATATTTTTCTGCGTGAGTGTACTATGTACTCTGTGTAAAGGTGTGTTATGCCAAAAAACCTTAACCCTCTATTTTGCGCCATATACCACTCTTGACCTTATTGACCTGCAGATTACCCGTTTTATTAATATACAGGGGGTTTCAAAAAGAATCATCCGATTTTTAAAAAATCATAACTATTCATAATTTAATCGGTTTTGATCGAATAATGTATAGGCAGAAAGAGGAAAATTCCAGTTTCACGCGGTTGCCGACAAGTAGCATTAACGCTCTGTCTTCGCCCGCCACTTCTTTGTTTGTAAAGATGGCGACTGCGCAACAGAAATCATTTTGTGTTCTACGCTTTGCGAAGTGGGAGTCCCTAATAACTGTTCAGCGTGATTTTCGTCGACAAAACCCTGTTAGATTGAAATTCCTACCTCTCAGAGCAGTAGGTAATTCCAAGACACGGGTTGCCTACGTACGCATAACAGCCGTGTAAGCAGTGTATGCAGACATGCTCGAAAAATTTTGGGACGAATTTGCCTACCGTATAGACATATAGCGTGCATCCAAAGGTGGGTATATTCAGCACCTTTAATTTGGTTTCTAAAAAAACCTTTTTGATAAGCAATGTAATGTAATATAAAATTAATTTTAAATTTCTATGTTCAATTTTCATAATATACTCATTTCAAATCGGGTGATTCTTTTTGAAAGATCATGTACTTTCCCTTCAATTGCATTTTCGTAACTCATGTGACGTCAATACTGCATTATCAATCGTAAGCTTTGGACTCAATTTCGTTCCCGTAAGACCAGTATTACTATAATAATTATTTTGTGCAGTATCTGGCGATTATTGATGATAATTTGAGGAGACAAATGCATCATCTTCAGCAGTTTCCAAAATTACAATAATTGAACACTTCGAAACGAAGTTGTTTATATCTACAGTCGGTCAATTAAGAAATTGTCTCGAATGCCCAAGAATACAATATATTTGAAGTAAAGAAATGCTTTATAAAGCCATTTGAAAACAAAAGACTGGTAAGGTAAGCTGGTGTAACTGGTCCCATGGGGTAACTAGGCCATCCTCTCCCAGATTTTTCCTTTACATATTAGGCGGGGATTCCACTCTTTTGTGGCAACACTGGTAAACAGAAGTCAACAAAACAACAACCATTTTGTCTCCAAAACTATTTTTAAATGGGGGTGGCATTTTTTTCTTTTTCTAGATAAGCATTAGACCTAGTTACCCAGTCATAGATTTTGTTGTTTCTTATGATAAATAAACCTGGGTGGTTCACTTACCCCATTCATCAGGTGAACAGGGCCCAGCTGTATTTAAAAATGTATGCAATATTTATATATATAATATATATAATAAAAATCATTATCATAGCTTAAACAAACTGCCTAAGACCTACTAAAATGTATGTAATGCAAAGATTTTTTAAAATTATTCATGTTAGTATAATTTTAAGGTGTTAAAAGTATAGTATGTATATAAAAAAGTTGAAAATTTATAGACCAGTTACCCCAAACATACCTTATTAAAGTTGATACATTCCTCTTTTGCGTCATTAATCGATATCTTTTTACCTTATTAAATCCTAATACCCTACTTTATGATCCTAGTTAAAATTCAAATTACCTAAAATAATCAATATGGCGTAACATTTAAGAAATAATAGCTTACAGGGATCTTGTGGAACACACAGCTTCTTAGTACCGACAATAAAAAGATAAATAGTGGTAGACGGGTGTATGCCATAAACACCCCAATTACGATATTCAGTCTTTGAGGTTTTTATAAGGGGGAGGGACAAGTTTATTGATTTATTTAAATATAACTTTTGAATTTTAAGCGAGACAGGATTTTTCTCAATTTAAATCATTCGGGTGAGTAAAATGAGAGGCTCACTTAATGTACTCACTTAAATAGAGAATATTACTAACGTATCATAACTATGAGACGTATTAACGCGAGATGAATAAAATCAGTTGGGGGCAAAACAGAATTTTTTTAAACATTTCTCAAATAAACGATGCATAGAGACCTCTGTTATTTCCAAAGATTTCAGGAAATTATTTTCGGCGTTAAGATAAAATACTCTTTATTGCGGCCATTAAGAATCTGCGTGTTCCTGTTATTTAAGAATGTAATTAGCACATTGTTGATCGGAATTTTTATTTAACATTTACCTTACGGGGTGGGATAACACGTATCCCGAAAATACTGGCTCAAGAATGAATATATATATATATATATATATATATACACCCCGTAATGGCGTTTCTCAGAAAGGGGTTGTGAAGTTTCCCGTTCTAAAGAGGGTATTGGAAAAATGGAACCCGCAAGCTAAAAGTTAAGTATAAGCGCAAATCAACGACAAAGAGAGAAATTTCGGAATAAAGTACGGAATATTTATTATTTGAAATCTGTTTTCTTCGTATGGGGTCTGGGATTCGCAGTTTAAATTATAAAATGGGAGGATTTCCCTGAAACTCATTCAGGTCATAGTAAGGGTAGTTTTCAATTGAAGCAAAGTTCAGTCTATCAAAAATTTCTCTAATATGACTTTTCCTTTATCCTAAATTGTTTTCAACATTTGAGTGGAAAAACACGTATTACTCGGTATGGGTAACAATGTGTTAAAATTTTCAATGGCAATGGGTTATTTTGGCGTCACTCTGATTGAAATATCTATACAAAAAAAATAAAGACTTTGTCGGTCGGAGGAACAATTCCGGGTGGACCGTTTCCGGTACGTAACTTCCGGTATGGCATCCGTTATGAAATTCGGCCATGTTTGAAAATGTCGAAATCTATGTTTTTTTTCATGAAAGTACATAAATATTATATATTTGGAAATAGCTTTGAAAACTGATAATTTTTCTGCGTACACTTATTCTGTTACTTTAATAGTTTTAGAGATATTTCAATTCTAAATGCATACTCCACCGATCAACATTGTCTGTACAAAACGTTATCCGCCATGGTTTAAAAGTTAAAATCGAGGTTTTTTTCTTGAAAGTACATAAATGTTACATATTTAGGGAGAGCTTTAAAAGCTGATAATTTTTCTGCGTGCATTTAATCTGTTATTTCAATAGTTTTAAAGTTATTTGGATTCTAATGAGGCGTCTCCTGTGAGATCATCCACCTTTGACGATGTAAACAAAGAGTGATTCGTTCCCAGCGTGATTCTCACTAAAAAATGAACCACTGAAATAAGTGTTTCATCGTTTGTCTAATTTTGAATTCTTTTTCTATTTTTCATACTTTTAATTCAAACTTTTTAATCATAAATTGATCATATGAAGATGTACTGATTTTTGGTGGATTTTTCGGCAATTAAAAGTGAAAAAAAATTTGAATTCAAGTGAACTGTGATTCGAGTGTCAAGTGATTCGATTTGGGTATCCGATTAATTCTGTTCCGTTAAAATTCAATTCAAGATTGGCTTGCGGGCCCGAGAATAGCCGAGCGAAGCCCCGCTAGTTTATAATAAATAAAATCCTATTAATATTAATACGTTTAGCATCTGTAATGCTGCTAACTGAAATGAATTAATTTGATCCTTTATCCTAACTCAGCTCTTTTTAAAAGGTTAATAGTAATGTGAAGTAATTCTTAATTGTCTATAAGCGATCGAATGGACTTATTTACTATCTTTAGAAACGTAAGATATTGATCAATGACCCTACACGAAACGTGTGGTGTTTTGGGAGACAGCATCACGTAATGCTCCCAATATAACATATGGAAATATGATTTGTTTTAAATCTAATTAATTTCTCCAAAGCTGCACTCACTTAAATAGAAAATACAATCCGAGAACCATAAATTTAAATTTTTGTTAGGGAAAAAATATTTACACAGTCATAAAATTAAGTTTAATTTTTTCAGATTTATTAACGCACAAAAACGCAAATCCAATTTTTTTTTCTGATGTTAGAAGAAAGGGGAATTTTATTTTTAATTACTTCAGATAAAAATATGAAATTGTCTCATCTCCGGAGATTTCTAAATAATGAATTATAAACGAGGGAACTAAACGAATAGAATCAATAAAATTTCTCATTTAATGGAGATTAAGTAGAGGTGCTATTTTCACTGGAGGGAATTTTTGATGTTAAATTTATGCCCTTTCCCTTTCGTAAAGAAAATTTAATAACCATTATATTAGGAATAATAAAGCGGTTTAACGTTGGTTCTGTAAATTGAAATTTTCTACGAAATTATCATAATATCTATTTCCCGAATTTGATTAATATTCAAAGTTTTAAATTAAAAAAAGTGATACACTTATCCTTAAGTTGGTGTTCTGTTAGTGAGATGTTATGTTGATGTAAGGCATTCTCATTTAAAATACCTTTAGTTCACTTGATTTTGTTTTTAACCACTTACTTTTTTCTTTTTTATTCATGTTTGCGTGTATACTTTTCCATATATATGACGTGGCTCTTAAACCCCATTACTTCTTCTAAACTATTTACTCTAAATGGCAGTCATCATCAAAAGGCCGGTGAAATGACTACTACTTAAATAAAAATTAAGGAATTTCTTTATTCACATTAATTATAGCTGAATCCAATCCGCCATTTCCCATCATCTCTCAGTTTACGACACGCGTCCTCATCAAACGGCGAAAAACTCAAATCTGTCTTTGTTCTCTTCGCGCATTATCCAAAAGCGCGCCGCAATTGCATGTGCGTTCAGTGTCTTATGATCGGTGATTCAGCTTCAAGCAACTTCCAAACCTGTACGTTGAACACTCAGGAATCTCACCCAATCCTCTGCTGCTCTCTCAAAGCTGTGTTTCCCAAAACCCAAGAGATAGACAACGAATCGCCATCTGTTGGCTCTTTCAATCCCCATCCGGCTAATCACTCTCTTAATAATTACTTATTCATATTAATTCCTTTAGATTTAGTATCAACCGACATATTTAAATACTGTTAGTTATAGTTTGCTGCCTTGTACATTATATATATATATATATATATATATATTGCAAATGCACTATCCATAGAAGAGGGATGCCAGTGCCTCAAGATAGGTTAAATTTCTATCTGGTCCGCGAATTTTGAACCGAGTCAAGTGACGGGACCGGACCACTACCTAGGGCGTTATTATTACATATATATAATCTAGGTACATGTGTGTTATACAAAAAAACCTTAACCGCTCTATTTTGTGCCATATACACCTGACTTTCCTGGTATTTAAATTTTCTTTTTTATTTATATATTTCCCCTTAAATCTATTTTCAAGAATTTTCTTTTAGCGGGAGAAATAATATTCACCCTCGTTTGTGTGGGACATTTGCTCCACGTCATTTGCTGAAATATATCGGAACAGCCATCTAACTGTTTTTCTCTTTTCGCTGTGATGTGGTAGTCAGAAGTTTACAGATTTTTGTACGAGGTAAACGCATGCTGGAGGGATGAGAAACTGAAGACACAAATAAGTAAAAAAATTCATAAATGAAGTTTTTTTTGTGAGGGACTGGATCTAAGTTCTTCACATAGCTGGAACTAGAAACCACCACGGCTACAGAGCGTAACACATATATATGAATAACTATATATGCATGTATATATGTATATGCAATGTAAAATATAAACAATACAAATAAACAAAAATTAAAATTCAAGCATAGACTGCTAAATCACTTTAGCATAAAACGTAATCTGCAAAGAAAACATAAAACATTTTCAATAGAGGATAGCGCGGAAGCTTCATATCCCCATAATGAAAAAAACAAATAAATAATCCAACAGAGATAGATAAAAATAAGACGAATATAGACAAAAAAAACAGAAATCAAGAACTCTGGGCATCCACGTACCAACGGCAAGATTCTGTATAAGTGTCGGAACTGAACCATAAAACAACATAGAGGTAACCGACAGGTCTCGTCATCAGGGAGCCTAACCAAATCGGTTACCTCAAGGGGAACTTTCTGAATAGGATGCAAGTAAGCCCAAAATACATCCAAAGGCCCCGAGTCCCCCAAGGAAGCAATAAGTCAAAAAGAAAATGAAAAGACAAACACAACTTACAGTATGGGCTCAACGCACCGTACATGCAAGCACACAGATAATCCTAATGCAAAGTAAAAGATGTATACACACCCCAATTCCGTAAGTGACGGTTATAGTGAAATAGCAGCCAATTCTATCCTAGAAGTTACGTCATTGTAACATTACTACAGCGCCACCCCCATTACAGGTTAACCAAATGAAAACATAAATACTATAAAACATAATACTATAATAAGTTGTGTTTGTCTTTTCATTTTCTTTTTGACTTATTGCTTCCTTGGAGGACTCGGGGCCTTGGGATGTCTTTTGGGCTTACCTGCATCCTATTCAGAAAGTTCCCCTTGAGGTAACTGATTTGGTTAGGCTTCCTGGTGACGAGACCTGTCGGTTACCTCTATGTCTTTTTATGGTTCAGTTCCGGCACTTATACAGAATCTTGCCGTTGGTGCATGGATGCCCTGAGTGTTTGATTTCTGTTAGTTTTTTATCTATATTCCTCTAGTATTTATCTAACTCTGTTGGATTATTTATTTTTAGTTATCCTCATAATGAAAATATTCAAATATATGTAGCTTCTGTGCTATCCTTTATTGAAAAGTTTTCTGTTTTCTTTGCTAGGGAAGGTTTTAAGTTAAAGTGTTTTAGCACTCTTAGCTTGATTTTTATTTTTGTTTATTTGATTTGTTTATATTTTACATTATAAATATAGGCATATATAAAACTCAGCCCACGGTGTTTTTTCCTTAAAAAAGAATGCGAAATCTGAATTTTGGAAATTTTTCTGTTCGAACTTCACGAATCTCCAGTGAGGTTTTATACATATATATATATATATATATATATATATATATATATATATATATATATATATATATATATATATACACTGCTAGCCACCCAAATTGCAACACCAAGAAAGACAAGAGATATCACAACAAAATTTATTTTGTAGATAACATGTTGACCAAGTATCAAATGATGAAATTTATAGACTTCTGTGAAGTTTGGTTCCTGCCAAAATCAGTAGCCAGAGTAGCCGCCATTGTTGGAGATCACCGCTGCCACACGCCTCGGCATTGATTCAGAGAGACTTTAGATGAGTTCTTGGGGTACAGCAGACCAAGCAGCTTCCACACATTGCCAAAGTTGATCTGCTGTGGCAGCTGGGGATGGAATCTGGGTCAATCGTAGAGCAACCATGGACCACATGTTTTCTATCGGCGAAAGATCCGGAGAGCGAGGCGGCCAGGGAAACAATTCAATCTGGTGATTGACGAAGAACCGTTGGACAATGCGTTCCACGTGTGGTCGCGCATTATCCTGTTGAAATATGGCTGTGGGCAAGCTCTGAAGGTAAGGAAGGACAACTGGCTCCAACACCTCGGAGATGTAGCGCTGGCTGTTTAAAGTACCGGTAATGCGTACTAGAGGTGTGCGAGAGTGATATCCAATACCGCCCCATACCATAATACCCGGTGCAGGACCAGTGTGGCGGTGCATAACGCAGCTGTTCAGCATCCTCTCTTCACGGTGTCTCCAGACTCGAATGCGACCATCGTGGTGTTGCAGACAGAAGCGTGACTCGTCAGTGAAGACAATTTCATTCCATTCTGTCATCGCACCATTGGCGGCGGAGACGTCTGTGGTTCTGCGTCAAGGGTAGACAAAGCAATGGACGTCTTGCGGACAGACCACTCTGCTGTAAACGGCGTCGAATGGTACGCGCAGACACTGGATGATGCGTTACAGACTGCATGTGCTGTGCTATGGTTCGTGATGTGAGACTGAGCGATCCGTCACTGCCATGCGCACAATTTGCCTGTCATCACGTGAAGTGGTGCGCTGAGGTGGATGCGATCGAACACGCCGGTCCGTCGTGCCCTCCTGCATCCAACGATCACATATCCGCATTACAGTTGTTTGGTTTCGTCCAACACGACTACCGATTTCCCTGAAAGATAATCCACAATCTCGGTAGGCCACTATCCTTCCTCTGTCGAACTCGGATACTTGATTAAAAGATGATCGCTGTTTTCTACGAGGCATAATTGATCGTTTTTTTTAAAAAACAAGAAAAACACAATTGCCGAACTTGAAATCGTCGAAATCTCCAAGCCTTAAATAGCGCTTTGAAGTGGCGCCACAGGCGCGCGTGATGTGCGTCTGCACTGAAATTCTAATCATTTGCATATCTCACCTCCGCTAATGCATGTTGTAAATTTCATGTTATTTGCATGTTTCCTTCTGGGTGTAGCATTTACAGTGGCCAGCAGTGTATATATACATAATTTTTTTTCATAAAAGAGAGCCCCTGAGAGAAGTTTTGAAATAAATTCATATCTGAAATAAAATAAAAGAAAAGAGTACGGAGATAATGAAGTGCCATCGATTTAGAAAACATATCGCCGATTAAATTACAATTTTCGATGGAGAGATTTTTCTTTTCGTCGAGAAAAACAAAGGAAAAAATGGCGCGCAGAAGAAAATGGGACCTTTTTCAACCCGTAAATAATTTATTTTAATTATTATTGACAATAATAAATGGTAATTTGATGACAAACATTTTAAAAGTATTTATTTTTAAGGATTAAATTTAATAATTATTGTGATTAAATTGCTAAAATATTCGTTCATTAAATTAAACTTTAAGGATGAAAAAATGGCATTACTGAGACGAAACGAAATACCGTTTATTTAAATGAATGATAATTATTGGGAAATTTGCGAATCTCAAGAGACTCGTGATTAATCCCTTTTATGAAGGAAGCGATATTCTGAAGTGTTTGTCAATAAATTCGATAATTTTATGGAGATTGAAAAGATTAGCGATTTTTATGATTATATTATTTCTTTTTCGTTTCCTAATCAACAGTTATCCTTGCTTTCAAAGGTAAATAGAAGTCTGTTAAAAATCTTGTTACAAAATATGGGACAAATGTTTTGTAAAAAATATTTTATAATTTATTGAAAAAGTTTTTAATCAGTAATTATTTCACGGTATATTATGAGGTATCGTAAAGAAGTTTACAACACCCAAAAATAGTGAATGATGTATAAAGAAGCAATTCGCGTTGTTATGATCTCACGGCAGTTATTCGAGAAATCTAATTATTTATATAAAAGATAACACATGATTTAAAATTACGTTTTAAAATTAGCTAACGTGGAAGAAAATGTTCGAACAATCGATATTTTAGATCTGATAAATGACGACTTTCTGTACTATTGGAATTTAGCAGAAAAAAAAAAACACGTTGATAATTATGGTTTTTAACTATGTATAATATAAATACCGAATACATTATTAATTAATACGAGTGTTGGGGCATAAGTCATGGCAACTATTTTTTTCTTGTAGATATGTGAACGGATCACAAACGTATATGTGTCGTGTGGAAGTTCTGCAGGCATAGTGTGTATGCAGAACAACAGATGGCTCTGTGATAGCTGGAAGTAGCGCAGCGAGGACTCTGAAATCAGTCAGTTGGTGAGTGTCGTGCGAGATGGAAGTAACCCGTGTTGAGCAGCGCGCTTACATCAAAATAGCCGTTCTCCTTGCTGAAACTTTCCTACCCACCGTGCTACTGTACGATATGGTAGGGCATTATTCCCAAGGGCTTCTACTAATTCACTGTGACATTCCATTGCATTTCTCCCACGGAGAACGACACATATACGTTTGTGATCCGTTCACATATCTACAAGAAAAAAAAATAGTTGCCATGACTTATGCCCCAACCCTCGTACAAGGTTTGATATGACAGTATATCAAGTGTTCATAATTAAACTTGGCCTATTCAGAGCCCTCTGTAGCTGTAACTAAAAGGCGGATTCAGCTGAAATGTTGCATATAGGCAATTCAAAGGATGCGCTAAAAGATTCCGGGGAAGAAAGTTCAAAAAATCTCGGCTAGGGAGTGCATTACAGCCTAAATACTTGCACCGTTTTATTTGAAAAAGTTATATTTGAACAAAAACCTTCTGCTTTCACAAATTGTATTTTTATTTATGCAATAAATAGAAATTATTGTTGATGGGTGTTTTAAATATTAACTTCTCAAGATTCCAATCAAATACATTTTTCTATGTATAGGGATTATGTACCTAGCGTGTGATCCTACACAGTTAGTTGTAAAAAGCAACAACGTTTTCTCTTTAAGAGAAAATTATTACTCCTGGGTGCATCAGATCAGCGAGCGCTGTATACATTCTGATGATGTAAAAATCTACTGTAGCTTCACAGAAGTCACCCAAACAATGTATTTTTACAAAACCGCAGATAGACATTGTGGTGCCCTGCCCTAGCAACTAGCGTAGCAACGAGGTACGTGCATGGGATGTGTTGTACTATTCGACAGATTTGGTTTGTAATACGAAATGTAATGTAATCGTAGCTATAATATATGTTCTTATAAAATATCACGAAAACAAATTTAGAAAAAATAATGAAACCAGGCATCTAATTACCTTAAAATTATTTCAGTACTAATATCATAGAGAATAAGATGCCGTCGACTAGTTTCTTTTTTAGAGTGTACAAATAGTAATTGGCGCAGTATAAATACATTGATCCTTTTGTATAGTATAACGTTTTTTTCTCCCGAAGAGCTCCTGAATTCCGGCCTGACCCTTCACCGCTCTTTCTTTGCCCGAGAAAGAAGGATGCGAAACCGTAAAATGGTTGCCGTTTCAGGCTTTTTTTACTTTAAATGACTACTAAAATTATCTATTACCAGCTCGAAAAAAAATCACTACTAATAATATCATTTTATGTATATTTATTAGGTATTTATTTTAATGCTAGATAACATGATTTATGGCTTCTTTAGAAAATAAAATTGGACTTACTGGAGTTTTCCATACACGTTGTTACTTAGGAGCGCAGTGGTCCAGTTGGTAAGAGCAGTGGACCAGTGACCTGAACGTCTCTGGTTCGAAGCTCGTCGCTGCAAATCCCCCGCCATGTTCACTAATGGTGACCGGGGCACGTAAAATAGGTCGTGGCTTCAGTGTCCTCCACGTTCTCAAATTTACCTCTGGAGGTGCGCGGTCAAGTGTTCCGGTCTCATTTCTTGACTCGGTTCAAAATTACGGGACCGGTCATTCAGCCAAGTCGGACTCCGACCCTTGTGGTGCTAATTCAAAACAGGAGCCGCCCCTTTCAGCCCAATAGCCTATTAGGATCTGGTGAATGGAACTTCCAACCAGGTGGCATTAGCAACAACAACAACACTTGAGAGCGATTTTAAAATAATGTTTCGATCTTTATTACTCTCTTTTCACCACATTCTACAATATACGATATAAATAAACGTATATGCGTACATCTTAAGTTTAATATAAGATATTTCACAGTATCTGTAGAAGACTCAAAATATAAGAGAACAGCGTCTTGTTACATAGAGAACAGCGTCTTGTTACATAATACAGAAGGTCGTTCGCACTTTATGGAAACGATTTTGTAATTTGAGTTTTGGCGTTTGCATTTTGAGATAAAAATTTGGCGACTTCAGAAAAATAATCTGCTATTATTTTGCTTTGATTGGAATGTAAAATAAAATATTTATTTTGAAAATGGCTCCTGAAATTGATAGATGGCTCGAAGGTTACTTAACTGCACTTTCCGGGGAGAAATGTTCGTATCAACAAATTATAAAGCAGTGTAAAAATTTCGGTTACGGCATTTCAAAAATAGGTATTTATAATATATTAAATTTGAAAGGGAAAAAAACGCCTAACTGAAAGTAAAAATGAAAACATGACCACCAAACCTCATCCTAAGACTGTTCGAACGTAGGTAAATATCAAGAAAGTGAAGTCTCTGATTCTGAAAGAAAATACGCCGACTCAAAGATCCATTGGATTGAAACTAGGAATGTCTTGTGGCACTGTAAGTAAAATCATTCATAAAGATTTGAAGTTAAAAAAGATGTTTAAACCTAAAGTTCATCTGCTTTTGCCAAAGTATATTGCTGAAAGGAAAAGAAATTGTAGAAAATTATATGAAAAACACCTAGCTGCTGAAAAATGAAAATTTGTGGTAACACTCGATAGGGCATTGGTATATTTAAGTGACTGTAATAAAAAACGACCGATTTTCTATTGCTCAACTGACGGGAATAACCGTGCGAAATGGCTACGTCAGTGTACAGAAAAGTTCTCAACGGAGTTAATGATAGTAGCAGGATTTTGTTACAACGGCAAATTAAAAATAAAAAAAGTCTCAAGCCAAAATTAATTCACTCTACTATCACCAGAATATTTTAGAACTAATTTTTGAAGAAGAAATTCCAGCCTTATATGGAAAGGACATTGATAAAATTGACCTTCATATGGACAAAGCCTGTAGTCACAAGTCTAAAGCAACTGCCGCTTATTTTGCAAAGAAAGAATCGGAAACAGGAATAAAACGTATCCCATTTAATAAATTACCTGTAAATTTACCTGACTCTTCTCCAATTGACTTTTGCAATTTCGGTTTTTTAATACGTGCCTTAAAAAAAGCGGCATCTAAGAACACTGAACGGACTTTGGAAAACGGTCTAAGATGAATGAGGTAAAACTGACATAACAGTACTAAGCAAAAAATTTATTTCATGGAAAATTCGAGCTAGAGCTATTTTGAAGAACCATGGCTATGAGATAGAAGCAAATCACTGCATAAAATACTACATTTATACATAAAACTTAACTATCAAAATCGTTTCCATAAAGTACGAACGACCTTCTGTACATGTTCTGCTGATCACGGCTTACTTAAACATGTATATGTAAATCTGAACCATCACTGTAATCATTTTTCACTGAATGTCTATCCATTATATTATGAATTCGTGTCATTTTATCCTTTTAACTCTAATAAATGTTAGGCAATGAACAATATGCCTGATGAGTATGCCTGCGTTTCAGAATTTAACTGTCTGTTTGTTAACCAATTATTTTAATGTCACTTTTCTGTATACTGAAATATTTGGCGACCATGCTTCATCAACCTTGCGTAATTCTCTCTTCGTTTGAACGGAAGCTAAGGAAACGCGCTCTCACTTGCAAAGTACTACATAAATTGATGTTTTCGTGATGCGGAAACCTTGTATCTCCTGTAGAAATGAAAATAGTGTAATTCCCCACAGTGTGTGGACAATAAAGAATGTATCATAAAGGATGCAGAGGCAGGGGCAAATACAGGATTGTAAAACAATAAAAAAATAGAAGAATAGCTGTCGGTGTGGCCAGTGATAGCGATCTGAAGTTTATATTTTACAAGATGGATGGTCGTTATTTTATGGCCCACAGTAAAAACGTCAGAGGAGAAGAATCAAAGTTGTTTTACAAAATAAACGTATGTGGGGGGAGGTACTATATAGCCTATGGACAGAGGCGGCAGAGGCGGTATAATAAAGGACCAATTAGGGATAGGAACCACTGAAGGAGAAACAGCCCACTGCCCAATGAAAGTGAGGGGCGTGCTAGAATGGCCCCCTGTAAACAGACAACAGCTTCGCTAAGGACGAGAGGAATCAAAAAAAAAAAAAAGGAGACGGTCTTCAGATTGGGTTCCTGAGAGTTAGATGTCGGAGGCTCTCGTCTGCCATATAGCCGTGGAGAAGTGCCAATATACCGCCAACGTTTTCATACACTGGAGATGATACTGGGTCCCGGTCGCCGATGCTACGATCATCGCTGCATACATCCGTTATAGTAAGTGCCTGCCCGTTAGATTCTAAAAAATCATATTTGACTCTATAGTTTGCCTCTGCTTCTGGGTATGTACGTCAAAATTATTAATATAAAACTGATTGTAATACTATAAGTTCTGACATGTTAATTGAAATTTGGGTTGTCTAATAAATGTATGTGTAAGGTCAATGCGTTGTATTCCTTACTTATTCCAACCCTTGCATGCATCTATTGCTTCTAGGTGATTCACTCCTATATCTCCCATCATTGCCAAAATCTCATATCACTGTAAAAATAAAATGCTGTTTCAGAGTTTAATGTTCCTGGTTAGCGAATTTACGTGTTTTGGATATCCCATATTAGTATCTTAAACATGCTTTCTACCTTTCTGGTTATGCTTCCATCTTTGTAATACACTATCTACCAATAAGTGTTTGGACACCCATGCAAATAACGATATCTGCGGTCTTGATATACGTAAAGCCCTCTGCGGTTAACTATCGTGTAGGAAACAATATTGGCACTAGTCTCATGCAAGATGCCACGAAGTGCAGAGTTATCTGATTTCGGTAGTCGTCGGGTATCACACAAATGGCCGATCCTTAACGGACATATATAGCGGGCTGAATTACCCAGAATCGACAGTGGCCTATGCGATTCAGAAGCGGAATGGGAGTGGTTATTGTAGGAATGTGTCCCGAGTCGACAGACCCCCAAAACTGGGATATACAGACCGCCGGGTACTGCCCAGAGAAATTCGGAAGAACCGCACCCAACCGATGGTCCACATACTCCAGGAGTTAACAAGCATCCGGGAATGTTGTTTCGATGAATACCATCTGTAAGGAAGCACATCTGCTTGGTTTTCATGGTCGTGCTGCCGCCCATAAACCATTCATCACAAAGTCAAACCGCGGTGCTCTGCAAGTCTGTGGTGCAAAGCAAGTCGAAAGTGGACCGTAGATCAGTGAAAACGGGTTCTCTGGAGCGACGAATCAAGGTTCACCCTCTACCGTTCGAATGACTGAGTCTGGGTCTGGCGTCTGCTTGGAGAGCGCCTCCTGCCAGAATGCATTGTGCCCACAGTAAAGGTTGGAGGAGGTGGAATTATGGTCTGGGGTATTTCTCTTGGTATAGACTGGGAATCTTGGTCCCAATTCATCATAAGATCATCGCCGACACCTACTGCTCTATTTTGGATGACAGTGGGCTTCCTACGTTGTGGCAGTTTTACGGGTTGGACCCCTATTACATCCAGGACGAGAACGCCGGCTGTCAGGTTGCTAGGTCACCCATGGATCGGTATGGTGACAATGGGGTTAACCGAATGGATTGGCCTGCCCAGAGCCCAGACCTGAACCCTATCGAGAACCTCTGGGATGAGTTGGATCGTCGAATTCAGGGGGCAACAACAGTCCAAAATCGGTGAAGGAACTTGCCATATCTTCTACAAGAAGAGTGGAAAAAATATCACTCGCCGTCATACAAGGACTTGTGGAAAGCATGTCCCATAGGGTTGAGCCGGTAATTGCTTCTCGTAGAGGTTCTACCAACTATTGAATATGAATAAATTTTGTTTTTCTTTGCTATCACAGGTGTTCAAATACTTAATGGCGTATACTTAAAACAGCATGCATGCGCTGATAATATATATATATATATATATATATATATATATATATATATATATATATATTAACAATTTAGTATCAAAGAAAAGCATGCTGTTTTAGGTATATTACAAAAATGGAAGTATAACGAGAAGGGTGCGAAAGCATGTTTAAGATAGAAATATGGATACCAAACACAGGTAAATTCTTTACCCGGGCACACTACACCCTGAAACAGAATTTCATTATTACCATGTTTTTATTAACTCGCTTTCTTGTTTGTGTGTGTGTTTGTCCAGTACAAATCTGACAATCAATTTTTAACTAACTTCCCGACTAGCTAGACATTTGAAACTTTTAGAATAGCTCAGAACACAAGGACAATGGATTAATTTAATACTTTGAGCCATCTTTAAGCTGTATTTGAATTCAATTTCAGTTAATTTTGTTTTGTGGACTGGTGCAGCCATCTATCGGCTGGGACGGGAACGAAAAGTTAAACGCAAGTTCCAGTTAACTTCATTTTCTTTCAAGGTAATGGGATAATTCATCAAAACCTTTTAAAAAAGGTATTTATTAATTGTCAAGTTTATATGATTCAACAGAAAATTTAAGAACATGGTATATAAAAAGTTCTTTTTATCTTGTAATTATTTTTACAGGAAGGCTTAGTGACTGATGAAGGAATTCGTTAGTAGGAGTTAGAGTGTAATGTGGGAATATTAGAAAAGGAACGTTGGAAGTTAGGTGGAGGGATCTCTGGGCAGGACAAAATTTGTAAATCAGAATATTTTGGGGCATTTCTATTCTTAAAAGATTAGATCCATGAACATATGTAAGCTTTTATTGAACTTTGACCTTTGCTTTTTTTTTTCAGTTCGAGAGAAAACGACTTAATTAGATTCTGTTTCATATCGTTCTTTATTCTAGTCATTTACTCTCCCTAAAATGATTAAAGTATTATGATGTGTAATGTACAAAATAAAATTAATTTTGCATATTTTACCGTAATAGTTTAAATGACATGATAATCTCTCAAAATATTATTTTATCACATCTCGTCTACACAGCGTAATGTTTCAATAACGTATTTTTAAGCGCAAGCATTACTCAAAGGCTCTTTTTTGCCTAATATGTCATCTCAAATTGAAGTATTTAGTTATTAAGTAGGAAAACGCGCCTACCTTTTGGAATTTCTTCACGTAATTAACTTCAATTTTAATTCCTTTTTCAGTAAACACTAAAGATCGCTACATTAATTAACGAGCAAAAATGCAGATCGAACTTTTTTTTTCACATTCCACGGAAAGTAAAGCGAGCTTTGAATCTTTTAAAAATTTCACTACAAAATCCTCCAATCCCTAGAGACCTCTAATTAATGAAGTTGACAAAAAAAATTAAATAATGCACGCACTTGATAAATTAAGCTATAATATGGAGATTAAAAATATTCAACAGTTTTGATAAGACAGGTAATATGATTATAGTTTTCACTTTGGTTGCTGTTAGCTCAAATTAACCGGCTCATTCGAGGAGAAAGGGCAGAAAAATGTTAAGAACCGTTGCCATCAGGTTTCAAAAGGCTAATTAATTTCAAAATAGTCACGCTTCTTGAATTACGAAACCTCCTCTGATAAATGGGACATCAAATTAAAGTTATAAAGGTATTGCCAAAATTTTTGTCATTTTCAATCAAAGGTAAATAATTATATATATATATATATATATATATATATATATATATATATATATATATATATATATATATATATACATACAGTGGAATCTCGATCGATCGTTTTCGAATACATCGTTTTTCCGTATGTGTCGTTCATTTTATCCAGTCCCAACGATCATATTTCTTTGTCATGTTTCCGCATCTATCGTTTTCCTTCATTTATCGTTCATTTCAATCGGTCCCTTGAAAAACGATAGATCGAGATTCCACTGTATGTATGTATATATATATATATATATATATATATATATATATATATATACACATACAGGGTGATTTTTTTTCAACTGATACTACTCAGAGCCATCTGTAGCGCTATCTATCAGTCGGAATTGCGCCAAAATTGGTAGAGGGACTAAGGACGACATGGGAAAGAGTTTCCATGAAAAAAAGTTCCAAAAGTCGCCGATAGGGGAAGATATGGCGCTTTTGTTGTCGACGCACCCGATAATTTGCATAAAAGGCAAGTAAAACATCAAAATACAAATTCACGACTATATAGTCGACAACAGCGCCAGTATTTCGGGCTATAAATATAAGGGATTAATTCGGAAAAAAGTTGTAAGCAGACAAATTAATATGAAAGAAATTTCACTGCAACACCACTTTATGCAGCAAATTCACTTCTTCCTCCTTCAATGGGACCACAGTCCTGATGGACGACACATTGCATCCTGAACACAACGTTCTGAATGGCCAGGCGTAACATGCCACCAGGAATGTTCATCAAGTCCAGGATATGTTGTAGTTTAGGGCCGCCAAATTCGAGACTCCATCAAGATACACCCCAGACTTTAAACAACCTCACAGAAAGATGTCACTTGGATTAGCACCGGGAAGCGACGTGGCCATTCAAATGGAAAAAAGGACTGATGACCCATTATTCTGTAAAACGAAGGCATTCCGCACTTTATAGCCCAAAATACTGGCGCTGCTGTAGACTACGTAGTCATGAATTTGCATTTTGATGTTTTACTTGCATTTTATGCAAATTCTCGGGTGCGCTGACATCAACAGCGCCATATCGTCACCTATCGGCACCTTTTGGAACTAATTTTTTTCATGGAAACTCTTTCCCATTCCGTCCTTCGTCCATCTATCAATTTTGGCGGAATTCCAGTTGATAGATCACGATACAAATGGATCTGAGTGGTGCCAGTGTAAAAAAATCATCCTGTATATATATTAAACATTAACGCTACGGCGGTGGCGAATCTCAACAGTCCGCTTAACTGGAAACTCCTAATTGTAGTCGAAGTGGCTGAGAGGCGCAGGAAGGAAGTCCAGTCAAAACAAAACATAGTACTCCACATAGCTGCACAGTTCTTTTATTAAGAATGGAGTTTAAAAAACTGGCTACACACTATGTTAAACTTAACATTCAAAAAGCACATCGCGGCTAGCCAGGGACGGGGACCCGCCAGCACATTTTGACAGCAGCGAAACAATACATGCTTGAAGTTCGGAAGCAGATGCACAAGTCGTAGGGAATTGCCGAGAAAAAGCGCGGATTTTCAGGCGCGCTGAACTTTTCTGATTGGTCTGAATTCATCACCTGACCATGAGGCGTCATATGGCGTGATCATCGAAAGCTCTCCAATGTTCAAAGTTATATAACAGTTATATAAGGTGTCAGTGCGTGGCTTTTAGGGGGAAGTTAATAGGCTACTTTTTGTTATTTCTAGGTCAAATTGAGGGACAATGCTTTATCGCAATAGGATGAAAGAATTTTGGATTGACGTTTTTAACGATAACGAAAAGGTTTGAAATTTATTTCAATTCCCCCCCCCCCATCCGGAAAAGACTTGCGTGACGGACCGACTCCCTCAGCAAGGCTCTCCATCAGGCGAGAATCGCGTAACAAAAGTGCAATTTTGACTAAAATTTTGAAGAGTAATTTTGAATAAAATTTTGATTCAGGTGTTGAAAATTTAAATTTTTTGATACTATCATCCTTGTGTGCCTGCTCAGGTCATGAAATATACAAAATATCACTAACAAAAATAAAAAAACACATAAAATACATAAAAAATATTAATACACTTAGGAATTACAGTTTAGGATGAGTATGGCAATATTTCACTATTCACAAAAACTTGAGTATACACTTTAAAATAGAATGATAAAAAATATACTTATTAAGGAACACGATAAATCACAACACTTGTTTTTGTATAAAATAAGTACTGAAAACTTTCAAAAGAAGGAAAAAATTAAAATTGTCATATTCGGGTTTCAATCATGAGATCCAGAGGTTTTACACATAGGTCTTCCAAGAGAAAGTTTAAAAGATAGGTTTTTAAAATTTTTTAAAAATTTATTTGGACATCACGCAAAGTTTAACCATCTAAATAGAGTCAAGGTTGTTAGGTACACAAAATAAAAAAATAATTTAAAAAAGAAATGGAACTCTGGCTCAAGAGGTTTGTCGTTATTCAGGTTCAGGCTTCATGATCGTTAGGAAATTCAATTATTAAAATTTTTGTAAATATCTTCAGAAGCTTATCTGTAATATTTTTTTGAAATGCACCATGGAAACAAATTAATAAGAAAAATTTTAAAAATACAGTTCAACATAGCAAACAAACTAAATAGATAAATTGGTAATAAACACTTCAAATAATTAGAAATAATGTATGGATTTTTAATAATAATAATTTCTTCAAAAATTGTCTTAAAATTTCAGTTCAACATAACAAAACACTCAATCAAGGTAAAAATGGCAATAAACATTTTAAATAATTCGGAGTCAGCAGGTTTAAAAGTAATTCTTTAAAAAATTGTCTTAATTTGAATTCAACCAATAACACTCAACATTATTATTTTTAATTTTGGAAAAGATGGATTTACACCATTGGAGCAATGAATTTAGCCTAGGTTTCAAAATATGACAATCTGCGGTGTGATAAATGTCCACAGAGGTCCAACGAAAACACACTAAATTCAGGCCCATTGAGCTACCATTGGGTTGAGTTGGTCGTCGATTGTTTTGTGTTCGGGGTCAAATCGAAGCACAAGGAATTTATATTAAAATTGCGGTCGGGGTCGAACCGACTCATTTTGGAAATATATTATATCAAAATTGTGGTCGGGGTCGAACCGACCCATTTTGGAAATATATTATATCAAAATTGTGGTCGGGGTCGAACCGACTCATTTGGGATTTATATTAAAATTGTGGTCGGGGTCAAACCGACTCACAAGGAATTATATTATAATTGGAGTTCTGGGTTCAACAGAATCAACATGGAGTTAAATTTTAATTTGGTTGAGGGTATGTAATTGGAAGTTAACTGGTTTGACTTAATTCGGGTTCTAATTATTTCCAATCATTTAATATTCAAATTTAGTTAGAAGAGTGCACCTTTAGGTCATGTTAGGGCAATTTAGGGTAAACAAATATAAAAGATCATAGTAGCGAAATATAGGATCACTTTAACATATATCAGAGAATTCAAATTTACTTTCATAGTTTATACTTTGAGAGTATCCGGATACAAAAATTATTAATATTTAAAAATTTAAGGCTCATCAAAATTTAAAATATCAAAATTTTCATTATAAAACAAGAACATCAAAAACACTTAAATATGCAATAAATCATTTGTGGTACTGGGGAGAGTTTGTTTTAAGTCCCCTGGAATTTTTATCTGAGGTTAATACATCTCAGTCTTTTTTTTAACACACTCTTAGCATCTTTTGATATTTATTAAACTCCACCTCTTTACAATAAATGTACCACAAGAATACAATATGAAAATTAAAAGCATTTTAATCACTAACAAACCGGAAATATCAAAAATCACTCAATGAGAAGAAAAAAAATACTAAATTCAAGCTATATTCATCACACTCAAGATCCCGGACGAAAATCCAAATTACGTAATCTTTAACACAGCAGAGGACACGAAAACAAAATATATCATACCGAAAAATAATGATGAGCAAGTAATTTTCAGCTCTCAGCTCTGTTTATATTAATGCAGTTGGCACCGATTGTTTACAATAGAGGTTCTCACCAGCGGAGCGGATTGATTTTGCTTTATATTTTTTTCTTTTCTCCGCGACGATTTAGAATTGGGGCGATAAATAGATACTTACATTATACACTCATGATTTTACGACTAGATTATCAAAAATTCTTAATAATTACACTAAAAACACTCATAACACTTATCAATATATAAATTTCAAAAATCTTTTAAACCTTAAACTCTAAACCAAAGATATATTTTATAACTCAAAAGAAATTATATTATATAGAAATATTCATACAATACACCCTTTAAGACTGATTTAATTTCTTCATCATAGAATTGTCTTAACTAATCTAGAATTTCATGGAAAAAGTTTCCCATTTCACCATTGCAACAACAACAAAAAAAAAAAAAACTTTAAGACTACCGATTTTCTTCCTTTTCATTTTTTATCATTTTTACTTAATCAAATCAATAGCTAGAAAATATTTCACCAAAACACATATTTATAATAAGTAGTATCAATAGTAAAATGAAAAAGCATTTACTTTCAAAGATTTTTTCCATAACCACTGCTTACCTATTTGTTACCACTAATAATTTATATAACTCAAATTCAGAAAATGAAATATCTTTTTTTTTCTTTTCTTTTTTCTTTAAATTTATTTATATGGGGTCCTTGGCGCAAATCCCCTAGGATGTTCAAGAGTTTTCCCGACTGTTCCGGTTTTATGTTCTGCCACAGTTCTGGAACATTGTATTCTAATTGCGGCGAGTCAATTTCACCAAGTACAGTCCAAGGGGTAAGATGAAAATTATTTATGAGAATAGAACGCGACACATCATCTTTTGGCACACAGATATTTTCTTTCGCGCACTTATGAAAAGATCCAGGGTAATTCCCAATTCACACACGCGCACACGCGGAAAGAAAGAAGAAGAAAAAAAATCTTCTCTCACAGTACGCTGGACCAGGATGAAACACACTTGGCACCGAAATGGAGCTGTTCCCGCTGACGGTCTAATCGAAGGTCACTCGGAACTCGGCGAAACTGCGGAGCACTCACGAAAATGCCGAATTGCACCCGACGACAAAACTGGATACAGGAGTGGCACCACGTCGTCTTTTCAGACGAGTCCCGGTTCTGAGTGCAGCATCATGATGGACGTATCAGTGTCTGGAGACAACGAGGAGAACGCACGTAGTCTGCTTGCTTTCGATATCGTCATACGGGCCCTGCACCTAGTGTGATACTATGGGAAGCCATTGGCCACACGATACGAACACTTCTTGTTCGCGTCGCGGTAATCTGAACAGCCAGTGTTACATTTCTCAGATCTTAGGCCGGAGTCTGTGAACTATCTTCGTTACCTCGGAGACGTCGTGTTTCAACAAGATAACGCAAGACCGCATGTTGCCCGTCGTGTCCTAACCTACCTCGATACAGAGGGTGTTCGACTGTTGCCCTGACGAGCACGTTCTCCAGGTCTCTCACCCATTAAAAACATCTGATCATGGGCTGCTGACAGACTGGTCCGCCATCGCTCTCCAGCCACTACGATTGATGAAGTGTTGCATAGACTTGCAACACTTTATATATATATATCACTTAGCATATAGACTTGCATATATATATATCATGGAATGTCATGGCCGTATTTGTCATATAAGCCTAGTTTGCCTCGAGGCCTAACCGAATTAGAGCCGTTTTAGCTGTTAGAGCCAGCAGCTGTGTGTACTAAGTTTAGACCCTGTATACCTCCAAATTTTCATCAAATTTAATTATGTATTCTTTGTACTAGGCTGTATACGTACAATAAGTAAAGTTTTGTTGTTTGCTTTCCTTAATGGTGTTATATATATATATATATATATATATATATATATATATATATATATATATATATATATATATAGTCAAACTTATCTATGGCGGCCAGTAATGGTTCCCAAACAAAGTGACCGTGGAAGAGAGGTTTCATCCATAACTGGCTCGATATGGAGTGTTTAATCGGTCCTGAACAAAATATGGCCGTTTAGAGTGATTTCCAACAAGTTAAGTTTCCCGGTATATATGTATACATAATCAAATGAAGGCGAATCTGAAAGTGGAAATTTGGAAAACTGTTTTCTAACTTTATTGACCAATTTTAACTTATTTATATGATTGATTTAAATGCATTGGGAAAGTATATCAGACACGCAAGGCATCAGTGTAGCAAAAGTTTTAAAATCATCCATTATATATCGGGGGAAATTAATTTAAAATTACATTAGCGAATAGTTAATTAAGGGGGGAAATTGTGACGCAATGTATTTCCTTCTGATATATAATGCCTGTTTTTTCTTCCAAAATAGTCAGTCCTTTAATTGGTAAATATAACTGGTAAGTGGGTTTCTTTTTGCAGTAATACTCCTTCGAGTCATAGATTGAATTTTAATAAATACTAGAGGGCATACATAAAAGTGATTGCAAGATTAATTAACGCGTAAAAATGCGTATTAATTTTTTTTATTAGGAAATGAACCTTACTCTCAATCTTTGATTTTTTTTAAGAACCAAAATTTTTTCCACTGTCTGGAGAATTTTAATTAATGAACTTTAAAAAAATTATAACTGGAGAACGACACTTTAAAGTCTTGTGAAGATTAAAAATAGTCGTAATTTTTAAGATGTAGTAGAAATGATTTTATTTTGTTAGTTAGAGACTATGAACATATTCACATACTAGAATCCGTCTGCGTCAGCGTTATTCGGATTGAAATATATTTAACCAATTAAAATCCTCCAAACGATTAGTAATGAAACTGTTAAGCTTGTGATTGGTTTAAAATGTGTGAATACCAGTAACGCTTACGCTGACGGATTCTATATTAACAGGCCCTATATTTTTATTGTTTTTCGCGTCCACATTTAAATTATTACGATTGAATCACTTTGACTGGCATTTCACATCTATCTGTAACATTGTCAAATTCATAAGTAAACTCTCTAATATATATATATATGTGTGTGTGTGTGTAATGCCGTAACTATGGGGAACCATAAACGGGGGTTTTGTTTAGAAAAAATAGGAATTAGCAATTAAATACCATGAATTCACGAAATATCGGGGGAAAAAGGAAACGAGGGTTTTAATAGCAAAAGTTACCAATAGAAGTCGCCACCTGACGGTCCAGTTTTAAAAAAAGAGTATTCAAGCGAGGGGTTTTAAAGTTATGTAAGGAGAAGCTTCTGGAACTTTCTTAAGGTAGTGTCAACACATTTTAGGCGGGACACATTTTAGACAAAAAGAACTGCTTCAGTTGGCAGATATATTTCGATGGGGAAGGTTGCTATGGCTAGCGGTAGCTTGGGTGGAGCGGTCTCGCCAACTATCATTCGGAGCTCTGGTTGAATAGAGTCTTAATAAATATTTTTAAAGGATTAATTCGTCGTCTCTTCTGTCTACCGGACCACGACTGCACAATAACGACACTAAATAAAAGTGAAAAAGGAAAGCTTGTCATATATATATAAATATATATATATATATATATATATTTATATATATATTAATTTGTGTGTGTAATATACCCATTACACCACGTCCTTAAATTATAACCTGAAAGGAAAAACTACCTCACATTTATATGGCTGGATCTAAACTGAGCCTGAAAGGAGTAAAAATTAAATCTGGAAGCAGTCGGGCCGAATCGTTTATTAGAGCGACAAGAGTACATTCGTTCATTTCAGAAGAAAGGGTGGGAATAATATCACCTTTCAACATTAAGCACAAGAGGGCCGAAAGAGAAAAAAAATTTGGCTATTATTTGTAGGGTCAAGAGATTTAGAGGCTCGCGATGCTAACCACTCCTAAATTCCATACACGTGTAGAAATGCAAAAGAATGCGATTCATGGGAAGTTCTGTGGCTAAGGGTTTTAAAGCGATAAATTAATATTACTAGGGATTGGATTTAGGAAAGGGAATTTATATGCCAGAATGGAGGGCATAATATTTAAGATATTACTTACACACACACACACACACACACACACACACACACACACATATATATATATATATATATATATATATATATATATATATATCTTACTATTAACAGCTGCTCACTAACAAACGTATGTTTGTTAGTGAGCAGACACGAGGACGGGCTAATCTGGCGAACCGAGCATAGCAGAATATCGTGACTGGTACCGATGGACGCGGACGGACGAGACGCGTGTACTGATACCATCCTCAACTTTCAAAACTTTAAACTTTTTTAATTATTAATTTAAAACCGCCGAACTCAAAAGAAGCGGAAAACAGAAACAGCTGTCATTCCGGGTGGGCCAACTCTTTTCCATTTCGCAAATTTCCACTATTTTTATGAATGCAAAATTGAACTTTTACGTCTACCAATAGACAAATTTTTTATTTCCATGTGTTCCTCAACTCTTAATCTTTAAGGATATGCACATTTTTAAAATGTTCAAAATGTTTTTCACTGCAGAGGAATATTTTTCCTCAAAGCAGTTTTCCGAATTTCACGAAATCGACATTAATGATGGACAAATATTTCGGTTTTTTGCACCTAGTTTTACGATTTATCGGCATTTTATAGATGTTCAGCTTCCAAAATATACCAGAGACATTTAATAAAAAAAATATTATCATTCTAAAAAAGCGTACTTACAAAATTCACTTTTGAAATTTCCTGCACTGATTGCTATTGTATCTTAATGTAACTTGAATGCCGAGTTCGTAATTTTTCGACTTATTATTTTAGTCACTAATAATTCCAGAAAGTTCGGGAAATTTGTTTTTAATTAATGAGGAAGTGATGAGGATTTTTCGCCACCAATTTTCAATTTATCAGAACTGTCTTTCTATTTTTAAGAACTTTTTCTCACACAAGATTTAATATTTACATTCGGCCCTGTTGCCAAGAGGAAAAATAATTAGATAAGAACGAGTCATTTAATAACTGAAATCCAGAAATAATTTTAAAGTACCAGGAATAATTTTTGTTTTAGGAAATGAGAAGTAAAAACCTTTAGAATTTTTCTAATTGAATGAACTTCTTTTTTGTTTAAAAAGGAAAATTTGAAAGCGGAAATTTGAAAGAATTATTTCAAAAGCCAAAAACCGAAATTTGAAAAAGAGAATTTTAAATAATTATTTCGTTTTTTGAAAATTCAAATATATTTTTAAAATTGATTAAACAGTCTTTAATCTTTAAGAAATGAAGCCATTTCATTTTAAATCGAAAAAGCAACACATCAGGTTACCACTCAGCTAGTATATATATATATATATATATATATATATATATATATATATATATATATATATATATATATATATATATATATATATATATATATATTCATAGGTAGCCCTCTTATAACACGGTAGATAGGTTCCTAGAAAATGCAATGTTGTGTGAAACCGTGTTGTATGAAATCCAGAGCCAATACAAAAAGGGGAGTTTCGTTCCGAAGACTTATTAAAAACAAACTTTTTTATGAATCCCATATAAACTACTTTCAAGTTCACTGTAATGCTCTTCTTATGTAATAAGTTTGAGCATGACGATTTCCGCTATGACATCGGAATAGAGTTATAAATGAATAAATTATAATTTGTTTGTACATTTTCATGTAAAACCACTACACTTCATCATTCTTTCCTGTTCTTATTTTAAGGTGATTTAGTTTTTAAATGTGTTAAATAAACATCCTCTTATCTAGTGCTGTATAAGTACAGTGTTGTAGAAAAGTTTTCGCAATTTTTTTATAGTGTTAGAGCGAAACCGTGTTTTAAGATACTGTGCTGTAGGAGTCAGGGCCGCCCAGAGGGGGAAGGGGGGGAGGGAAACTGGGGCACTTTGCCCCATGCCCCCAACTGCCGGAGGGGCAGTGACGTAGCGAGCATAACTGGCGCCCGGTGCACGATACCTATTTGGCGCCCCCTCCCTCCGAAAAAACATGTAGTAATATTATATATAGAATTAGTGAAAAGGATCATTTGGCGCCCCACTGTGAGTGGCACCCGGGGTATGATAGGCCCTCTTGCCCCCCTCTCGCTACGCCACTGCGGAGAGGCCCAAAATTTTTAAAAAAAAAAAAATTTATTAGATTTCCACCGAAAGAAAATTCTAAAACTTGTACCGTACTTCAAAATTTAAAATAATCTCCTGAAAAAAGGGCCCCCCCCCCAAAAAAAATAAAAAAAAAATTATTCGATTATTCAGATTTCGAGGGGCCCCCAACAGAAGTTTACCCCAGTAAAGTCTCTGGGCGGCTCTGTGTAGGAGGGCTACCCGTATATATATATATATATATATATATATATATATATATATATATATATATATATATATATATATATATATATATATATATATATAGTGGACGCTCGTTAATTCGAACTCGGTTAATTCGAACTTTCGGTTAATTCGAACTAATCCAAAGGCCCCCAAAAACTTGTATTGCAGTTAATGTTAAAAATATCTCATTAATTCGAACTAAATTTTTATCAAAATTTGACAAAAAAAAAATTATTTTTCTTCCTTTAATGGAGAAAATACACACTGTATTTATAATTTTGTGTGTCAAAATTTCTTTTCTGTGTAAAGAGGCACATACCTGCATTCCTAGACTATTGCATGTCCGCTAAACGTTAGTAGCTATTGTCCTTCTTATTAGTGCTAAACGGAAAAAGCGATTTTCCTTTATTTGGATCGATTTTCTTAGAATTTCAGAAAAACTAGTCTTTACTACAGATTCTAGGGAGCTGCGTCAGTTATAACTGCAGTGCAGACAAGTTAATGTGGTCTAGTTTTCATTCCTCATTGTGTGGTGTGAACGTGTAAAAATTCAGGATGTGTACACGTGGAAATTACAAAACCCTAACTTTGGAGACAAAGGTAGAAATTTTAAAGAAAGCTGAGAATGGCGAATGTAAAACAAAGTTAGCAGCTGACTATGGAATTAAAAAATGCCTTGTCAACTAATTTGAAAAACAAGGAGTCAATTTTAGATTCATGGGAAAAATCAAAATTTGTTAGAGGAAGGAAACGCATGGAAAATGCGTCCCTAAAAGTTCTAGAAAGAGCTCTATTGCTATGGTTCCTGGATGTTAGATCTCGAAATTTTCCGATAAATGGACCGCTAGTGCTGACGAAGGCTGATGAATTGGCAAGTGGAATGGGTATTGAAGATTTTAAATTCAGTGATGGATGGCTTTCTCAATTTAATTCAAGGCAAAATATTTCTTATCAAACTGTATGTGGCCAAAGCTCTGATGTAAACGAAAACGTATGCACTAATTTCGGTAGAAAACTGCTAGGGCTTTTTTCTACTTACCTGCCGAAAGATATTTTTAATGCGGCCATAATGGACAAAGCCATAATGGACTCTATTAAAACTCTGAAAGCATTTATTCTGATGGAACCTTCCTCTGAAAATGAATTCAAATGTTTAATTCAAATCGAGAAGCTGGCTGAACAATGTAGGCATCATAAACAGAACCAAGAATCCATTTTACAGTTTTTCCCCAAAGTGCAAATCATATTTTTAATAAAAGTTTACTTTATACTGCATATCTTCTGATTCGTTTTATGATTAAGGTAAGTCTGTATTGCTTTTTAATATGTTTAACTTTGGATAAAATAGTATAATATATTTTCTGGGGTTATACATACTAGGAGAGTTTCTTCTTCAGTGATACACATTTAAAGTTATATATTTTCTCTTAACATCGGATAATTCGAACTTCGGATAATTCGAACTTTTTTCTGAGAACCTTCGAGTTCGAATTAACGAGCGTCCACTGTATATATATATATATACGTGTGTGTTAACCCCAAAAATACTCCTTATTCCTTAACGTTATTAAGCTCCCTCCCTGACTTAATTTGACCGATTGATTTATAATTTTACTAACCCCTGTTAAACTCTCCATAATTTTTGTATATCTACCCTGAGGCGCCCGTGAGTAAATGGATAGCATAGCAGTTTTAGACTACAAAGTATTGCCATGTAAGATATGGCGTAACTTCGAAGTTTACTGACATGATGACATTTCTGACCACAGGAAGGATCCACTTCGGGAAATTTGGGTCATGAAGTAATGTATATTTGCTTTTTTATGTTTGCGAATTCAAAGATCCCTTGTTCATGGAAGATATCATCTCACTCCCAGAAGAACGTAATGTGTTTTTAGATATGAAAACATGTATTATTATTGAAGTTTGACCACTTCCTTCATACGATTACAAGCATATTATGGATGTTTCATTCTCTAATATTTTTTAACCATGACATATATCTTGGTAGGTTAATGTGTTACATGAAGCTGTTTGAAGAAAAGCAGTCAGCGTGTCGTTTTAATCGTCTCTTTTGAGTTATATGAGTGCTGTATTCTTTTATACAGGTTATCTCAAAAAACCTTGACACCGTTTAAAAATTTATAAAAAAAATATACAAGGCAGTAACTGAAAATTCACAGATGTGTTACCGCATATATTAAAGTTTTTTTCCGTGTCAAAAATTTTCAACAGAGTGCAGTAGTTGTTCCGTGAAAGAGAAAGTTGTAAAATGGCTAAAGTTGTAAATAGCTATTTTGCTGTCCCAAAAATTTCTTATTTACATCCCAGAATCATTTAGCAACAAGACGATGCACCGCCTCATTGGGGTATGATTGTACGAGAATTTTTAAATGAAGAATTTTCAAACAGGTGGATTGTACGATATGGTCCCATCCAACGGGCGCATTGATCTCCAGACATTACACCTCCTGACTTTTTTTTTCTTTTGGGGGGGGGGGGATTTGTCAAAGTTTATTCATCAAAAGTGGACAGTCTTAAAGAACTCGAAAAACGCATAACTTCTGCAATTTCATATGTTACGGAATCCCTTTTGGAGTGCATATGTGCTGAAATGGATTAGACGACTCGATATTCTCCGTGCTACAAAAGGAGCACATATTGAAATTTATTGACTATACTAAAAGAAAAACTCTAATATATAATGTAACACGTATGTGAATTTCTAGTTTCTACCATGAGTACCTTTTTATATATAAATTTTTAGAATGTGTAAAGGTTTTTTGAGACACCCTGTATATATTTTCACATTCTCATGATAAAATATACGCTTGATACTTTTTTAGAAACCTTTGTCTTCGAATTCTTTCATAATAAAATGCCACCTGAAATGAATCCTAATTCTTAAAACTCTTTTATTGGCGGTTTATAATCATACTTTTACAAATAAAATATTTATTGAGAAATGATTTTACAATTTTTTCCTAGAAAAGAGAATTTTATTTTTGTCTATGGTTTTAACGTTAAAGGCAGCCATTTTAACTTTTCTTCTTAAATTTTGACCTTAATGGAAACATTAGATTGCAGCCCAGAAATTTCTCTCTTTTTCTTGTCCCGTTTCTTGTCTCGCTTTCTTTCTTACCCGTTTCTCTCGTTTTTATAGTATAATTCATCAAACTTGCCGCTGTGCGATCGGTATGGTCGCTTTTAGTTTCATATTTTCTTTTGAAAAACAACCCAGCTGAAAGAAACATATGTAAGGAATGTTACCATTACCTGTCATCATAAATATACGTTGTTAAGTGGTAGTGGGATCTCAGCCAAAACATTTATAATTATTACAGAATTCTCTATAAGGCTGATTCTAAAACATAAATAAAAAGCGTGAATAAAGAAAAGTGAATTTCGATTACTTCAGAACAGAGTTAAAGATAAGACCGAGAAACCCAACACCAATGATTTTAAAAATTACACCCCTCTCTGTATGTAATATTTTTCAAAATTAAGATATTTACACTTTATCATTACATAAAATAAGAAATTATTGGAGAAACATTTTTTCACTTAAAAAAAAGGAGTAAAAATTCAGCAACTACTAAAATATTGTGTGGATTACATCACCCTCTGTATGTACTATTGTTCACAATTCAGATATCTACACTTAATCATATTAAATAAAAAATTGTTGGGAAAATTTCTTCCCTTATAAAATCGAGTTTAAATTCAGCAAAATACTAAAAAACGTGTATAAAAATAACTCTTACTTACTATTAAGGTATTATAATACAACTAGCTGAAAACCCACGCTTCGCTACGGAGTACATTCAAATTAAATACAACGGTCAATGTATGCAATTAATGCCAAAAAAATAAATATATATATTCATAATAAATGCGACGATCAATGTATATAATTGATGTAAAAAAATATATATATATATATTTAGAAAAAAAATCGTAAGGGATATTTTTTTGGATAACTAGGGGCTTCGCCCCTAGCCTCGCTACGCTCGCTCCTCTGGTGAATCAAGTGAATGAATGACTCAATAGTTTTTTACAGCGATTGAGTCATTCATTTGTTTACAGTTGAAGCTCCCCCCCCCCTCCCGACGAAATGGATGAAGCCCGGCGAAATGGATGAATGGGTGAAAAATCGGATCTTCTTTCAAAGGAAGCGAATGAGAAGATTTTTTTGAAGTATTTCTTTAAAATTCAATTAAAAATCGAAATTTTAAGATAGAGACTTGAAATGAAGTTTATATCAATGAGAAAGCTTTCATCTTCCAGTTGATATAAATATTTTCTTTGTAACATAATAAGTCTGAGCGCATCGAATTTATATATCTCGAAACGCATAAATTTTTCCAAATAAAGGGTTTTCAATTTTAATAAAAATATCAGTCTGTTTTAAATTATTTTTAAACAAATGATGTCTTGTTTGAAGGAGAAATGTCTGTAGTCTTAGATTGTAAAAAAAAAAAAAAAAAAATTCTACGATCCTTTTTTGGCGAGTTATCGTAATCTGAACATGAAAAAGTCAATATTTTCCCACAAAACATAAAATAAAAAAAAATTAAAGTCCGACGAATATTAGACATGTCTTACTTTCTTCCCCACATTGTTCTGCATCGATTGGTATCGGTCTCGACCCCATACCCCCAGCGGTTTCGGAAGAGATAGCGTGACAAGCTTTTGACAGCGGCGGCGGCGGCGGCGCCGGGTGCGGTAGCGGTAGTTAGTTCTTTTTAGAATAGAGAGATATCCAATAGTCTATTATCCAAATAAGATAAGACCAAATAAGATAATATCTACATTATATTTCTACCATAAGATCCAAATATGATAATATCTACATTATATTTCTACATTAGAAAGAAAATTTTTTTGTCTATTTAGTTGTTATGCACGTGAGGATAAATTAATTTAAAGTACCAGGAAAAGAAATCACGTGATCAGCATTTAATAAATTAAATTCTAAAAATTAATCTTTAAAAATTCACCAAAAATCAGAAAAGGGAGGTACAGATTCGAAAAAGATTTCATTTTAAAGGAATTTTTATGATATTTCTTGTGATATAAATTTTATAACCCTCAAATTATTATTTTAAATGAAAACTTAAAAAAAAGTTACAAAAACAACTTAAAAATTTAATTTGAAAAAATCTAAGAGGAATTTTTCAAAAATCTTTCTTAGTGCACCCCCGCACCATAAGAAGAATCGCCATGCAAAATTTCAGCCCTTTAGGTCCAGCGGTTCGGTCTGTGCGTTGTATGTCAGTCAGTGAGTCAGTTACGGAACTGTTTTATATACAGAGGCTGTTCGCACATTTTTTAGACGATTTTGGTAAGCGGTAATAAAAAATCGCTTGCTGCAAAAGAAATAATTGCAATTGTACTATGTTTTTAAAAGTCAAAATTATCGTCTGCGGCTTGAAAGTTTTGTTTTTATTCAAAATGGCGTTTTTAACAAAGCAGTGGTTCGAAGGCTACATTTATGCTCTTTCCGAAGACAAATATGCATACTCCGTTACCCAAAAACGATGTGAGAGTCATGGTTTTGTGATATCTAAAGCATCGATAGGTAATATCGTCAACAAGAAAGGAAAAATACGTCAAATTGGAGCCTCAAGTGGGACAAAAATTCCAAACAAGTATCCAAGGAAAAAACGGACATCTTCGACTATTGCGAAGGTACGTTGTTTAATGTTAAAAGAAAATCCCCCTAGTCAAAGGGCAGTTGCAAAATCATTAAAATGCTCGGTGACCGCTGTAAACAAAATGATAAACGTTGATTTAAATCTTAAGAAAGCGAAAAAACGCAATGTGCATCGTCTTCTTCCAAATCATATCGCTGAACGCAGGACACGCTGCAGAATTCTATATGAGAAACACTCATCCAAAGAAAAATGGAAAACAATTGTCACAATAGATGAATCATGGGTGTCTTTAAATGATTGCAACAAAAAAAGAGCCATTTATTATCATAAAAGGGGAGAAAAAAATTTAAGTACATGGTTCAAAGAATCGAAAGAAAGTTTTTCTAAGGGATTCATGATTGTTGCTGGTTTTTCTTATAATGGCAAGTTAAAAATAAAGAGAGTGGAAATAAATTGTCAAGCTTAACTCCAAATACTATCAGCAACATATTTTATCGCCAATTTTTCTGAATGAAATACCATCGCTTTACCCACAGTGCCATCAATCTGTGAGACTCCATCAGGACAAAGCTAGCAGTCACACATCAAAATCCACTGTAAAGTTCCTAAAAGAAATGGAACAAAAAACTGGTACCAAGGCCATACCCTTCACTGATATCCCTACTAAATCTCCCGATGTATCACCTAGGGATTTTTGTGCTTTCGGACTTTTAAAATCTGCATTATCCAAACGTCGTCCCAAAACCCTTACAGGACTCTGGAAAGCTGTTCAGGAGGAATGGGAAATAATACCTCTTCTGACACTTCAAAAGGCATTATTATCCTAAAAATTGCGGTGTCGAAAGATAGTTCAGAATAAGGGATGTCAAATAGAACATTTAAAACACAAGAATTTTATGTAATTTAGTTTTGTTAATACAATATACATCGTCTAAAAAATGTGTGAACAGCCTCTGTATATAGATTATTATTATTTTACTATGATATTCCTCATGAGATACTACAGTGACAGAACCAAAAGAACGGACTCTAGATAAACTTGTATACAACTGTCCGTGACTAAACACTAGATTTGATATGTCTAAACGTATTTTCTCGAAAGTTTGTCCTCTTACATACATTTAGAAAAACCGATGGAACAAATGAATAAATTTAAAATTATCTCTTGAATAAAAAATAAAATTATTCACAAGTAAAATGCATCTGTTAAATTGTACCAAATTACGTACTATCGTCGAGCCACTACACTCACGCGGTTGGCCGCTAATGTTTACATCTGGTAGTTGCAGCCGTTGCCATTCGGATTGCAGAAATATCGTGGAATTTTGTGCCGCATACCTTCGCGTTTTATATATATAGATGGCTTTAAAGTTGAGAGAATGTCTTTCC
Source organism: Dolomedes plantarius (assembly GCA_907164885.2). Taxonomy (NCBI): domain Eukaryota; kingdom Metazoa; phylum Arthropoda; class Arachnida; order Araneae; family Dolomedidae; genus Dolomedes; species Dolomedes plantarius. Next base: position 102,243,548 of record OU015500.1, read on the forward strand.
CGAGCATCAACGTATTTTCTACACTGGGACGTTCTGTTAGCCAATATGCAAAGCCGATATGCCATGTGATATACCATTAACGATCTCGTTAGATTTTATTTTTCTCTTTTATACTTCTATGTTTCTGATTTCCATCACACAGAAATTTAGAGGATTTTAAAAAGTTTTCAAGGAAAGAAGGAAACAGAGTTTTGAGGAAAGCTCACAGTTTTTTCGTAACCGCACCGGTGAATTTGATTGAGTAGAAAATATCCCCCCATTTCAATCAATTCGTTAAAGCTGCTGTGTACTAACCCTATTCGATTTGCTCACCTCAATGTTAACCTATGGAGAAAATTTGCCTACTATTGACAGCTACATAAATGCTGATAATCCAATAAAAATAGTATGTTCTGATAGCCTGAACTTTTCTGCACCTTGCAAAATGATTCATTTTATAAATTTCGCCCACCAAAGTAATTTATGAGCTTTAAAAACATACTATAACAGATTTTTCCTCGAATAATTTAAATATTAAAATATTATTTGAATTAACAAAAAAAATAAAAATGCCCCAACGTGCAAAATTTCTTTCTCTATTACGGAGTACATTTAAAAAAATCTTTAAATCGAAGTCTTTAAATCCTTGGACACATTTTCTCCATAGGTTAACATTGAGGTGAAAGAATCAAATAGGGTTAGTACACAGCAGCTTAAAGGCAGCATAAGGTGATTTAGATGCTACAACTGGTTCGCACGGCGTTATTGCAGGAAGAATTTATATATACCTAGATGATGTATTTCAACCCTTCAGCGGGCGCGCGTGGCACAAAGTGCAACGCCTCTTTCAACTTTGATTATTCCTTTTGTAATAAACTTTTTTTTTCAAATTTAAAATAATAATTCTGCGTTTTATAAAAAAATATAAAATGTTTATAATATTGAGATACATTTATAATTAAATGCCAAAGAAGGCAAATACAACCGCCTTATTTCAAAACTGTTCAGTTTATTGAATCTAAGGGCAACTTGCAAATGGATTTCTATTATGTTCAAAAACCTAAAAAATAATGAGATTGTCCGTCTTCGCGATATGTGGGATACCGTGTAATAGCTGCACATTTGATCGATTACATCAACTCCGGCTTTTGCCGTATTGTAATCCAGTATAATCGCTGGTTTTCCACGGTTAAATCACGACTAACAATGAATGGAAAGGAATACAAGGGTCAGAAAATCAGACCTGAATTAGAAAGGGTGTAGCTATAAATATAAACTGCTTATAACATTCAAAACTTATATGTAAAAACAAACCATTCAAAATTGCAAAAATGTTGCACTCTGTACACGGGAACGGTTAAAATCGGATGTATAACTTTACCAATGATGTGAAAATATATACGCGCAGCCTTATAAAATGAAATTGTCTAATATACATCCCTCTTCTCAGAATAAAATTAAATATGACAGTACCGGGGAAACCCTAAACAATTTTGGAATTCCTTTCTCACCTTATTATGAACTATGGTTACATGCAGTGATTATTTTAGATTTCACTTTGAGATATTCAAAGTACTGTACAGACTTCTAACTCAAGTTTATCGTAGAGAAATGTATTTTCCCTCCAACAAAGATAAGTTAAGTAAATCCTATAGCTGTACACTCGAGGAGAAAAATTCTGAAATCCTGAAAATTTAGACATAATCCAAGTCCTTAAGGGAACGGTGGACATTAAAATTAACATTTTTTACTTTTCCTCATAGAGATACGAAATTTTGTACATATGCACATTTCACTATAAATAAATAGAATACCTTAAAAGAAATTTCCAATATCATTATAATTTTAAGATTTTTTAAAAAATTTGAAATTTATAAACAAAATTTTAAAATGCTCCTTGCTACTTAATTTTTGAGAAATTTCCTCTATTTTGCATTTTAATCTCTTTAAACTTTTCATCGTATAAAAAGCAAATCTGGGTATCAAGTATTTAATCCCTTGAATAGTTAATTTTTAAGAGATTTTTTTTCTGAATTCCATCCCGATTTTCATCAAAATTTTGCCTCTTGAAAAGTTATAAATCAAATTTAATTACCTTAATGAAGTCGAATTGTAAAATGCATACCCAGTTTTTTTGTAAATAGCATCAGAATTCTTCCTTACCAATTTCATGAATTTTGAAGAAAAATTAATTAGCAAGGAGCATTTAAAAAATCTAAAAACCTTGAAAAATCTGGTTTGAGAAATACAGATTTAAAATTTATTACTACACTTACCCATTACAAATTACTTTGCAGAAGCTTCATAAATGATTTTTTACTTGAAAAAAATTATTTTGGTGCTAATAATCTACAGAAATATATATATTATTTACAATAACACAATCGGTATTACAATAACGAGATTTGCCGACATAAAGGTCCACCGTTTCCTTAAATGAAAACAAAATTCCTGAACTTTCCGAGTATTTCTACGTCTATACATGTTCACTTCGGCAATTTTTTATAAATGCTACTTGGTTTCTTCTAATATATTCACTCATTAAACTGATGAATAACCATGTAACAAAAGCGCCTCCCCCTTTACAAATCCTATTTCCACTTTTCATCGTATAATTAACTTCAGTTTAAATTTTTATGTCTCTCCGGGAATAAACACATAAAACATTGCGCGATTAATTAACACAAAAATGCAAATTCCATTTCCCCTTCTTTCGAACTTCGAAAAATAAAGTGCAGTTTAAGTTTTTCAAATTTTCCTCATGCAGTTCACCAATCCTCGGAGACCGGTAGCGAATGAACTGCAAAAAAAAAAAAAAAAAGGTGTAAATGGTGCTAACTATTTCCCCCTCACAGTAAATTCTTCATATCGTCCTTTTAGAAAGATTAAAGCAGCGCAACGTTTTCTCGTCGCATTTGGCGCTTTTTGCTGTTATTTTGTTCCCGAAATTAAATGCAATAATGCATAAAGGATTGTTCCCGTCGCAACCGGTGTTGACGAGGGAAATTGAATTTGAAGTAATTCTTCCCGTTAAATAACTTCGTTCAATGTCCTTCATTTATAAAGGTCTGTTTTTTTGTAATATAGATATAAAGTTGTTTACAAAATTTCAAATGAATTGCATTCTTGGATTGCATTCTTGGATATATCAAGAAGGAAGTTTTAGTTTATACATTAACTAGGTGAATACCCGTGCTTCGCTACGGAGTACATTCAAATTAAATACAATGGTCAATGTAGGCAAATAATGCGAAAAAAAGTATATATTTATAAAAAAAAATCGTAACGGATATTTTTATAGACAAAATTATGTAAAAGAAAATAATAAAATTAAAAGTAATAGAACATACTAAAGAATATAGTACAGTGAATATATTACAGTTTGAGGAACATTTCTTTTACAGTATTTCAATATTTTTTTGGATAATGTCCAATCGTCTGCCGCATTAGCAAGAATTTTTTTTTTGTCTATTTCGTTGTTATGCACGTGACGCAAAATTTGCTTAAAGTATCACAAAAAGAAAAGAAACTACGTGATCAACATTTAATAAATTGAATTTTAAAAATTAATCTTTAAAAAGTCACCAAAAATCAGAAAATGGAGGTAAAGATTCGAAAAAGATTTCATTTTAAAGGATTTTTTATGATCTTTCTCGTGATATAAATTTTATAACCCTCAAATTGTTATTTTAAATGCAAACTTAAAAAAAGTTACAAAAACAGGTTAAAATTGAATTTTAAGAAATCTAAGAAGAATTTTTCAAAAATTATTCTTAGTACACTCCTACACTATAACAAGAATCGCCATGCAAAATTTCAGCCCTTTAGGTCCAGAGGTTTAGTCTGTGCGTTATCTGTCAGTCAGTCAGTCAGTTCGTCAGTTACGGAACTGTTTTATACATACAGATTAGGTGAATACCTGTGCTTCGCTACGGATTACATTTTAGGATAACTACAACGAAAATTGTAACGGATATTTTTATAGTCAAACTAAAGTAGAAGAAGATATTCAAATTAAATCTCATAGAACATACTAAAGAATATTTTACAGTAAATATAGCACAGTTTGAGGAACATTTCCACCGTCAATAGTCAAAATTTCCTCAACCATTTTTTGACGGAGATCCACACAACGAAGACACCCGAGAATAGTCGCAGAGAATACGATTTTCCACACAAACGTATTGGAGTGTCCCAATTTAACCCCTTAGGGATGGAATTTCAAAACATCCTTTCTTAGCGGCTATCCATGTCATTATTGGAATGCACCGTCAAAATTTCAGCCCTTTAGGTCTAGCGGTTTTGTCTGTGCGAGGTCTGTGACGCACTCACTGAACTGTTTTATGTATAGATTTAATTTAATATACATAAAACATACTAATTTTAATTAAATTCTTAAAAAAGTTCAATCTCAATTAGTCTAGCGGTTTAATTTTATCTTTTAATGTATTTTAATATATTTTGTCAATTTATTTTGTTGTTTTGTTATGCACGTGACGCAAAATTTATTTAAAGTATCACAAAAAGAAAAGAAATCTCGTGATCAGCATTTAGTAAATTAAATTCTAAAAATTAATCTTTAAAAAGTCACCAAAAATCAGAAAATAAAGGTAAAGATTCAAAAAAGATTTCATTTTAAAGGAATTTTTATGATCTTTCTCGTGATATAAATTTTATAAACCTCAGATTATTAATTTTAAATGCAAACTTAAAAAAAGTTACTAAAACAGCTTGAAAATTTTATTTAAAAAAAGAAGAAATTTTCAAATATATTTCTTAGTGCACCCTTATACTATAAGGAGAATCGCCATACAACATTTTAGCCCTTTAGGTCCAGCGATTTGGTCTGTGCGTTATCGGTCAGTCAGTCAGTTGCTGAACTGTTTTATATATATACTAGTTGAAAACCCGTACTTACGTTACGAAGTACATTCAAATTAAATACAACGGTCAATGTATGCAATTGATGCCAAAGATATGTATGTATATATTTATAATACATACAACGATCAATGTATGCAATTGATGTGAAGAAAAACGAAAAAATATATTTATAAAAAAAATAGTAACGGATATTTTTATAGACAAAATAATGTAGAAAAAATATTCAAATTAAATCTAATAGAACATACTAAAAAATATAGTACAGTTAATATAGTACAGTTTGAAGAACATTTCTTTTACCGTATGTTAATATTTTTTGGATAATGTTCAGTCGTCTGCCACATTAGCAAGAAAAAATTGTGTTTTGTCTATTTCGTTGTTATGCACGTCACGCAAAATTAAAAGAAAAGAAACCGCGTGATCAGCATTTAATAAATTAAATTCTTAAAATTAATCTCTAAAAATTCACCAAAACTCAGAAAATGGAAGTAAAGATTCGAAAAAGATTTCATTTTAAAGAAATTTTTATGATATTTCTCGTGATATATATTTTATAACTCTCATATTAGTATTTTAAATGCAAACTTTAAAGAATATTACAAAAACAGCCTAAAAATTTAATTTTAAAAAATCTAAGATGAAATTTTCAAAAATCTCTCTTAATGCACTCCTACACTATAAGAAGAATCGGGATGCAAAATTTCAGCCCTTTATGTCCAGCGGTTTGGTCTGTGAGTTATATGTTAGTCAGTCAGTCAGTTAAGGAACTGTTTTATATATATAGATATTAATAAAGACGCGAGCTACACAGATACAATTAAACGCTATTTCCACTGCTGAATATGAATGATTATATCTGTAAAATGAATGGTAAAACTTTGAATGTTCGAAAGCGCATACTTTACGGTTGATTTTATAGTAAAATCGTAAAAAATTTAACAAATATCTTCCTTGTTAATCTTCAGATATTAACGTAGTATCATATGACATGCTTAAATTGTTGTACTTACATGGACTAAATTATTTCTGGAAGCCCTGCGATGCATCAGTTTAGCGAAATGACAAGGGGATTTCACGGAATAACTGCGCAGATCGTAGAAAGGGGAATTTGTGCTATAAGTTCCATTTCTAAGTGCTAAAAGAGTAATATTGAAAAACGTTATTCAAAATTTGAAGCAGTAAATTTCTAAGCTTTCGCTAAAAGCATCTCCTAATTTTACATGCCGCCTCCGATAAAATGGAAAGTTCTTTTACGATAGATTTCCGTATTTTAAAAAATACTGTTTCTATACCCCATAAAAGTAAAAATCACTTTCCTTTTACGAGACTAATACTAAAAAGCGTTCAGAACTCTGTTTCTGCGTAAAGTGCATTCCCTTGCAATAATTTACAATGCAATGTTGTCCATAAATATTTTGATTTTTTTTCACACTTTCTTTTTTATAATTCAAGAAAGAAATCTGTTTAGGGTTTTTTGAAACCGTACACCCCAGCTCATAAATATGTACACTCCGAAATAAAAGCAACAAGGTCCCAACTTGTTTAAACTGAAACCAACTAAAATTTCCGAAAATAGTGCTGAAATTCTGGAAATCACTTAGTCACACAACAGAAACCCTCAGTAAACAATTGCACAGTATATAATGACTAGCTGAATACCCGTGCTTCACTACGGAGTACATTCAAATTAAATACAACGGTCAATGTATGCAATAAATACCAAAAAAATATGCATATGTTTATAATAAATACAATGGTCAATGTATGCAATCAATACAAAAAAAAATCTATGTTTATAAAAAAATCGTAACTGATATTTTTATAGACATAACTAGCGGCACGTCCCGACTTTGTCCGGGTTGAACAAAATATTATACCAATAAATTTCCAGTTGATAGCCAATAAATTGTAAATATTTTTTACCTTAATAATAACCTAAATAATACCTTAAATTAATTTTATGTTAGTTAATAATTAAAATAATTTTTTAAAAGAAAAAGGCGTGCCGGAGAACGGCTAGGTTCGAACCGCTAGCGTCAGAACAGAAGCCCACAGTGATAGCACCACGCTAAGGATCGTTTATAATACTTCGGCACAAAAAACGGTAGAGGACAGTAGAGGTAACAATGGAGATTGTTAGGATTAAGCCCCTAACTTTATTTCTACTGATTAGATAAACATAATATATAGCCTATGTCCATCTGGAATAATGTAAATTTCAAATAGTGAAAGAATTTTTCAAATAGGTACAGTGGTTCTGAAGATTACCCTCCACGTACAAAATCGCTCTCTCTTTATATATAAGTATAGATAATGTAGAAGAAAATATTTAATTTAAATACAACGGTCAATGTATGCAATTAATTTGTATGTTTAATATCCCTAAAACATACTATTTTGAATTAAATTCTTAAAAAACTTCCATCTCAATTAGTCTAGTGGTTAAATTTTAACTTTTACCGTATTTTAATATTTCTTTTGTCAATTTATTTCGTTTTAATGCACGTGACGCAAAATTAATTTAAAGTATCACAAAAATAAAAGAAACTTCGTGATCAGAATTTAATCAATTAAATTATAAAAATTAATATTTAAAATGTTCACCAAAAATCATAAAATAGAGGTATATCATTTAAAAGGAATTTTCATGATCTTTCTCGTGATATAAATCTTATAACCCTCAGATTATTATTTCAAAAGCAAACTTTAAAGAATGTTACGAAAACAGATTTAAAATTAAATTTTTAAAAACTCTAAGAAGAATTTATCGAAAATCTTTCTTAGTGCATCCCTACACTATAAGAAGAATCGCCATGCAAAATTTCAGTCCTTTAGGTCCAGCGGTTTGGTCTGTGAGTTATCTGTCAGCCTGTCACTCAGTCAGTCAGTTACGGAACTGTTATATATAGAGAGAGAGATAAGGAAAAGGGTCATCAGCGTTCTCTTAAAGGAAAACGCTCAAAAGACATAGCTGAATCATATAAAGGTCGATGTTTGCAATTGCATGCAAACTGTCTTATCTATAAACGCATACTTTTGTTACCAAAATTATGTGTTTGCTTCTGGTACAAAACGACAGCTTAATGATGACACAAGTGAGTTATTAGGACTTGACTAGATATAATTATACCAGAATGAGGGGAAATTTTGCTGGATCCTCAATACATGGGACAACGAAACTCAAGGGTTCGATGTCCCATGACTCTTTTGATTTTTCCTTTTTGATTCTGTTATCATCAAGATCCGTTGATTATTATTGGGGAAGGGCTCCCCAAATCCCTTGATTAGTTATTACAGGGCTCCCTTTGTTTATTGAGGGGATTCTGCGGTATGTTATTGCCCCCCTCCCCACTCCACACTATCTGGAAACCAGGCGAAAATATAATTTTGCCAGTGCCCTCACAAAGTGATTGAAGAAAAAATTGGAAAATTTTCTTTGAGGAGTGTGAAAGGGGGGGGGGGGTGTCCAGAGAGTGATGAAGCTGTTCGAAATAGTTTTAAATATTTTTTGCTCAAATGAATGCAGGGGCGGCTCCACTCCAGAGATTTTTTTTTTTGGGGGGGGGCAACGTCGCCCTTAAGTTTATATATATATATATATATATATATATATATATATATATATATATATGATTTTTTAAAGAGGGTAGAATAATTAAAAGAATCTAAAGAGGACTTTCAGAGCAGATATGATTTTTAAGGCGTCAAACGTGAGTTTATTCCCATTTAATAAGACAAGCGCGAGTAGGCGAAAGGAGAACGAGAAGAGCTATTAATGGAATTGAGCAGCCTTCAAGAAATTGGCGGGAAGGGATTATATCGGAGAGTGCTTAGGCAATCAAAAAGTCCAGGAGGTTCGAATTGAATGTTTCAGCAGAATTTAGCGCGCGTTATTTCGATGTATCGGGAAAAGAATCAGTCAGACCAGTGAATGCAATCGATTATTATGGACACGCAGTGAATGGTTCCGTGTTTTGAGATGGCGAGCGCCAGGCGCTATGTTAAAGTGGAGAGTGGTGTCACCGTGAACTGAAGTAATAAATTTACTGAAAATGATTATGGTGTGTGTCTTAGGTATTGAAGTGACTTACCACAACGCTACAGACTGAATATTTATCATAAAGAATGGATGTGCTTCAAATCACGTCATATATATATATATATAAGAAATAAACATCCTCTCATTTTAAATTTAAACTAATTTAGTATTAGATCTACGATTATATAATTTTTTTTTAAAAATGCGCCGGTCTTTTTTTTGGGGGGGGGGAGTCAATTTATCCTACTGCTTCCCCCTTGGAGCCGCCGTTGGTTGAATGGTATTTTAATCAATGTCTTTCCAAAATTAAAGTCTCGCCGAATGACTGATTCTAAGTTGTGTTAGTCCTGCACTGAAACTTTCAGAAACCTGGTAGAAATACCGTATAGAAAGCTTTCCCTAACTCTAAACTAGCTGGTAGCCAAATGTTGCCGAAAGCTTCTTTCACCTAGATTTTCAAATAAAACCAAATTTTCATTCTTCAGGATTTGCTTTGCCCAGAACCATAAACCACAGTGAAAGTCCCACGTTTGTGTATTCAGACTAGTGAATCTCGTAAATGAGAATTTTAGCCCATTTTAATTTCGTTTAAATTATTAATCGGGGAATCCATTTGGTAAAACAATTTCTGTCTTGAATATCTATAAAGATTAACGTGTCGATACAAACAAAATATTATAAAACACTTTAAGCGACACAAAGCATGAATTTTAAATAAGAGATGTCTTACTCCATCGCAGCTTAACTTTTAAGAATACTGTGGCGGGAATTTTCACTGAGATTTTATTCAGCAGTTTTCCCTTGTTCCATCCATCAAACTAGACTTTGAAGGCAAGAGAGTGCCATCAATCACATACAGAAAAATGCTAAAACCGCAATTTTTTACAACACATTCTCTGAATGGTATATTGTCCTTACCCATATAATTTCCGACATGGGTAAACGTTCGGAATGTCGTCAATGCAGCAGATTGTTTTCCTTTCGAAAGGTTTTCCTACATTGAACGGATACACAGAGTTAGAATAATGATAGAATAAATTGACAGTCTTTAACTATGTAAATTATAACTGAATCTTGACTTCCTACCAATATACGTATATATTTTTCCTATATTAGTTCATGATAATTACATTTTTTTTACGTAAAAATTAATGTTTTGACGTCGAAAAGAGCTCGTTTATTACTGAAAATCCTATTTATTATTGAAAATCCGAGATGGTCATTTACGTGTAATAAATATTTACCTCTAGTTGATTTTATTTCTTAAAGAGCTCAATGGAACAGTGTTATGGGCAGAAGTATGGAAAAATTTCGTGTTTCGAAGTTCATCATTAAAGAAACAATTTCGTGAAAGTCAACAAACTGTTAACATCTCCATAATACATTTTATCTTTATTTGATATATTTTATTTTCTTGTTTAGTTTTTCATTTAAAAGTCCTTTACCCCCCCCCTCCTTTAGCACGAAGGTGTTCCTTTGTTTGAAATATTTTAAATAAACATAGTTTGATTTGTTTACTTACAAAAATTGAATTTCTGCCAACCGGAGACCAAAATTGAAATGGACCTTTAAATTCGGTTTCTTTGCTTGGCTTAATTTACCTACATAGTTGCATACTTGAAAAAAAAAATTTCTAGTATTTTACAACGTTAGATAATGATGTTCCCCAAATTATTACGTTGTTTCGAATTTTCACTCATTTATTCGTTTGAAATCTGCCAGTGGAAAACCTGAACTTGTAACGACCGATGAATACTCAACGATATTTCATAAATTTACTTGTTTTATTTATATGATTAATAGCCAATATTCATGCATTTTCTGTTGGAGTGTGAAATTCTAAATCTTAACGTGGTAAATTTTGCTCTTTTGGTAAATTATTTGTTCTTTCAGAAATTGATAACGTTTTTATTTATTTATTTGAATACGGAACTTTTTGCAGAGCTTTTGCTCTGCAAATGAGTGTTTGGAATATAAATGATCTCCGGTTTACGTAGATAATTTGTATAAGGTAGAAGGGGAAGTTTTATTGATGTATTTTTACTACTTCCATTATTTTAAAGGATGTTAAATTATTTTAAGGTCCAGCGACTGATTATCAAGATGTAAATGAACTGAAGACTGCATGTGTACTTTGCATGATCATTAGGAAGAATGAAATTAATTAAATCTTCTGAATTATTCCATGAGAATATGACATACGCCAACAATGAAAATGAAGCTGTTTACTATGATGGTAAGCTTTATAATGTCCATTTGCTAGGTCCGGGCTTGAACAGAGATCTCCAGACCTAGAGGCCGGTAATCTCCCAACTGAACTATCACATCGATATGAAGAAATTTCATTATGAGTAACTTCTCATAAATTTCTCTTTTTCAAGGAAATAACATCTCTTTTTTCTGGTTTCCCGTTTTTTTTAATTCTTTCAAATACTCCCATATAATCTTCATGGCTAGAGACACAGTATGTTGTCCTTTACGTATTTATTATTTTGTTTATTTTGTGATTTCATAGCGCTGTTTTTTTCATAATTATTTAGCTTTCCAACGGTCCTTTGTCTTTCTCTTCAATGGTCATACACTCTGTAGCGACTATATTCTGGGTTAAAACCGGAGTCTGCAATGGGTCAGCTATTCTACAAAGAGTACTATTCTGGTAATATTTTTGAGGGAGAGTTGAGAAGTATCTTCGATACTCTTTCTTCATAACAAATTTAAAGGATCACCGGAATCCTCTGAAAAGTAACCCCGCTTGTAAATGATTTATCTTTTAAATATTTGAAAATTTCATGCACATTAGATCTTTCAGTATTTATTTTTCATTTATATATATCAGAGTGTAGGAGGGAACAAAAATAAAAATTTCAGTTCCTCTGTAGAAAAACCATTAAAATAAATTAATAAATTGATAGAAATGTAAAAATTGCGTTAAATACCAATTTTTAAAATTGAAATTTATTAATTCAGTTTTCACTTTAAATGTAAAAAAAATGTGGTTAATAGAATTCCACCGCAAGTAATTTATCTGCTAAATTCAGTTAAATATTAAAGATACGGTGTCAGATTCTAAGACTATTTTCTGAAATGGGCATTAACTATAATGACTAAGTTCCACAGCAGTAATTTATCCGTTCTGGAACAAATTTAACAAAGCACTTGTCGAATCAAGGTTGCCGTGTAGTCAATTATTCCTAATTACAGTTATATCTTGTCAACAAAATGCCTTAACGCATGCTACATGTTCTTTTCTTTTACTTACAGGTTTGTACTTATTAAAGTCAATCTTTGAACATTCACTGGGCTTTATCATGCAACCAAAACGCTTCTCTGAAGGTAAATGCTTTGTAATATTTTTTTTGTTATCCTAAATGACGGTTAACTTGCATTGTGATCGAAGGGTGCTGAAATAGTCAAAATTTACTCGACTGTTGTTAGATTTTTTGCTAATTCTAAACATTCTTTTACTATGATATTTAATAAGGAAAGTTTTGTTATATGGTTAAATAACACTCCGGTAAAGTACGAAATGTTATTTGAATAATAACAATTGCAGAAACTGCTCGAGATTACAGTTTTAGAAAAGTTTTCTATTACAAATAAAAAAATATATTGTACTTAACTATATTACACAATATAATTTGACATACATATTATGAAGTTTATTCAAATATTTAATCAAGTGAATTTAATTCAAATATTTAAAGAATAGGATTTATTGCGGATTTTAAGATCTGTAGTAACACATTATTTTCACTATTTTAAAATGAGCAAATTTGTATGAATGGAACTTTGTGAATAGCAATTAGAGGCAGCATGAGAAACGTATGTAAATGTAACGGAACATTTAAATTACTGTCTTTATATAGATTAAATATTATTATTATTCCAGGGAGTATGAGTTTTAGGAATCGTAAGGGTGCCGTCGGGGCTCTTTAACACAGATGAATCAATTGTGTTACCTCTTAATCAAAATATCGTTCAATCAAAACCTCTTAAATCAAAATTTGTTACCTCTTAACAAAAATATCATTATCTAGGACAGGGATTCTTAAACTTATGTAGTCCGAGGACCCCCTCTTGAACAACATTTCTTTTTTGCGGACCCCAACCCAACTCTAGGCATATTAAGTCGTTTTTGAGACTAAATTTATGGCTCAATAATCTCCTAGGCACTACGTTATAATAAATATTGGTAAAAATGTATCGCTGGTTATTTTAATAAACGGTCTTGCGCATTTATAGAGATGAACATTTTATTTAGGACATAGAATAAAAAACATAAAATGAATAAAAACAGTAGTAAAAATAATTTTAAAAGTTACAAATCATAATACATTAAACTCATACAAACATTTCTTGGTCAAATATTGGCCAAAATAGATCTATCTTATTATAATATGTTTTCTGTAAATGAATTTTACTTAATGGGATGGGTGCAGAGGTTCTCTTGAAACCAGAACCGCAATGCCAGGCTGTATGTTGGAAAGTTATATTTTGAGGTCCACTTCAACATTGAGTTTGTTTCTATACTTTGATTTCATATATATAACAGTACCGAAAAAGCCTGTATACATAAATATGTTGTGCAGAACGAACTCAAATGTTGGAGGGCTTCATTTGCAAGTGCAGGGTAATCAGATCTGAGAAATAACCAAAAGATTGTGAGTTCAGTTTTGTTGAGTTGTAGTTTCAAACACGTCTCACATGATAATTCCGAGAGAATATCTTGTTCAAGTATAGATTGTTAATGTCAAAATAGTTTCGCGGACCCCCAGGGGTCCGCGGACCACAGTTTAAGAATCTATGATCTAGGACAATACTCTGTTTTTAGGCAAGCTATGACGTTTATGCTTTGTATACATCCATATTGAAATGGGAAGGATCCAGGGGTAAAAAACCTCTTTACTCCAAAACGAATACACTTTACTCCAACGAATTTGAAAGTTGGAGTAAAGTGGTTTTTTCCCCGGCACACCGAAACTTCATCGCTATTTTTAACGGTTTTAAAGTGGTTCGGCCCCAGATATGAATGCATGTGGTGTTAGTACTCCTTGAAAGCTACAAGATGGCACTGCTAGCTCATTTTTGTAAAAATGGCTTTAAAGTGGTTTTACCCCTGAACCCTTCATGTGTCATTCATGAACTGTTGAAAGTATCCCACAAGTGGGCCTCTTTAAAAAGTGTTTTCCAAAGGACCTTTATACTTTAGTTTACTCAACATCAATAAGCTTCTTCATATAATTTCACCGCTAATCGATTCATATTGGTTTACCACTAATGTTAGCAGATACTAGTGAATCGCTTAATCTGTCCCAGGGATAGAGAGTGATAACGGTGTTTCTTCCAGCGTTATGAGATGATGGCTAGCAAATAGCTATCAGTAAAGGTTTTGTTAGGTATCATAGGAACTATTAAAATATCCAACTTGTTTTACCGATAAATTCCTGATTTTTCAGTTCATAGATAAATACTTCTTTGTTCCAGTACCTTCCTTTACTTAAAAAATTCTGATCAATTACTAAGTCGCATCTTGCATAGATATTCTTCTGCCACAAAATAGGTAGCAGCACCCAAGTAACGTCACATAGTGTTTCAAAATTCCCAAGAGGAAATTTCTAGTCTAATCATCGCTTTTAATAGACTTTTTAGTAAGGTCCGAAATTAACAAAATAAAAGTTATCTTTATCAGCTAAATAATTTACCGAAATTGGTAATAGTGACCAATTTCATGAAAGAGTAAGGTATTCCAAACAAAGTCCAGACAAATGCCACGTCAGTAAAGTTTGATCACAGGTATAGCACATACGGCATCGCCTTTGAGGATACAATCTGCAAGGAGCATTACCAGGTTTGACCACGTCCAATCTTGGTGGATAATGGCTGAAAGTAAGGATACGCTACTTGGGCGATCTGGGTCAGGCGTCAAGTATATTTTTGCTCTTTTCATTCAACAGTACCTACCATTTCTGTCTAGAAGCGGGGATTTACCCTAATTTTAAGTTTGTGGTCTGACTAAAGCTTACATATTTTTTTAAGTAAATGCTGTTGGACGGACCATTATTCATTAGAAATAAACCGGTGGAGTTAAAACGTGACTTTGAACAGGAACGTGCGATTTAACAAAAATTTCAATAGCTCCTGTATGACAATGTCCTAAAAAGTTAGATAAAAATTTATAAGTTATATTATCCAAAATAATTTACACCTAAACTGAAATGCTACAGGGAGACTGACAATTGTGTCACATAGCCTGTGTAGGAGCTAAAATTGCTCAAAACACAAAACTTCCAACATTATTTTTTCAAACGTACGTCTACCATAATGTAACATAGGAAGATACGATTTTTCAAAAAAGATCAAATTCTGATAATCTAGATGTCTGCATAATTTAACAATATTTAATAACCAATGAAAAATTCTAATAGATACAGAGAGAATTCTACTTTATTCTACTTTAAAAGTTTTATGATCCCAGCGCTACTAATTTTCGAAAAACACCGGCGATAGAAATGCTTCTGAATTTATATACCGTCAGCGCCTAGGCAGGCTATTTTACCTACACATATCGTCAGATCTTATCAAAATGTCAATAACGAAGGAAGCTGTTGGAGTGGGGGGTTTGCGGGGAGAGAGAGAAGCGATAATTGATGAAGTCTGCGTAAACTTGCCAAATATATTTCGGCAAGTTAAACTAAATGCCTGTCGAGTAATTACTTATTCTTAATTGATGTTTATATGCCGTCAGAGGAAAATGCTTTGTCACCTTTTTGCCGCTGTTGTATGATTTGAAATAGTGTACGTAGGCATCTACGAGTAAATCATGCTAGCTGTATGTTTAACAACTTCGCTGTAGATGATGTAGGTAAAAGTATCAAATATATCTTATAATTTATTTTCGAATTTTCGCGTTAAAAGGCTCCCATGTCTGTCACCCTGTGGCATAATGCCACTATGTAAAATTTATTACTCAAGAATTTAAAGACTTAATGATAATCGCTATTAACTTAACTTAATTAATGTCATCTTTAAACGATTAATTGCTAGCTGTATTAATATTAATTTAAAATAACTATTTTCCAGATACATATTGTATGCTTAAAGCAATTATACTGTTAATATCTACAATAGCTAAATATGTTTACATTTTCCAATAATAGAATCGATTACCTCATTCGAATTTCGCATCGCGATTCGATTTCTCAACTTAACTGCAAAAATAACTACTTCCCACGTGTGCAATAGCTTACATGTATTCATACGCCGATGTTTCCTAAAGAGAATAACAATATAATCGCAGTTTAATTTCTCTGTTAATTTAGTCCTTTGATACAGCTATTATTTAATATTTATCCCCTTCTACAGACATTATTTTGTTGTTTAGTCAAAAAGGAGATGGGATCTCTTTATCAGAGTAAGCACTTTAACCTAGGCTTGTGTGAACAGGTTTTGGGTACAAAAGGTTTGCTTCCCCTCCATAAAAGAGGGAGTTCGATTGTTAGCGCCATGAATGCGTATTGGAATTTTGGAGCGTGTCTCCCCGAATTTTTATATTCGGACATTATTTTTTGTGATACTGGCTGGCTTTAGCCCATTTTTTCTGTATCCATATTCTCGTCAACATGTCTTCGATGAATAAACCATAATTTTCTTTTAAACGTCGCCATTCTTATTCTGTGTCGATACTTCATTAACTACATCATCCAGCAATATTCCTGAGTTAGCCAGACCCTTGTAACTATCATCTTCATCACCGAGCTGCTTTTAGGTGTGTGTCACTTTCAGAGGTCCAGCTTTCATCCTCATCATCCAGTTACTATGCATCAACTCGTGGACCAGATTCAACGTGTTAGGCCTGGCTTCATCTTTCCCGAGTAGCCGCTGCCTCGTGGTTATAGCTGATGTGTATCGTCCACTCCACATGCTACCAAGATCACGGTAAAGAGATTGTGTCTACATTTGTTATACTTCTCAATAGTAGTTAAGTACTCATGAATGTTTGACTATATCTTACGAATTTAAAATACACAACGCAATGAAGATTTTAACCTCTATACTTTGCTGGTGTGAAAATCTAATTTGATTATCTCCAGTTATCACGTTCCATCCCCATATTCATATAATATCTTATAATTTATTTCTTATCTTTTTTATTATCATTATCTATATCACTTCATTAACTATATCACTTCACACCCAAATAAGTGATTTGAGAGGTATAGGAGATTATCAAAGGAGATTATCAAATTAGCGTTTCTGCAGAATTTTTTGATATTTTGATAGTTGTTTTGTTTGTAAGCCCACATTTGGCTTGCAAAACAGCGTGAATTGGACGTTGGATATATTTATCGTGTGCATAAGGTATTTGACTTTGGTACCTTTTATCCTGCAACCTATATCCTAAAGGTTCAAATGATATTGGAGAGAGAGCTCTCTAAATGTTCCCACAAAATATTCAAAATTTTTAAGATCAGGCGATTGAGATGGCCAGGATAGATACTATACCTAATCCCAATGCTCTTCAAACCGCGTGCTAACACGTCTCGCATGATGCACAGGTGCGTTATTCTTTTGTAAACACGGACAGTCATTTGGGAACATCACCTGCATCACAGAATGGATGTTCACCAGAATAGTTTCTTAGATTTCCGGTGTAACAGAACACTGACTAACAACTAAGGATCCTAGGGATAAGATCAGGCGTTTACAAAATCATTTACAAAAGATAGCACCACTCAGCATCAAAAAGTCATCACCATGCTTCACTGTAGACACCAATCAGTCGGAACATCACCTGCATCACAGAATGGATGTTCACCTGAATGGTTTCTTAGATTTCCGGTGTAACAGAACACTGACTAACAACTAAGGATCCTAGGGATAAGATCAGGCGTTTATAAAATCATTTACAAAAGATAGCACCACTCAGCATCAAAAAGTCATCACCATGCTTCACTGTAGACACCAATCAGTCGGAACATCACCTGCATCACAGAATGGATGTTCACCAGAATGGTTTCTTAGATTTCCGGTGTAACAGAACACTGACTAACAACTAAGGATCCTAGGGATAAGATCAGGCGTTTACAAAATCATTTACAAAAGATAGCACCACTCAGCATCAAAAGTCATCACCATGCTTCACTGTAGACACCAATCAGTCGGAACATCACCTGCATCACAGAATGGATGTTCACCTGAATGGTTTCTTAGATTTCCGGTGTAACAGAACACTGACTAACAACTAAGGATCCTAGGGATAAGATCAGGCGTTTATAAAATCATTTACAAAAGATAGCACCACTCAGCATCAAAAAGTCATCACCATGCTTCACTGTAGACACCAATCAGTCGGAACATCACCTGCATCACAGAATGGATGTTCACCTGAATGGTTTCTTAGATTTCCGGTGTAACAGAACACTGACTAACAACTAAGGATCCTAGGGATAAGATCAGGCGTTTATAAAATCATTTACAAAAGATAGCACCACTCAGCATCAAAAAGTCATCACCATGCTTCACTGTAGACACCAAGCAGTCGGAACGGTATATTTTGGAAGGTGTTCGCCAAACTATACTCAACTGCTGGTAGGAAGAAATCAGATGCTCTATTCAACCGATCAGATAACGCTTTGCCAAACATTTAAGCCCCAATTTGTTTTTGTTCGGGGCACCATTTGATAAGATTTTTTTGCCCTGGTGTTAGTTGGTTTTTTGCCCTGGTCTTGGGTTGCTTTACAACCATAAATACAAGTTTTTTACAGCTCCCGATGAACTGTTATCGCTGAAACAAAATCATTAGAACTCTTAGCTAACGGGGCGCAGTGGCCCAGTTAGCAAGAGCAGCGGGCCAGTGATCTGAACGTTCCTGGTTCGATGCTCGTAGCTGAAAATCCACCGCCATGTTCACTAATGGTGGCCGGGGCGCGTAAAATAAGTCGTGGCTACAATGTCCTCCAAGTTCCCAAATTTACCTCTGGAGGTGCGGGGTCAAGTGTTGAGGTCTCGTCACTTGACTCGATTCAAAATTACGGGACCGATGTTTTTCGAGGTCAAGTCAGACTTCAGCCCTAGTGGTACCTCGCCTTAAAGTGAAGCTGCTTACTACCCTTCGTGAAGGACCTAGGATTTGAGGACCTAAGTCCTTTGAACTTGGTGTAAGCTTTCTTACACCAAGGGGATTACACCAAAGTCATATCAGCTCTTAATTGCTCTTGTCTTTGATTTTCGCCGTACTATTTTTACTAAGTTAGACCTTTCCCCTACTTACATTTTTATGTGACGTCCACGTTTTTTTGCGTTAAGAGGCCCTTGTTCATAACTGTGCCTTGAAATAAAACTTCATACTGTGCATCGTGATACACCGTCAATTTCTATCGCTTCGGTAAGAAAGAACCCCCAACTCCTACAAATTATCAAATGTTTCTGAAAGTCAATAAATCCAACGATTTTTACATTAATTCCCCAACAGCTAATTCTACATCAACTGTACTACTACTGTGTGATTGCTATTACTTGTGCTTCACCATATTATATACCTCTGGTCACCGATGACATCGTTGTCGTTATTTTCATACACCTCAACGCCCAGCTGTGAACCAAAGTGGTGTTTCCAATATTTTAAAAAAGGTTCTGCACGATTATAGTCTGAAATACTGAATTAAAACCATGTGTGCGAGTATGCAGCTGACATAAAGTTAATAATGACAACAGACTACCTTAAGAAATTACAAAGTATATTACAAAATAAGGGCAAATGTAAAAATTATTAGACTACAAATTTTTACAAATTAGTCTTATAAAATAGCCACAAATATTTTACCTTTTTGAAGAACATATATAATTGGAAATACATTCAAGGATGATGAAACATGGTGTGTTTTAATATTGCGTTTAATTATATACATATTTCTGTGGTTAGTTGCGACACGCAGCTTCAGATCCAAAGCAAAGCACAGATCAAATATATAAGGGACCGAGCATTTTGCAAGCAAACAGTACCCAAATATTCAGGCGCCGATAGTTTAAAAAGAGAGCATCATATATTAAATTAACGATTGTTTTCATGTGATCTTACCCAGATTGGTTTATTAATTGGTTAATTGAGAGAGCTACTACATTCTTCTGCAGCAAGAGGACCTTCCTCTGAACATATTAGATTTAACTCGTAACACGCTAGCAAAAAAATGCGAATATTTCGTTAACAAGGAAATGTATAACTTGATTTACACCATTCAATATTACGTTACATTTAAGATACTCCATTCTTTGATTTCTGTTGGAAAAAATTAAGATTTATTAATACGCAATTATGGGATAATTAAGTGACAATTAGTTTACTGTGTTGCAGTAAATTAAACTTTTCTGCCCCATAATGAAGTTAATGTAATGCCCCATAATAAAGTTAATGTAGTTCACGGCATCTGTATTTATACTAATTCAAAAACGGCTAGTTGATATATAACCGTTTTTTTGCCCTTTTTGGAACCCTAAATAGAAAGATATTTCCCTTAGAAGAGAACTATGTAAACAGTATTTATTATTTTTAATAGAAAACATGTTTACTCGGTGTTGCTTCCCAGTCACTGTGTCCGAATTTTCTTGGAGATAATTTATCCTTTTTTATAGTTTTTTAAGCCCCATCCTTTATAGGTAAATTGCTGATTAAATATTATTTTTGTTATTATTTTCAAACAATTACAAATACAAAACTTCATAATCTAAGTATAATTTATACAAAATAATGGTTACAAGCCTCTTAAAACTATTTCCAGTGCTGAATATTATGGATGAACTTCCTGAAAAGATAGCAAAGTCGATGGAGTGTTTGATGGAACTCGGAATATCAGGTTCATTGTCTTTAGGCAAAAGTCGTAAATCGTCCCGCTCATCTTGCTATTGTGTTTGACAGCCAGCGCCGATGGCCATCAATTGACCGATTTCATTGGACCGAGGCTGCATAGTTTTCACTGCTTTGAAGTTTGAGTCCACATAAACAGCAATACATGCATGCCTTTACATAAATGAATATGTCTGTGTGTGAGAGATAAGACTTACCGTTAGTGAATACCACATATATGTATGTGTGTCTGTGTATATATCTTTATATATATATATATATATATATATATATATAACAGTTCCGTAACTGACTGACTCACTGACATACAACGCACAGACCAAACCGCTGGACCCAAAGGGCTGGAATTTTGCATGGCGATTCTTCTTATAGTGTAGGGTTGCACTAAGAAATATTTTTGAAAAAGTCTTCTGAGATTTTAAAAAATAAAATTTTTAATCTGTTTTTTTAACTTTTTTAAGTTTGCATTTCAAATAATAATTTGAAGGTTATGAAATTCATATCAGAAGAATTATCATAAAAATTCCTTAAAAAAGAAATCTTATTTGAATTTTTACCTCCATTTTCTGATTTTTGGTGAATTTTTAAAGATTAAATTTTAGAATTTAATTTATTAAATGCGGATCACGTGCTTTCTTTTTGTGGTACATTAAATAAATTTATCGTCACGTCCATAACAATGAAACAGAGAAAAAAATATTTTTTACCTTGCTAATGCGGCAGACATTTGGACATTATCCAAAAAAATATTAAAATACAGTAAAATATATGTTCCTCAAACTGTACTATATTAACTGCACGATATTCTTTAGTATATCCTATTAGATTTAATTTGAATATTTTCTTCTACATTATTTTGTTTATAAAAATATCGCTTACGATTTTTTTTATAAATATATTTTTTTGTTTTTTTACATCAATTGCATACATTGATCGTCGTATTTATTATACATATATATATGTATTTGTTTTGTTTTTTTGGCATTAATTGCATACATTGACCGTTGTATTTAATTTGAATGTACTCCGTTGCGAAGTGCGGGTTTTCAGCTAGTATATATATATATATATATATATATATATATATATATATATATATATATATATATATATATATTTGTGTGTGTGAGAGAGTAATAATAACGTCATCTCAGTTTAATTCTAGTCCATTTATTCGCAGCTTTTGATGTTGTCTTTCCCGTTATATATTTAACTTCCCCGTTGTTTCTGTACGACGCCTGGGCATATGGCACAACAAGGGGTCACGTGGCAATACGAAACTAATTTCCATATATGCTGGTGTGAGCGTGAGAACTGCGCACTTCATGATTGATTCATGGATTACGGTTGTTATAATCCATTCTGTCATTTTGTACTTAACTCATTTTGTAAACAGTTTGTTTGCATTTAAATTTCGTAGTAATAAGTTAAATTGTTATAAGTTATAATGTGTTTGAATAATACAGTATTATTTCGTTTAAGTGAAGTATTTGATTTAAAATTGATGTTGTACAAGGCCCGACTGCCAAGCTGAATACCCGTTCCCCTAGTTTCCTAGTACCACACAAATATATATACCGGCTGGTCATATAGAAATTTTGTCGATATATGGACCTCTAGCGGCCATTCCGTTCAACTTCTCGAGATGACATTCCAGATATAGTTTTTCAGAGGTATGAGGTCGGGATTCTGAGAACGGTAACACAGTGACGCTCACGGTTACGGTTATAGATGTAGAAACTCAAAATTTTCAAATAAAAACGCTCCCTTTTTCCCGTCGCAAAATACTCAACACTTGCGAAAACCCTAAAAAGCGTTGAAACGGTACATGTATCACAAAAAACGGACGCGTTATGCACGCACAAAAAACAGCTCTGCGAACGGCCAACAAAGATACGATCGTGGCGCACGGAGGAAATTTGCATATGACACAGGCTAATCACAGAACGCCGTTCGCCAGATATTCAACGTAGAAAACCGATAAAAAATCTCTCTGATCGTGGTTTGTTAGCCATTCGCAAATCTCTTTTTTTTGTGCGTGCATAACTTTTTTTGTGATCCACGTAGCATTTTGCGACGGGAAAATGTGGGCGTTGCCATTTGAAAATTTCGAGTTTCTGTACCAATAACCGTAACTGGGAGCGCCCTGTTGTTGCCATTCACAGAATCCCCAACCCATACCTCTGAATAACTATATATGAAAACTTATCTTGATAGGTTGAACGGAACTGCCGCTATAGATCCATACATATATCGTTTTTGTAGGCCGTTCGCAGAGCTGTTTTTTGTGCGTCCATAACGCGTCTGTTTTTTGTAATACACGTCCACTTCCAAAGCTCTTTAGGGTTTTCGCATGCGGTGAGCAGTTTGCGATGGGAAAAATGGGTGTTGCCATTTGAAAATTTTGAGTTTCTGTACCTATAACCGTTACCATGAGCACCACTAAGTTGCCGTTCACAGAATCCCGAGCTCATACCCCTGAATAACTATATCTGAAACCTCATCTTGATCGCTTGAACGGAACAACCGCTGGAGGTCAATATATCGGATAAGTTTCTTTATGACCACCCTGTATATATATATATATATATATATATATATATATACAGGTAGCCTTCCTACAGAACGGCATCTTACACGGTTTCGTTCTAACACGATAAGATAAGTGCGGAAACCCTCGTATTACACAGCAAACTCGTATACACTCACTTCGCTACGGAGGACATTCAAATTAAATTCAATGGTCAATGTATGCAATTAATGCCAAAAAATAAATATATATATTTATAATAAATACTACGATCAATGTATACAAATGATGGAAAAAAATTATATATATATTTATAAAAAAATCGTAAGAGATATTTTTAAAGACAAAATAATCTAAAAAAAACATTGAATTAAATCTAATAGGACATACTAAAGAATATAGTACAGTTTGAGGAACATATCTTTTGCTGTATTTTAATATTGTTTTGGATAATGTCCAATCGTCTGCTGCATTAGCAAGAAAAAAAAATATTTTGTTTATTTCGTTGTTCTGACGTGACGATAAATTTATTTAAAGTACGAGAAAAAGAAATCACGTGATCAGCATTTAATAAATTAAATTCTAAAAATTAATCTTTAAAAATTCACCAATAATCAGAAAATGGAGATAAATTTTCGAAAAAGATTTCATTTTAAAGGAATTTTTGTGATCTTTCTCGTGATATAAATTTTATAACCCTCAAATTATTATTTTAAATGCAAACTTTAAAAAAGTTACTAAAAAAAGCTTAAAAATTTAATTTAAAAAAATCTAAGAAATTTTTTTCAGAAATCTTTCTTAGTGCACCCCTACACTATAAGAAGAATCGCCATGCAAAATTTCAGCCCTTTAGGTCCAGCGGTTTGGTCTGTGCGTTGTATGTCAGTCAGTGAGTCATTCAGTTACGGAACTGTTTTATATATATAGATAATCTCTAATTCAGGCGTTTAAAATAAATAGTTAAAATGTCCGCTTATATTTGCGAGTATTTACGAATTTTGGCATATATTAGATTTAACTACTAATAACTTTTAAACTTACGTATTTTTACTTGGTCTGTTTATAACGCCTATTTCTATTCGGCGGTTGAGACAGTCGTCTCACCTCCTTACTTATGCGACCGGCTCTGTGTGTATCTACATATATATATATATATATATATATATATATATATATATATATATATATATATATATATATATATATATATATATATATATATATATATATATATATATATATATATATATATATATATATATAGATATATAAATTTATATTTGGGGGGGGGGGAAGGCAGAGAGTGAGAGGATAGGATAAACTGTATGAAGGAGATACTCATCTTCTTAAGAAAACATTAATTAGTATAAGAGGATAAGTAGTACTATTAAACGATCTTCCCTCCTATTCCAATCACCTTTCATTTTCAAAGTATCCTCTGCATAAATAAAACAAAAACTTTGTCGGTCAGGAAACAATTCCGGGTAGACCGTTTCCAGTAAATGGCATCCGTTATGAAATTCGGCCATGTTTGAAAATGTCGAAATCGATGTATTTTTTTTATTTCATAAAAGTACATAAATGGTGCATATTTAGAAAGAGCTTTAAAAACTGATAATTTTTCCTGCGTACACATATTCTGTTACTGTAATAGGTATAGAGTTATTACAATTCTAAATGTATACTCCACAGATACAAAACGTAACCGCCATGTTTTAAATGTTAAAATCGATGTATTTTTTTAAAGAAAGTACATCAATTTTACATATTTAGAAATATCTTTAAAAGCTGATAATTTTTTCTGTGTACACTTATTCTGTTACAGTAATAGTTTTACAGATATTTCAATTCTAAATGCATACTCCACCAAAAAAAAACGTAATCACTATATTTTACGGAGTATATATAGTGTGATTCTTTCACAGCGTGATTCTCACTAAAAAATGAATCACTGAAAAGAAATGTTTCATCGTGTGTCTAATTTTTAATTTTTTTTCTAATTTTAAAACTTTAAATTATAGAGTTTATTCAGGGGCACTCTATTTGAATTTGATACAAACACAGTTTATACATGAAACAATGTTTATTGAATTCGTTACACATATAGAATTGGATTTTACAGCAATAATCATACGTACTACTTGTACGGAATATATATATTAACATTCAATAGAAATACTCTTTGCAAATACTCACAAACCAGCAGAGAGTCAAACCAGCAGTACTGCCACGTAAACTTTGTGCCCCCTAAGCACTAGCGCAGGATAGCACCTGGAGCTGCTTTCCTCGTAGCTCCCTTAACTCGCTTATCTATCAAGCTTAACAAAACCTTCTTCAACCTTAACAACCTTTTTCATTAATCAAGCTGCATGGTATTTATGCCAAGCGCGTAGGCCGAAATTAGCATATCTCAAGCAGCTTCTTTAATTAATTCACTCAAAAGTTCGATTCTTGTGAATCGAATCTTATGTATACCTTACAAAATTCAAACTTTTTAATCATAAATAGATCATTTGAAGACGTACTGATTTTGGGGGCATTTTTTGGCAATTAAAAGGGAAAAAAATTTAAATTCAAGTGAACTGTGATTCGAGTGTCAAGTGATTCGATAGCTGGGTGAAGTCTGAGCATATCCTGGTGAGTGCCCGGCTAGTTGGATATAAAGGAGAGGGAAAAACACTGAGTGTTTCAAAATCGAATTAGGCCATGGTTCTACTTTGGAAGCAAAGAAATTGGTTAGGAAAGAATATAAAACAGTGGCATATACAGTTAAACGAGAATATAGAAAGAAAATTCATTAATATTTCGTATATACGCACGCAAACTCATGCACAGATTATGTGTACATGTGTGTGTGTGTGTGTGTGTGCATGCACGTGTTTATTTGCTTCATGTTATAAATAGCGCTGAGGAAATTTAACGAATTCTCGATGGAGTATAAAACATTCGAGATACACCAGTTATCATTTTTTTAATCGAATCAAAAATATGAAGCAGACACACAATAAGGAAACCTCTTTTCGTAAAATGATTGTGATTAATGGAAGGTGTAGGAATTCTAGAAAGGACAATTCCATACAAAGGAAGAGAAAACCAGTTATTAATTTGCTTTGAGATTTAATTTTACTTGTTCAGTACACTTTTGTTGTAAAGTTGGGGATTTTACCTTTATAATTCCCCCTTTGGCATAATGAGATATGATATAAAATATTTCCTGATGTTTAAAGTATTCACATATACTGAAATTCCTCATTAATATATATATTTAATAGTTTATTTTTAACCATCATTGTAGCAAATAGCTGAACTAAAATGCACTTTATTTCTGCCTGATACTACTTAGCAGGAATAAGTTAAGAGCCTGCGTTTACCATTTGTTGCCTGTGTTTACCATCTGTTCTAATCTCATACAAAGATATTTTACAATGTTTAAACCGGTCTTCGCAAACATGTCAGAATTTCATAAAAATCCAGAGTGTGCGATGTAGTCATAAACACGTTTTTCTTTCCCAAGTGACTGTACGAGATCCTTAAAAGATGTAAAGTATAAAATCACATTTAAGGTATCCAACAAAAGAAAGTTTACTTACAAGTTCGCCTCTAACTATACAAAGCACAAACATGAAGTTAATTTGTTCATTAGCGAGGATTAAAATTTTCAGTTTCAAGTATGTCTAGAAGTCGTTTTTTTTTCTTTTATAGGTCCTTTAGGTAAACTTTATCACCTCTTTCTCGGCTAAAACTACATTCTTTTAATTGGTCTAATAATCACCAGTGTTGTCAATATATTTTACGCCAAATATAGTCAATGTCAATTTTTTCTTCTTCAAATGGGGTCATAATATTTAATGTTAGTTACCAAACAACACATTGTTTGATGAAATTTTGTGCTGAATCACTTTTGCTGCTATTTGAATTAGAATTTGAAGCAATATAAAGCACTTTATTCACATACGTGTTTAAGCACGTGTGTCTCAACATTCTATTAGAAACGCATATGCTTAAACTGCTCGTGAAGTACAGGGTATTCATAAAAAAAACTTTGCCGATATATGGACCTCTAGCGGCCGTTCCGTTCAACCTATCGAGATGAGATTTCAGATATAGTTATTCAGAGGTATGAGCTCGGGATTCTGTGAATGACAACAATATGGCGCTCACGATTACGGTTATTGGTATAGAAACTCGAAATTTTCAAATGGCAACGCTCATGTTTTCCCATCGCAAAATGCTCAGCGCATGTAAAAACCCTAAAAAGCGTTGGAACGGTACGTGTATCAGAAAAAACGGACGCCTTATGCACGCACAAAAAACACCTCAGCGAATGACTAACAAAAACGATATATGGACCTCTAGCGGCCGTTTCTTTCAACCTATCGAGATGAGATTCCAGATATAGTTATTCAGAGGTATGAGCTCGGGATTCTGAGAACGGCAACACAGTGACGCTCACGGTTACGATTATAGTTATAGAAACTCGAAATTTTCAAATAGCAACACCCATTTTTTCCCATCGCAAAATACTCAGCGCATGCGAAAACCCTAAAAAGAGTTGAAACGGTACGTGTATCACAAAAAACCGACGCGTTATGCACGCACAAAAAAAAAGCTCTGCGAATGGCTAACAAAAACAGAAAACTTTTTATCGGTTTTCTACGCTGAATATCTCGCGAACGGCGTTCTGTAATTGGTTTCTAGCCTCTGTCATATGCAAATTTCCTCCGTGTGCCCCGATCGTGTCTTTGTTGGCCGTTCGCAGACCTGTTTTTTTGTGCTTGCACAACGCGTCCGTTTTTTATGTTACACGTACCGTTCCAACGATCTTTAGAGATTTCGCATGCACTAAGCATTTTGAGACGGGAACAAGTGGGCGTTGCCATTCGAAAATTTCGAGTTTCTATACCTATAACCGTAACCGTGAGCGTCACTGTGTTGCCGTTCTCAAAATCCCGAGCTCATACCTCTGAATAACTGTACCTGAAATTGTATCGGAAAAAAATGTATTATAGTATATCTACATATATTATTTCTATAAGTTGTTCTTTTGTTTTATCCCTTTTTATTCATTCATACTAAACCAAAATCTATAATTGAGTTACCATTTTAAAGATTAAGATCTTCGCTTCGTGCGAATTGTTAAATTAGAATTGCACATCTTATTGTAAATATCGAAGTATAAACATTAGAAAACAATTTTTCTTCCCCTAGATGGCGCGCGCTAGCTTTTTGTATTTTACCATTATCAATCGCACTGAATATTTAAATTTAAAAATCGTTTGCTTTTATTATCATTCTGTGATTTCATTAATGAATTTCTTTATTGGCAACATCCGCGTAGGTGTACATTATTCTTTATGTATGGAAAAACCATATATATTATTTCTAGAAGGGAATTTTTTTATGACGATCACTTTCTCTCCCTTCATACTTAACCAAAATCGATAAATGAGGTACCATTTTAAATAATAAGTTATCCGTTTCTGATGAATTGTTTATTCACAATGGCACATTGTATTGTTTGTTTAAAAATAGAAATAAAAAATTGACTTTTGGTCGTAAATTTCTTTCCCTGGATGAGCCGAAACGGCACAGCCAAATAGTGTGCACAAAGAGGGTTTGTAATGTAAATATCACATTTTCCACGAGTTCGTGTCATATTTAACTTTTAATATTGTCTACAAAGGTGTTTTGACGGGTACATATCTCGTGTGCCCCTGTTTTGTCTTATGCTTCACCTCCAATATTATGGCCAAAAGCGTCTTGTAATTGGTTTTATATTATCCTTACGCACCATTGTTATTTGAGAAATAAACGATTGCTACAAATATATTGTTCATTATTCCTATATATTCCTATAGTTCATTATTCCTATAAATATAGTTCATTATTCCTTCCCATCATTATTTTAAGGTATTTTCATGTAAAGCCACTCTAGTTCATGTTATCTCTCTGTTATCTAGTGCTAGTTTACTCTCTGTTATCTAGTGCTAGAGAAGTACAGTATTGTACAAAGGTTTTTGCAATTTTTTTATTGTGTTAGAGCGAAACCGTGTTACAGGTTGTAGTGTTGTACGAGGGTTCCCGAGAATTTATCCTATCGTGTTAGAGCAAAACCGTGTTGTAAGATGCCATGCTGTAGGAGGGCTACCTGTATACAATTGATGGAATATATATATATATAAATCGTAAGGGATATTTTTAAAGAAAATATTGTAGAAGAAAATATTCAAATTAAATCGATTAGGACATACCAAAGAATATAGTACAGTTAATATAGTACAGTTTGAGAAACATATATTTTACTGTATTTTAATATTTTTTTGGATAATGTCCAATCGTCTGCGGCATTAGCAAGAAAAAAAAGTATTTTTTTTGTCTATTTCATTGTTATCACGTGACGATAAATTTATTTAAAGTACCAGAAAAAGAAATCAAGTGATCAGCATTTAATAAATTAAATTCTAAAAATTAATACGGTTACGGTTGTAGGTATAGAAACTCGAAATTTTCAAATATCAACGCCCAGTTTTTCCCGTCGCAAAATGCTCAGCGCATGCGAAAACCCCCAAAAGCGTTGGAACGCTACGTGTATCACAAAAAACGGACGCGTTATGCACGCACAAAAAAACAGCTCTGCGAACTGCCAACAAAGACACGATCGGGGCACACGGATGATATTTGCATATCACAGAGGCTAGAAACCAATCACAGAACGCCGTTCGTTAGATATTCAGCGTAGAAAACCGATAAAAAGCTCTCTGATCGTGTTTTTGTTAGCCATTCGCAGAGCTTTTTTTTTGTGCGTGCGTAACGCGTCCGTTTTTTGTGATGCACGTACTGTTTCAACGCTTTTTATTGTTTTCGCATGCGCTGAGAATTTTGCGATGGGAAAAAACGGGTGTTGCTTTTTGAAAATTTGAAGTTTCTGTACCTATAACCGTAATCTTAAGCGCCACTTGGTTATCGTTCACAGAATCCGGAGCTCATACCTCTGAATACCTATACCTGAAATCTCATCTCGATCGGTTGAACGGAACAGCCACTAGAGGTCCATATACCGACAAAGTTTCTGTATGACAACCGGAATATATATAAAACAGTTCCGTGACTAACTGACTGACAGATAACTCACAGACCAAACAGCTGGACCTAAAGGGCTGAAATTTTGCATGTCGATTCTCCTTATAGTGTAGGGGTCCCCTAAGAAAGATTTTTGAAAAATTACTCTTAGATTCTTCAAAATTAAATTTTTAATCTTTTTTTGTAACTTTTTTTAATGTTTGCATTTAAAATAATAACTTGAAGGTTATAAAATTTACATCACGAGAAATATCATATAAAGTCCTTTAAATGGAAATCTGTTTCGAACCTTTGCCTCCATGTTCTGATTGTTGATGAACTTTTAAAGATTAATTTTTAGAATTTAATTTATTAAATGCTGATCAAGTGGTTTCTTTTCTTCTTGTGATATTTTCAATTAATTTTGCGTCACGTGAATAACGACGAAATAAATTGAAAAAAATATTAAAATACGGTAAAAGATAAAATTTAACCACTAGACTAATTGAGATGGAAGTTTTTAAAGAATTTAATTCAAATTAGTATGTTTTATGGATATATAACATACAAATTAATTGCATACTTTGACCCTTGTATTTAATTTGAATATTTTGTTCTGCATATTTTGTCTATAAAAATCTTCATTACGATTTTTTATAAATATATTTTTTGTTATTAATTGCATACAGTTGTATTTAATTTGAATGTACTCCGTAGCGAAGCACGGGTATTCAGCTAGCATTCTTATAAATCTAAAATGTGTTATGCTGTTTATTCATGGATTTTCTTGTTTTCTTTTTTATATTTTTTATAAAAAATATAAATAATATAATAAAAATTTGAATTCTTTTAATATGATATTATACTTTTTATTCATGAAGTTTTATACTATTATAATTAACTATGTGGTAGAGATTTTCTAAATTAAAAAAAATTGAATGGACATAAGAAAACTTCATATACAAATTTTTTTTCTCATAATATAATTTTTAGGGTCTAGACCATGTCTAGAACAATATTTTCCTTTTTGCTGAAATAAAAATGACTATATCCACAAAACAAAATTGCAGCGAATGAAAGACGTATCTCAAAAGGCAAAAATATCACACTGAAGTCATGGACCATGGCTTGAGGAATGCATAACCACAGCTTAATGAATGGCCAAATAAAAAAAATAAAATATGCAGAAAACAGACAGGCGCTCTAAGCTTACTTTATTATCCAAATTAAGCAATGAAATGCCTTTCGCCTTTTTTCCATCTGAGCGTTATTAAATGCTTAAAATCGATCGACACAGTATAGGAAGCTTAGGAGAAATAAGAGTCATATGTCAAAAATTGTTAGCCAAAACATTATAATTATTTCAATTTTATATACTTTTTTATCGTCTTTGACTTATCTTAAGCAACATTTTAAAAAATGGGGTTTTAAAATTGAGGAGAAGTGGAGGGGTATAATCCACTCGACAGTAATAAAATACGGGAAAAAAATCTGTAACGCTTTAAAAATAACTTTGAAGCAAATTCTTTCACATTATGGACGCTATCTTTCAGAAGTTGAATTTTTCTGTTGAGTAAGTTTTTGTTATTTTTAAGAACACCGGCATTTTTTACCCAGTGATAAATACCAAGTTGTAACACCCCGACATGTTAGCTTGCGTTCGCGTGAAAGAAAAAACAAATAGCTCATAATCTTTTACAATGCTTCCGGCATGTAATAACATCTAGTGGGGAAAGTGATGTGTATAAAAATGTCTTTCTTCCCCGCACATCCAAATACAATAGAGTGAATAGAAAGTAACAGATTGTAAGTAATATTTTCGTAAGTGTCGAAACTCCAAATAATTTAAAAGCATTTTTATGTCATATATTTTTGTTGTAAGGGAATGAGTTGTATTTAAAAACCTCGAGAAATTTCTCATTACGATATCGGAGTTTATTGACGCTCTTTTGAAAAAAATGCACTTGCTGCTAATTTTGAAAATTGTCAAATGCATTAAAATCATTTTGCTTATAAAACCTATTCCAAATATTTTCCGCTTTTCTAGATATTGGCGTAAAATGGATAGAAATTTCAATTTTTTTCTTAAATATAGAACTAATGTGAAATTAACGAAAAAGAAAACAACAAAACTAGTAAATGGTGTTAGGAGAGAAAAATACCTTTAAAATAATAATTTTAAATTGAAGGCCTTATTTGAATAGTGGTCCAACTCCGTTCTTGTTCATTTTGAGATACAGAGACTTAAACTCTAATGAGTGCTGAGAAATGACTGCTGAAGTCTGATTTGTAATGCCCTCTGTTGGCAGCAGAAATAAGCTGGAGGTGTACCAGTTTAAAAATAAGATAGAAATTACTTGTATGGACATGAAAGTGGGGCTAACTCCATTTTTTTTAAAGTAGTGTTGGACCACTATTCAAGTAAGGTCTTCAATTATATAAAAGAAACTATGCAAAGGCAAATGTAGATTTGCCTTTGCATAGCAAATGACATTTTTAAACTTATAACTAGGGATACGTGATTTTCGTATTTACGAAATAGATGCTGATAAATGCAAAATTTGCCGATATGAGCAAATAAATGCGAAAATTATTTTTTTACTTCTTTTCAGCGGAAGCTCGGTGATAAACGGTTTTTTAAGCGAAATTAGGTAATAATAGTAATAATTTATTGACACACAGTGGGTTGCCAAATTATTAGGGACAACTTGAAAATTAGACAATTCCATTGTTATTTGCAAAAATGATTAAAAATTGAGGGTTAGAGATAATGTAATTTATTTTAGTTGCGTAGAGTGTTTAATTTAAAACACGAAAGGAGCATGTTTGTTACTAATATGTATTTATTTTATCTTAAACAGTCATTTTGAAAAAAAATTGGTAAAACGCTTAATATTTTGTAATGCCACCCTTTGCCGAAATTACGGATTCGAGACGTTGAGGCATACTCTCAATGCATGTTTTTGCATTTTCTTTCAGTTCTGGACAATGATTCTATACGTGTATCAGCTTTTCGATGAGTTGTCGCTTGTTAGTGATCAGTTCCGTCGCTATTTTCCTTTTTGTCAGCTTCCACATGTTTTCGATCGGGTTCAAATCGGGTGAATTGCCTGACCAGGGCAAAATTCTGACATTATTTTGAGCTAAGAAGGCTGTTACACTTCTTGCTTTATGGCAGGGGGCTGAGTCGTGCGTAAATACGTACTCCTCATCATCAGAGAACCATTCATTGACTTGAGGCAACGGGCGATTTTCCAGAACTTGCTTGTACTGGTCTTGCCTCATTGTCCCCTGGACGATTTATATGCACCCCATTCCTTTCGCTGATATTACAGACCACACCATAATGCTTAATGGGTGTTTTACACTCTCCATGAGGCACTCACGATGAAATTTCTCTCCGGAGCGACGTCGTACAAATGCGCTTTTATCAGCCAAAATTTGGAAAGTTGACTCGTCGGAGAAGCAGACCTGTAAAATACTAAAATAAGCCTACAAAACTCTTTGCGTAGAAATATTTCACAATAGGAAATCATATTTACTCGACTCCAGTGCTCAAGTGTCATATTCTTGTGTTCTCGAGCCCATAAAAGTCGCTTTTTCTTCATTGCTTCAGTCAGGCGTGGTTTTTTGGTTGGGTGATGACCCATCAGGTTCCATTCAGCCAATCTCCCCTGGACTGTCCTTTTGGAGACTTTGATCCCTTCGTCATTGATCATAGTGGTTAGACGAGACACACTCTGTTTCCGATTTTCGAGACAGGCATCCGTTATCTTGCGGTCACTACGACAGGTGGTTATGCTTTTACTTCCACTTTTCCCTATACGGTCCGCTTCCAATTTCACATTATTGTCGATTTTTTTCTTAATCCGGTTAACCACTGATTTAGAAACACTGGCAATCGATGCTATCTGTCTTTTGGAATGTGTTGTGTTTAACAGAAGCGTCTTTATTTCAGTACATTTACTCGGGGAAATGTCTGACGCTTTTCCCATGCTGAAAAATCCAACAGTGACATTTTTAAGGATTAAAGCAAAATAAAACAAAAATATTGACTGCAAAAATAAAAAAAAATTATACCGTATTAAACAAAACTTGTAAAAATAATACAATATTAAACAAAACTTACAAAAATAATACAATAGTAAACACAACTTACATTTCTGTTTTTTTCTGTTGAACCGGCAAGAATTGTCCACAGTCGAACACACGCTTTCACCTGCTCCAGAGTAATGCACGCAGGTGTTGCCACTTTCTAAATAGTATTTCTAATGTTGCCAGCAATACATAACAAATGATAAAATTCATGGGAATAATTATTTTTGGTAATAAGATACATTTAAATGTCGAAATTTCAGAAATTGCGTAGTGTCCCTAATAATTTGGCCACCCACTGTAATTGCTTAACTAAGACCAACCGGGGTCTTTAACTGAGAAATCTCACTGTCCTTCGTATTTGCTCCGAATTTTACCCTGACAGTTTGTCCGTACCGGAGTCGAACCTAAAAATCTAACAGTAAAAATCAACCATCAAGTTTTGTGGAACAATTTAGTAGATTTAAGAACGTCTCTTCAGTGCCAAAGTCAGGAGTATTTTAGTGAAAAAAAACAGAAAGCATTTTGACCAATGAGAATGGTGAAATCTATCAGGAGCTCAATATTATGCTGAAGACAGCAGCAGAGAACATTTTAAACAAAATGACTCTACACCAGTGTTGCCAAACTCTATGTAGCGCCTCCCCCTAGTGCCATCTCGAAATCCCCCCGCCGTTCCCCCCTAACACCAACTTTTGATCACCGTAGACCCTCCTAAAAAAAATCTGGTTCCAAATAGGCATCCTGTTTGAGAGATAAATTGAAATGAATAGAAAATACACACTTGCATAATGAAATGGAGGTTTGTTTACATTTGACAAATGTATGGAACTTACGATCTAATAAAAAAACGTCTCTCGATTGTACAAAATATTAAAAAATGTTCCCCCCACAAAATGCCCCTAAAAAAATGTGGCCCCTAAAAACATCCCTTTTCATCTAACTTACCCCCCAAATTTAGGGGGAAAACATCCAAGTTGTCAACACTGCTCTACACATGACGACATCCAAAGCAACAAAGTCTACCAGCACATTGGCAGATTGTTTTGTCCATCTGTAGCCGCGACCAAGCCCATATCATCTTTCAACACAAATTTATTATTGGAAAGCTTCTCTGAACTACCATTCTTTAAATAAATTCCACGGGATGAGCTCATCGACCTATACAACCATTTTCACAGACAACTACTTACAGTAGTCAACCGAGACACTCCTGTTGATGTTATACAGATTTTAATTGCAACGAAATGCTGCTACCTTAATTTTGCAAAGGCCTACAAAGCCTCTATAGTCCCGTTATCAGCGTAGATGCTGAGAGATAATTTGTTATGTACAACATAGTAATTAATGACATAGGGCAAAGACTTAAGGAAAGAATGTGGAGACTATTACAATGTTAGCATTTAAACTAAGAATTTTGATGCTTACCTATCCAAACAAGTAAAATTGTAATTTTTTTAATAAATGTGAAACTTTTTGAATTTATATACATTTTTGAAAATAAATGCGAAATTTTATATATTGTATGTATATTGTTTGAGAAATCTCGGGATTTTTCATGTGAAATTTACGTACCCCTACTAATAACTCTGGTGTTCTCTGATAGAATATACAATTGACTGGAAAAGGAAACAGCTGCGATAGGTTATACTTTGTAATGCACAATGTATCTAAACTTTTCACAATACAAAGAAAAAAAACCTTGATAACATGAACAGCAGATTAGAAAAAAATACAAATTTATTTTCAAAATAGAAACAGTTATTTTCCAAATAAAATTTAATGGAAGTTTTTATTACAGGAACATTTTAATACAACAACATTAGACACTGACAAAAATCTTATTTTCATTCTTCGCGCATGAGCAAGTTCCTTCTCTTAGCTGTGGAAGAGAGTAGTAAGCGCCCTCTAGGAGATTGTGTTGGTACTAGGTTTATAACATTATTCGATAATGAGAAGCACTTCTTATAGAGCATTTCGGTGCAAATATCTCAAAATCGAAAATTTCGGAGATGTGACACTCTTCTACCAGAAGTGCAATATTGTATGGGATAAAAGTTTGTAGTTAATATTACATGTTATCTTAAAATATTATTTACTTTTGAACGAACTTTCACTAGCTTTCATCAAAATGTCGTTAAGTTTAAAAAGTAATGAATTTCCTATATATTTCTTAAAAAACAAGTTTTTTCCAAAAGTATTCTGGTATTATCGAATATACCTTATATGGAGTAAATAATTTTAAAACTTTAAAAAAAAATAAGCTATTTTCTGTTCCACGTTAACAGTCGATGACTGACGTTAAATAAAATCGCAACAGTCCAAATATTTCAGTTCACAGTTTTTTTTAACTTTCCACTCTCACTTTACAATATGAAATATTCCATGTGAAAAAAATTTCCCTCGCCTACTTCGGATGAAGTTTTGTCTTTTAATGAATATTTTATCCCAAACTGATGACTTCATCCATCTGCCAGGGGTTTCAAAAACGAGTATCTAAGGGCCATACTTTTTCTTTCGCCTCTACTTGCATTTTACAGGTAATTTCTGCCTAGACAGCTAAGATGATGGATGATCGAGGAGACATCTGACGGTATAATTTCTTATCGCGTGTAAGTTCGTCTCTTTGTTCTGTAATGCAAGTCAAAGTTTGAGCAACAAAAAAAAGGGAGGGGAGTGGAAATTTAATCTTGTGCTGGGATAATCCTTCGAAAATACGTATTGTTTTCTCTTTAGAAAAAGACATATAACAGGTATTAATTGAGTTATTATGAATGAACTCGCAAGATTTTGCCGTACAGATTGCCGAAAATTAGATGAAAAACGAGCTCTTGATAACAGTTTTATAAAGAAGAAATCTGTAACAACTGTCTGACAGGTGAAAAGATCGACTTCTCAAAGCCAAAACTAGAAGCCAGAATTTTACCTAATGAACATATTAGTGTTTTCAGGAAATGTCATTTCCAGTGTCCCTAAGTTCTTTGACAAAGATCTCTTCTAAAACAAGTTGTACGAGAAATATGACTGTGTAGTATCTCAACTTTGATAAAAGAAACCTCATAAAAGTTCTTTTATCAAAGTTAGGCTCTTCGCCCTGTATCGTATAAAAGATTTCGGTGCCCGGAAGTTATAAACAATATTTCGAGCAATAGCATGATAAGAAAATACAAGTGTGTGGAAAACGTGGCAGATAAAGAACAAGATTTCGATTCGACATAATTTTAGCTCTAATTATGTTAAAAGAAACGCAAATCTTTCGAAGCAAAAGTTTTAGGATGATGAAATTTTACATGGTGGTTACTCCTAAGCTCTACGTGCTAACTAAGAAGTATTTTTTAAAAATTCAAATTTTAAAGGGGCTAAAAGGGTTTTAACCCCCTCCACCTACAAAATAACGCCCACTGTATCCTTGGAACCATAGGGCCTAGGAAGCTGAAATGTCGTATGGTGGTTCCCCTTAATCCCTAGGTGCCCACTAAATAAAACCTGTTTGGAAAATACAAATATTAAGGAGGCTAAAAGGGACTTAACCCTCTCCCCCTCTGAAAAACACTCATTGTATCTCTGGAACCATAGGGCCTAGGAAGCTGAAATCTTTTATGATGGTTTCCCTTAAGCCCTAGGTTCACAATAAATCTATTTTTAAAAACTCGAATTTTAAGGGGTTTATCCCCCTCCCCCACAAAAAAACCCCACTGTATCTCTGGAACCATAGGACCTAGGAAGCTGACATTTTGTATGGTGGTTTCCCTTAAGCCCTAGGTGCATACCAATAAATATTTTTTAAAAGCTCGAATTTTAAGGCGGTTAGCCCCTCTCCCCCCAAAAAACCACTATCTCTGGAACCATAAGGCCTAGGAAGCTGAAATTTTGCGTGGTTGTTTCTCTAAGGCACTAAGTGCTCACTAAGAAATCTATTGAACAATTCAAACTTTAATGTGGTTTAAAAGAGATTTTGCCCTAAAAATTAAACTCTGATTGACTGATAACTGTATCTCTGTAACCATAAGTTCTAGGAAGCTAAAAATTTGAATAGAGGTTGCTCTTGAACCCTAGTGGTTCACTAAGAAATCTGTTTAAAATAGTTCCAACTTTTAGGGCATTAAAAAGAGTTTATCCCCCCAAAGTAAAACACAGTGAGGGCGCGGTGGCCCAGTTGGCAAGAGCAGCGGACCAGTGATCTGAACGTCTGTGGTTCGATGCTCGTCGCTACAAATCCACCGCCGTGTACATTAATGGCGGCCGGTGCATGTAAAATCTGTCTTGTTTGCAATGCCCTCCAAGTTCTCAAATTAACTCTGGAGGTGCTGGGTCAAGTGAATCGGTCTCGTCACTTGCCTCGGTTCTAAATTACGGGACCGGCCCTTTAGCCAAGTCGTACTCGGGACCCTCGCGGTGCTATTAAACACCGGAGCCGGACCACTCTGCCTAATAGCCTTAATTGGACTTAACTGATAGATACTATCAGTCAAGGGGAATCAGAAACAACAGCAACAACATAAAACACAGTGATCACTGTATGCCTGAAACCGTAAGGCTTACGAAGCTGAAATGTTGCATGGCGGTTCCTCTTAGGCTCTAGATGCTGACCAAGAAGGCTTTATAAAAAGTAACTTTAAAGGAGGTTGTAAAGTAGGATTGAATCCCACAAAATAAAAATGAAATATCTAAAACCTACAGTACATTTAGATATTTCATTTTTATTTTGGGGGCAGTCTGATTACTGTCGGTAAATTATGAAATGAATTCCTCTGGAATGGCACCTCTTAACTGCTAAAGTTAATTGAAATTAAATGAATCAAAGCTAGAAATAAGTTTTATAAAAGATCTTTGTTAAAGAACCTTTATAGTGTAATAGAAGTATTTTCAGGTCATAGCATTTCTTTTATGTATGACTTTTATTCAAAGATAGAAATAAGTTTTATAAAAGATCTTTATCAAAGAACTTTTATAGGTAATGCCGGCCTAACTCTCATTCCTCCCCCCCCCCTTTTTTTTCGTTTGGGGCCATTCACACTGCATGTGCTTTGAATTTTTTTTAAATCACATTTACAGAACATTTTTTATTTTCATCACCGTTGATATTTTTTTACTTCTGTGATTTTT
Organism: Dolomedes plantarius; assembly: GCA_907164885.2. Taxonomy (NCBI): domain Eukaryota; kingdom Metazoa; phylum Arthropoda; class Arachnida; order Araneae; family Dolomedidae; genus Dolomedes; species Dolomedes plantarius. Next base: position 102,283,100 of record OU015500.1, read on the forward strand.
TTTTTCATTCGTTTGACTAACGGTTCTTACATTACTAAAAAGCCACCTTCCCGAGAGAATCAGTCTTAAAGCATTTAAAATGCTTCACCTAGAAACCATTTTAAAAGTCCAAATTATTAGGTTAACAAATAAACTTAGAATAAAAATCTAACAGTCTCGTGTTCGTGTGTGTAAGGGGAATTTTATAAATAGCTCTTTCTTCCATAGCTTTACTTGTAACATATTTAAAATGTATGGTGTCCTCGCGAGGACGTCACAATGCCTTTCTTTGCCTTATGTAGTGACATCCATTATACTGAATGCTGAGAGGTTAGAGAAGACCTATGTTGCAACAACTTGTCACGGCTAAGGATCGAGCTAGAGCCTTGAAACTTCTCTGTCAGCCTTGAAACTGTCTGACTAATCTGTCATTTGTTTTTATTGCTTATGCCACTTGACCGACAGCAACATCAGATTAGGTCTCGAAGGCTATGGGCCATGAAGGTGCGTCTCTTGTTTTGACTGGCACCACGAGGGTCGGAGTTCGTCTTGTCCAAAGGACAGTCCCATAATTTTGAGTCAAGTGACGAGACCAGAACACTTGATCCCGCACCTCTAGAGGTAATTTTGAGAACTTGAAGGACATTGCAGCCACGACAGATTTTACGTGCACCAGCCGCCCTTAGTGTACACGACAGTGGATTTGTTAGCGACGAGCATCGAACCAGTGACTTTCGGATCACTAGTCCGCTTCTCTTGCCAACTGAGCCACTGCGCCCATCTGTCATCTGAACGAGATCGACGGGTTGTGTGGGGGAAATAAGTGTTACCTCATACGATATTCATTCACAAACCTAATTACCTCTTGTAGATATACACAGATGCCAACCCTATATACGCTTATCCAGGAATTCATTAACTTCCTTCCCTGACAACTCACATTTTCTTTTCTATTGCTCATATTTGGACATTACTTTTAGACACAGAGAATTTTTTTTTCAAATAATAAAAAGGTAATTTTTTTTTCGAAAGCGCGGGATTTTTCTTGGAATTCTAAAAGCTAAAAAGCTCATTGTATGCGGTACTTTTTCACGTTTAAAATGTATATACTATGAAATGTTTGAGGATATGGTAGAAATGAAAAAACTATCACTCCACCATAAAATTGAATAGCCTGGATATATGGTACATTTTACGATATAATAATCACGCTTGTGTAAAAGTATCATACATCGGTTGAGTATCGGAATGCCTGGGACCCAAAGTAGATTTTTGGAACATTTGACCATGCGTAATAAACTATTTGAGATGCCCGTACAGTTTAAACACAAAACGCTGTAATGTTTCTTGTATATTTCATACGCTTAATAGCCTGGAAGCAGCATGTACAATTTTTTTTAAAGTTAAAGGGGTGTTAAAACAACGTTTAGGTGTATACTGACACATGAGGGGCTAACTTAGACATATTTGGTATCACTAACAGTCTTGAATTTACATGCTGCTGATGATCAATCGTTTAATCTCCTTGTAAGTACAGTAACCACTGCTTATAGTGATCAGTGGTTATAAGAATCAACGGTTTATAAGAATAAATATCGCGAAAACAAAAACAAATGCATTATTTCCATGTTAAAATTTTCGCTTTAAAGAATCAATCCACCGGTTATAAGAATCAGTTTACACTCTTCGCTTACCTTTCATTTTTCAAAAAAAGCCACTTAGGGCATGTTCACATAGGAGTCCGTGGCGTTGCGTTAAGGAAAAAATGACGTTGAGACGAAAATAAACCAATCATAGGCGTTAAAAATTTCATTGCTAATCGTTTGGAGGTTTGTCATTGGTTAAATATATTTCAATACTTTAACGCTACGCAACGGACTCCTATGTGAACAGGCCCTTAAACCCTAAAAAGGCACAAAGTTCTTTCTTTCTTTTTCTATTAAAGAAAGATTGATAAGATGGGATGGAATATAGTCGTAAAATTCCCCCCTTTCTATATTAGAGATAACATAATAGTTTCCTCTTAAACGCTTTACCACAACACTGTCCTATTAGCTTGACCCAGGGGCTTCTTTACCCGTCCGAGTCCGATTTCACTTTTCTCCACTGACAAACAAAAATAGGGACTCTTTTTACCCACCTCCCACATCCTGGTTGCGGCTTCCTGGACCCTAAAACACATAAATATTCGAAGTGTCCACTATCACTTAGGCAAACGTGACATTAGTAGATTCAGCACGTTATCAAACCGCGAAACGTAAGATAGAAGGTGAGTCTTCATCTGAGACTATTAGTATTGAAAGAGCTATAAACAGACTCCTGAAAACTTCATTTCGTCAAACTACCATAGAAAACTTTTTCTTGCTCCCTTCCTGTAGTTGAAATGTTAAAACTGTTAAGCAGGTATGTTATAACTTGTAACAAATATTGTATTTTTTTTTCTTTTACTATAATCATGTGTATCTACTTATAGGTCTAAAAATTAAGTTCTATTTTTAAAACTATAAAAAATAATTTTAATAAAAGATAATTAATGTAAATTAAAGAGTATTTTAAGGTAAATTATCTCATATATGTATATATAGGTGTGTGTGTGCCTGTCCAAAAACCTAAATTTCGTATATAAGAATCAACCGCTTATAAGAATCAAAAACAATAATAACAAACGTGATTCTTATAAGCGGAAATCACTGTATTTAATAGCAAAAAAAAGATTTACCAACAAAAATGTAGTATAACAATGCTTTTTTTTCTAAAAAAATAGGTGAGTATACGGTGTTTTCTCAAATAAATGTGACGTGATGTGTTTTCACAAGTCACGTCACAGGGGTACGAAAAACTCGCAATTTAAAAGAAATACGTTTTATATTAACAATTTATTCGCAAGTTCCTTAAAATTTCGATAAAATTAAGCCAAAATAATACTTTAGAAAAAAAGTGAGGATATCCGTATCCCCGCGTACCCCCAGAAAAAAAGCCCTGAGTATAAATAATTTTGACGTTAAGTGAAATATTTTTTGCTCACGAGGTATGACGTTGCACATAAAATATTGATTTTGGATTGCCTTATAAGGGATGCTGAACCTACCGCATTAAAATTGACTTTAAAGTCGAATTCCTCTCACAGTATAAAAGGTGTATTACAGGTATAAAAATGGGAGACAATAACATTTTTCGACACAAACAGATTTTATATATGTAATATAACCATTACATCACGTCCTTAAACTGAAGTTCCTTATAACTTTAAGTTCCTTATAATCTGAAAGAGAAAACTAGCTCATATTTACATTGGTGCATGTAGACTCAGCCTGAAAGGAATAAAAATTAAATTTGGAAGCAGTCGCGACGAATCGTTTATTAGAGCGATAAAAGTACATCCGTTCATTCCAGAAGAACGTCTCGGAATAAAATCACCTTTCAACATTAAACGTGAGGACGAGGTAGACATGTGACTATTATTTGTAGAGTCAGCAGATTTAGGGGCTCGCGATGCTAACCCACTCCTGAATTCGGTTATATACACGTGTAGAAATGCAAAGGCATGCAATTTATGGGACGTTCTGAGGCTAAGGGTTTTAAAGCAATAAATTAATATTATTGGGGATTGGATTTAGGAAAGGGAATTTAAATGCTAGAATGGAGGGCGTAATATATATATATATATATATATATATATATATATAGAAAGAGAGAGAGAGATAGAGAGAGAGTTTGTTTAATGAATTAAAATTTGTTGCTATTTCATGTAAGAAAAAATTTGAGGGTTTTATTCATTTTTTTCAAAAGCTTTCCAGACTTTTAAACGTAATTTGACTTAACTGACAAAATAGTTACGGAATATAGAAAATTACATACGTATAAGTGGAGATCTCAAACCTGCCCATCTAGTGGAAATATAAATCAGATATTAACAAAAAGTGATGTTAAAAAATCATAACCGATAAAATGCTGCTGACGAAAATGTAAAATTTTAACACTAACAAGAGGTCTAATGGCTACCATATGTACAAGTCAATTTACGGAAAGGAATAACGGAATGTTATTTATTTGTTGAGGGGTTGAATGTTTCGCCCGTACAGACAACCCCTTTCGCGCCACAAGTCGACCTCTTAATCCCTTAAATTCGCAATGCGCGCTCGAAGCTACTTGATGGATTGTCCGCTGCCGTATTTATGGGAAATGAATTTTAATCATTCATCTGGCAGGCACTGCTTCCCGCGTTCGGCTGATTAAGCGCCGCTTTAGGCGAGGATTTCGATCGAAACTGCTGAGAGGGCATAAAATAATAAGCTGGAACTGTCATTGGCGATGCCAGATGCCCGCGATGGCGATTATCAGAATTAGATGCATTAGCGGAGGCCGATTTTCCTTCGGAACATGGAGGTCTTAATCGGATGTCTCGAGTTTCACAGCGCGAACGGAAAAGGCGGGGGGACTCCGGTCAGTTTATTTTTGTTCGTTTCCTACGTACAATTATCGGGTTAAGATAATTAAAACGTATAGACTAGTGTTTCCCAACATTTTTCGAGTCGCGACCCCCTTCAATGGTTTCCTCGCATCATGCAATGGCGTCTCCAAGAGGGGGGGGAGTAGGGGCAATTGCCTTCCCTCCAAAAAAAGCCCGGCGTTTTTTGTTTTTTTTCATACCCTAAAATTATATAATCGTAGACCTAATACTAAATGAGTTTAAATTTAAATTCAGACGATGTTTATTTTATATATATATATATATATATATATATATATATATATATATATATATATGTAATAATAACGCCCCATCCTTATAAACTGTTCCGCCCCAACTTTTTTACTTAACGCGTATTCTAAATTATCCTTGTTTCTTCTCAATAAAGTACAGTCTCTTTCTTCAAATTGCAACCTAGGAATTAACGAACTAACCATCCATATTACCCCTTAGTACACGCGTGTTAAAGATATTTGTAAACATGATTCAGCACCACGTGATGTTTTCGCCTCGGAGCGCTTTTCGGAACACCATGCGGTCCTTATGTAATCAAGTCAGATGCTCAATTCTAGCCAATAAAATTATTTCCCCGCGGTCAGTACCCCTACACTTGATAACCTTGTGAAAAAGTTACGGCGTGCTTTTTACTGTCTGTCGATGTCTTGTCCTATTTACGCTGCTGTCCGATATGATGTAAAATCTGCGTTCTGAATGCGCCCCGGCAGGGACCGGTGACGTTGCTATTGTGTGTGTCTAGTTGTCAAGATACCTGTGTTTTTCTGAATAATATATGTCTACATTAGAATCCGGAATAAATTAATATGCGTCGCATATCTGTTCTGTGCGTCCTTCCAATGCCTCTCCAGTGTGTGGTTTTCCTTCCCGATGTGTCAACGGCTCTCGTGAAATGGACTTCTCCTGACACTCTGGCTACGTCTACAACATGTTTGTGTTTCATCTCCTCTACATAGTTTAAGTTAAAGTTTACCGTGCGCGTTAGCCGATATCATTATATATATATATATATATATATATAACATAAAAAACCCTAAATCCCTTTCAAGATTCTAAATTCTCCTAAATTTCCTTGGGCATAGATTAACTTCGTTTCCGATTTAAAGAACAAAGACAGCTGCGTAGCGTTCCCTCGAAAATTCCAAATTCTCGTGCATCATACATAACATATTACATGACCTCTGACATCAGAGTCATGGGTTCAGCCAATGGCTACAGACATTTTGATCACATGGCAAGACGCTCGTGAAGTTTATAAAATCTCAAGCACACCTCCAAGAGATGGATTTAGGCGTGGCTCTGTTGCCTAGTGAACCGCCGTCATCGATGTTAAAAAATGGATAAATAAAGCAATGTTTAAATGAAGATATTCGTATTTTTGGCTGCGACAGTGGCGTAGCGAACGGGGGGCAAGGGGGTCTATCATGCCCCGGGCGCCAAACGGGCCTCAACGAATTCTATATATTATATTACTATATGTTTTTCGGAGGGAGGGGGGCGCCAAAAAGGTATCGTGCCCCGGGCACCAGTTTTGCTCGCTACGCCACTGGGCTGTGACTACAAGTTTCTGAACTGTGACATGTCGACTCCGGTCTCAGTTAACATGAGACTGGGTTGGCATGTTACATATATATATATATATATATATATATATATATATATGTAAAACCCTAAGAGACGACGTTGCCCCCCTAAAAAAAAACTCTAACTGGAGCCGCCCCTGGCATCATGTCACCTCCTCTCTTGCATACATTCATTAAAAGGTCATTTAAGACATAAAGAAAAAGACTAAAAGGCAATTTTCCATAATTTAACCTTCAGCGGTCACTCCCGTGCAACATTTCGTGCAACATTTCCGTAATTTTGAATGGTTTGTTTTTACATGTAAGGTTTTGAATGCTCTAAGCAGTTTCTGTTTATAGCTACACCCTTTCTAATGCAGATCTGATTTTCTGACACTTGTATTCCTTTCCATTCATTGTAAGACGTGATTTAACCGTGGTAAACCAGCGATTATACTGGATTACAATACGACAAAAACAGGAGTTGATGTAGTCGATCCAATGAGAAGCTGTTACACGGTATCCCGCATATCCCGAAGATGGACAATCTCATGGTGTTTTAGGTTTTTGGACATAACAGGAATCCATTCGCTGGTTGTCCTTAGAAACAATAAATCGGACAGTTTTGAAATAAAGCGATTGAATCTGCCTTCTTTGGCCTTTAATTATAAATATATCTCAATATTATCAACATTTTATATCTATTGTCATAAAACGCAGAATTATTATTTTCAATTTGAAAAAAATATTTATTTCAGAAGGAATAATCAAGATTGAAATAGAGGTTGCACTTCGTGCCACGCGCGCCTGGTGGTGTCCCAAAAATTGGCGCGCCCGCTTAAGAGTTAAAACGTAGAGGCCAGTGTTTCAGAACCTTTTTCGGGTCGCGACTCCCTTCAATGGTTTCCAAGCACCATGCGACCTCCCCCGCATATATTCCTTAAAAGGTCATTTAAGACATGAAATAAATTACTAAAAGGCAATTTTTCATAATTTAACCCTTCAGCGGTATTGGGTGCAAAATTTTCGTAATTTTGAATGATTTGTATTTACATGTAAGTGTTGGATGTTCTAATCAGTTTCTATTCATAGCTGCACCTTTTCTAATGCAAGTATGATTTTCTGACCCTTCTATACCTTTCCTTTCATTGGTGGTCGTGATTTAACCCTGTTAAACATTGGCATAATATGAGTACAGTTTATAATTTAATAAGTAACTATAATATAAAATACAGGGGGATTTTTATTAAACTGACACTACCCAGGGCCATATGTAGCGCGATCTATTAACCGAAATTCCACCAAAATTGATAGAGGGACTAAGAACGACATGGGAAAGAATTTCCGTGAAAAAAAGTTCCAAAATTCGCCGATAGGGTAAGATATGGCGCTGCTGTTGTCGACCCACTTGATAATTTACACAAACCGCAAGTAAAACATCAAAATGTCAATTCATGACTACATAGTCAACAGCATCTCTAGTATTATAAAGAGGTGCATACCAAGAAAGGTGTAATAAGCAGGCAAATGAATAACAAAAAAATCACTGCAACACCGCTTTATGCATTAAATTCCCTTCCCTCCTTCAATGTGACCACCTTTCTGGTGGACGACACATTGCATACTGAAACTACGTTCTCAACGGCCGAGCGTAACAGGTTACCAGGAATGTTCATGACAGTCCGGGATATGTTGTCCTTTAGGGCCGCAAAGTTAGAGACTCCACCAAGATACACCTTGAACTTTAAATAATCCCATAGAAAAATGTCACATTGGTTAGATCCGGGGAGCGAGGTGGCGATGCAAGTGGATAAAAGCGATTGATGACCCTTTCTTCTGTAAAGCGATAGCGCAACAGAATCCGCATCGATCTTTATAACCCAAAATACTCGCACTGCTGTCGACTACGTAGTCATGAATTTGCATTTTAATGTTTTCTTGCGTTTTATGTAAATTCGCGGATGCAGCGTTAACAACAGCGCCATAACTTCCCTTATCGGTGACTTTTAGAACTAATTTTTTTTTCTTTTCTTGGAAACTCTCCCATGTCGTCTGTAGTTCCTCTATCAATTTTGGCGGAATTCTGGCTGTTTGATCGAGCTACAGGTGGCTCTGAGTAGTGTCAGTTTAATAAAAATCACCCTGTATATTTTTCTCGGTTTGATTTATATAAGTGATATCTAAGATATTAGGCCGAGCAGATGCTGATAGACATTAGCATCAGATCTTTCGGGGACAAGAAAAGTCATGACCAGCTATTTCAGGCATAATTATTGTTTTCATGGAAGATATTCCGTGCATTGTTTTCTGTAGCTTTCAAAGCAGGGAATTTGAAAAAGTGTCCCCATGGGTAAGAATGTTTTCAAAGTATGTCAACATTCTGCACCATGTTGCAGTTTTCTTGAAATATAGTTTTTTTCGTCTATTACATAACACGTTTAGAACCCTAATGTTTAATGGTTACTGTAAATCGAAAGCGTTACCAAAAAATCATGAATTTACTAGATTAAACATTACATGCATTACAAAATTCGACATCAGTTTACGTATAAAATCATATTTTGACTACTTTATACAGGAATATTGCTTTTGAAATCCTGGAGTGAAAGCACTACAAATCAACAGTTAAATTCAATTTAAAATTCCTCCCGTGGTGTTCGCCGGTAGGGCGTCGGCTTTATCAGCGAAATGGTATTTGCTTTCATCGGTCAAAAATCTTCCTCACTCTGAAATTCTATCTTTCATACTCTGCTGGTATTCTCGTTCTTCGATTTCCTACGCCAGTGGATCTCAACCCCGTGCCTGCGGGCACATGTGCCCGCGGGCACGGAGTTCTTGCGTCAAGGTGTTGGAATGCGACCGACTTTATTTTGAATTTTCTTTTACATATTTTGTTATTTACTGCGTTGAGTAAAAATGTGTGAAGCACGGACAACACGCCACCAGCGGCACACTGGTCGTCATTCGGTAGGGTGATCTCAATTTGTTTGTGAGCATCTCGACAATTTGCATAAAAGACGGGAAAGCTATCTTATATTGCCATTTACAAAAATTACCTAATTCAGTTCCGGGACAAAAATATCATAGCATTTTATATAAAGTATTTATAAGTAATAAACCCACTTATAATACTTATTTTTATTTCCATGTACTTGTATATATACAGAGGCTGATCGCACATTTTTTAGACGATTTTCGTAAGCGGTAATAAAAAATCGTTTGCTGCAAAAGAAATAATTGCAATTGTACTACGTTTTTAAAAGTCAAAATTATCGTCTGCGGCTTGAAAGTTTTGTTTTTATTCAAAATGGCGTTTTTAACAAAGCAGTGGTTCAAAGGCTACATTTATGCTCTTTCCGAAGAGAAAAATGCATACTCCGTTATCCAAAAACGATGTGAGAGTCATGGTTGCAAAGGTGCGTCGTTTAATGTTAAAAGAAAATCCCCCTAGTCAAAGTACAGTTGCAAAATCATTAAAATGCTCGGTGTCCACTGTAAACAAAATGATAAACGTTGATTTAAATCTTAAGAAAGCGAAAAAAACGCAATGTGCATCGTCTTCTTCCAAATCATATCGCTGAAAGCAGGACACGCTGCAGAATTCTATATGAGAAACACTTATCCAAAGAAAAATGGAAAACAATTGTCACAGTAGATAAATCATGGGTGTATTTAAATGATTGAAACAAAAAAAGAGCCATTTATTTTCATAAAAGGGGAGAAAAAAATTTAAGTACATGGTTCAAAGAATCGAAAGAAAGTTTTTCTAAGGGATTCATGATTGTTGCTGGTTTTTCTTATAATGGCAAGTTAAAAATAAAGAGAGTGGAAAAAATGTCAAGATTAACTCCAAATACTATCAGGAACATATTTTATCGCCAATTTTTCTGAATGAAATACCATCGCTTTACCCACACTGCCATCAATCTGTGAGACTCCATCAGGACAAAGCTAGCAGTCACACATAAAAATCCACTGTAAATTTCCTAAAAGAAATGAACAAACAACTGGTATCAAAGCCATACCCTTCACTGATATCCCTACTAAATCTCCCGATGTATCACCTATGGATTTTTGTGCTTTCGGACTTTTAAAATCTGCATTATCCAAACGTCGTCCCAAAACCCTCACAGGACACTGGAAAGCTGTTCAGGAGGAATGGGATAGAATACCTCTTCTGACACTTCAAAAGGCATTATTATCCTGGAAATTGCGGTGTCGAAAGATAGTTCAGAATAAGGGATGTCAAATAGAACATTTAAAACACAAGAATTTTACGTAATTTAGTTTTGTGAATACAATATACATCGTCTAAAAAATGTGTGAACAGCCCCTGTATATACGTATATATATATATATATATATATATATATATATATATATATATATATATATATATATATATATATATATATATATATATATATAAGACTTCTGTCTATCAATTTTGTATACAGAGTACATTTCTTTGTACAAAAAACTCAAGTCGAAATTATTGCTCAACGATAGGTATAAAATCCAATAACATGTTATATTTAAATCACCGCTTTTGACTTAAGCCCTTTATACCGGTTACCATATATATATATATATATATATATATATATATATATATATATATATATATATATAAATATATATATATGTGTGTGTGTGTGTGCTGTCTGGACTACCTCTTGACTTACCTTATATTAGAAAATCAGTTTTACTGTGATATGCTTTATTCATAAAAGCAAGCATTAATGGACAGCTCTGGCTATCGTAATTTATCTGTAGTTTTTCTTTCCTGATTACATACATTAGATATTGAGTTTTAGAGAAATAAAATCACTCCGTCATAGCAAATCATAATGTTTCAAAGTTATAACAAAAACTGTTTTGCAACTAAAACTGTATGTGATACCTCACGCATGCAAACATTACATCCGCAGTGTAATTATATACTGCCAAGCTTCTATGTAAAAACATATAATTTATACTTTATATATTTACTGATCATTGTGAACGTCGATGTATTTTATTTGTTATTACAATCAATTCCTGGCCATAGACAAAGAGTAAAAGAGAATCAACTTCAGCGTGACTATATCCTTACATTGCAGCAGTTCGATTCAAAATTTTTGTTTGAAATTTCATTAAGAAGTATGATTAAAAAATATTATCAGAGAACCCATGAAGCGTAAAATACACGCCCCTCTGTTCCAATTTTCCAGTATTGCGAGAAATTTGATCGCTGATAAATATCCTCTAATTATTAAATATCGCCATCAAGATATTTTGTGCCATTTCAGCACTAAGAGGAGACCTCCCTGGGTAATGAGGTTTATAGTCCCGTTTTAAGCTATTTCATTTCGCAAGAGTTAATGGAAGCTAAATTTAGAGCGGTGAGACTGGAGAAGAGAGACATAATGAATCAAATGTCTCTAAGAGGAGAGTTTTTATTTATATCGGCTAAATACATTTGGGGGAAACGAAATATATCATTTTATTTCAACGTGCTAAGAGAAAGTAAATTTCCTGCGTGGGTTATGGGGAAGGAAAAATTTAGCTGAGCAATATTTGGCTAATGCAAACGGAACAGTAATTATAGTAAAATAATGCTAAGATTTACTGAAAGTTAGATAGACTTAGTAATTATGATTGAGATGGGTTTTTTCTTTCGGAAATGAAACAAAATTTTTTTTAAAAATAGTTCATACTTAGTTCGTGTGTCATGAAACATTTTATTAGAAAACCTGTGAGTTCAACCTTAGTTGCCGTTTACTAATTAAAAAGAATTAACATAAATAGTGGTTTATGGAGCAACACTAAAATAACAAAAATTAATTCACAGATTAGCTTAGTTAACCATTTAGCTTAGTAATATTTGGTAATTCAAGTGAAAAGAGTAATTATAATAAAGTAATGCTAGAATTTACTGAAAGTTAGATAGAGATTTACTGAAAGTTAGATAGTAATTATGATTAAGGTGTGTTTTTTTTCTTTCGAAAATGAAACAAAAAATTATTTAAATATATAATGCTTTATTTGTGTGTCATGCTATTAGAGATAGCTATTATTGTGTCATGCTATTAGAGTCAAGCTTATAGACTCAAACGAATTAACATAAACTGCGGTTCATAGAACATCACTAAAATAACAAAAATTAATTACAGCTTAACTTAGTACCCAATTTAGCTTAGTAATACTTGGTAATTGAAGTGAAAAGTGTAATTATAATAATATAACGATAGAATATACTGAAAGTTAGATATAGATAGTAATTATGATCAAACTGGATATTACAAATATTTTTTTTATACTAGTAATCTTATCAACACTGCTGAATTATTTTACCGAATGGCGAATAATTCACTGCAGTTTAATCTACGGGAAAGCAATCTTCATGCATAGGCTCTATCTAAGCCGAAGTTTCTTTTAGCTTTTATTGCGATTAATTTATGTCTTTTTCACTTTTTTCATTATATATATATATATATATATAAACTACCTCAAAACCCGCACTTCGCTACGGAGTACATTCAAATTAAATACAACGGTCAATGTATGCAATTCATGCCAAAAAAATATATTTATAAAAAAATCGTAAGGGATATTTTTATAGACAAAATAATGCAGAAGAAAATATACAAATTAAATGTAATAGGACATACTAAAGAATATAGTACAGTTTGAGGAACATATCTTTTATTGTATTTTAATATTTTTTTGGATAATGTCCAATCGTTTGCCACATTAGCAAGAAAAAAATATTTTTTTGTCTATTTAGTTGTTATGCTCGTGACGATAAATTTATTTAAAGTACCATAAAAAGAAATCACGTGATCAGCATTTAATAAATTAAATTCTAAAAAATTAATCTTTAAAAATTCACCAAAAATCAGAAAATGCAAGTAAATATTCGAAAAAGATCTAATTTTAAAGAAATTTTATGAACTTTCTCGTGACAAAAATTTTATAACCCTCAAATTATTATTTTAAATGCAAACATAAAAAAAGTTACTAAAACAGCTTAAAAATGTAATTTTAAAAAAATCTAAGAATTTTTCAAAAATCTTCCTTAGTGCACCCCTACACTATAAGAAGAATCACCATGCAAAATTTCAGCCCTTTAGGTCCAGCGGTTTGGTCTGTGCGTTGTATGTCAATCAGTGAGTCAGTCAGTTACGGAACTGTTTTATACATATATACTAGCTGAAAACCCGCACTTCGCTACGGAGTACATTCAAATTAAATACAACGGTCAATGTATGCAATTAATGCCAAAAAAATAAATATATATATTTATAATAAATACGACGATCAATGTATATAATTGATGTAATATATATATATATATATATATATATATATACATATATATATATATATATATATATATATATATATATATATATATATATATATATATATATATATATATATATATATATATATATATATATATATATATATTATAAAAAATCGTAAGGGATTTTTTTTTATTTTTATAATATCCAATCGTCTGCTGCATTAGAAAGAAAAAAAAATATTTTTTTGTGTATTAGTTATTATGCACGTGACGATAAATTTATTTAAAGTACCAGAAAAAGAAATCACGTGATCAGCATTTAATAAATTAAATTCTAAAAATTAATCTTTAAAAATTCACCAAAAATCAGGAAACGAAGGTAAAGATTCGAAAAAGATTTCATTTGAAAGGAATTTTTATGATCTTTCTCGTGATATAAATTTTATAACCCTAAAATTATTATTTTAAATGCAAACTTAAAAAAAGTTAGAAAAACAGCTTAAAAATTTAATTTCAAAAAATCTAAGAAGAATTTTACAAAAATCTTTCTTAGGGCACCCCTACACCATAAGAAGAATCGCCGTGCAAAATTTCAGCCCTTTAGGTCCAGCGTTTTGGTCTGTGCGTTGTATGTCAGTGAGTCAGTTACGGAACTGTTTTATATATATAGACAGATCACGACAGCCCAGGGTAGGCCACGGCCTTCTGTTGAAGATTAAACGGTTGTCCGAAGAAGGACTGAGAAGTAAACTGTTGTCCTGGATGAATATTTCCCCAGGACAACCTATTTCTAGACCTGGTATTCCAGTTCCTCACTCCAATCACTCTAAAATCTGATTCAACGTAGTTTGGGCCTTCCTCTTTTCGAACTAGTAAAGGACATTGCAACAAAAAAATCTTCTTTACTTTTTTTTTCATTCATTCTAGCTATAGAGGCTTAGTTCATACTTTCAAATTTAAAACCTTTAATAATATTTGAGTCTTTAAAAAAACTTTAGATTCCTGAATTATAACATCTCCGCCATATCTCATTTTCTTTGACACCACCAAGGATGCTTCTGAGAACCCTCCTCTCGAAGACTGCAATTCTGTATTCTCCAATTTTTGTTAGAGACTAGGTTTCAGAACCATACATTAGGACCGGCCTAATGATAGTCTATATATGAGGCGGTGAAAGGCAAAGTGGTGTAAGTCAGTAAGTCAAGTGGTGCAAGTCAAAAGCGTTTTACTGCAAAAACTACAAAAATTCCATCATAAATTGAAAAAATTATAAGTGGCAAAAATTATTATAATATTGAAATAGTAATTATTTGCAATTCCACTATAAATTGAACACGGAGATTATATTTTTGCTCTCAAATAAAAAAGTTCAAAATGTGACTTACACCACTTTGCCTTTCATTGCCTCATATATAAAACAGTTCCGTAACTGACTGACTGACTGACAGATAACGCACAGACCAAACCGCTGGACCTAAAGGGCTGAAATTTTGCATAGCGAATCTTCTTATACTGTAGGGGTGCACTAAGAAAGATTTTTAAAATCTTCTTCTTAGATTTTTCAAATGAAATTTTAAGTTGTTTTTGAAATTTCTTTAAAGTTTTCATTTAAAATAATATTCTGCGGGATATAAAATTTACACCACGAGAAAGATCATAAAAATTCCTTTAATATGAAATCTTTGTCGAATCTTTACCACAAATTTCTGATTTTTGGTGAATTTTTAAGAATTCATTTTTAGAATTCCGACTATTAAATGCTGATCGCATGGTTTCTTTTCTTTTTGTGATACTTTCAACTAAATTTGCGTCACGTGCATAACAACGGAATAAATTGACAATTTTTTTTTTCTTTCTAATGTGGCAGACTATTGGACATTATCGAAAAAATATATTAAAATACAGTAAAAGAAATGTTCCTAAAACTGTACTATATTCACTGTACTATATTCTTTAGTATGTTCTATTAGATTTTATTTGAATATTTTTCTTCTCCTTTTTTTTGTCTATAAAATTATCCGTTACAATATTTTTATAAAGATATATATATATATATATATATATATATATATATATATGGCATTAATTTGAATGTAATCTGTAGCCAAGTACGGGTATTCAGCTAGTTTTATAGATAAGAAGCTTTGTTTTTCTGGAGAGAAACTGAGACTTCAATAAAGATCGATAGTGCAAATAAGGTTTTGTTGAGCAGTGCGATAGGATTAATAATATAATGATAATAAAAAAATTATTAGTAATATAATGTAAAATTACTTTCTCATTACAGACTGTAAGGTATGTTATGGTGTTATACTCAACTTAAGAAGGGCCCTAAGTAGCGTAGTAGAAGCGCGTCGGCACTCGGTTCGAATCCAGAGAAGTGCCATTAATAATATTCGTGTCTAGGTCGGATATGGGCACGTTAAATTCGTAGACCAGATAGTCCTTCTATGAGGTCTTTAAAGTGGGAAAATGTAAGATCTCCTCAAGATGTCGCCCCTGTGGGTGCTCGGTCAAAATTTAGGTGGCACCTGACTAAGTCGGACTCCTACCCTTGTAGTGCCATTAGAAAACCATAAATGCATCCCTCAGCCCTCAAGCCCCTAAGATTCTGGTCAGGAATTCGGCCAGGGGCATAATTGACAACAACATCAGCAGCAAATAAAGAAACCTCTTCAAGAATCAAGAATAAACAAGCCATTCAGAGCAATAAAATCATCACAATTTGCCTTCTGATCCCACCTTACAGTTTATCAACAATGTTGGAGCTATCGAAGAAGAGATATTAGACACAAACATTCGCAATAGTTGTTTTTAATTTCAATTTCTTGTTTAGCCTGATTTTCTTCCTTTTACTGTAATACTATTGCATTTTTTAGTACTGCACTTAGCACTTACGATTATAAATCTTAATTTAATTTAACCAATAGTTCATATAGAATTATTTTATAATTCATGTACTTATGAGCGCTTTATATGCATTTATGCGCGCGGTAAAGTTGATTTATGGAAAATAAATCTCTGTGATTAGCTGTTATTATTAAATCAATGATATATGCAAAATAAGTCTGTTTGAATTAGATGGATTAAAATATGTTAATCGTAATATGTAATCAGAAAATATCATTAACTATTGTGTTTACTAATGCTATGATTTATATGCTAAGCATGGTTTTGTAGCACCAATAGCTTAATCATTTGATATGTTATTTGCGTACATTGCATTTATTTCGTTAGAATGGATTTGAAATTAGTTTTCCAGCATCATTTGTTACTCGAGATTTCATTTTCCTTGATAAATTATGTGTCTGTTTCAAAGAAGTAGGAGACGAGTTTCACTCACAAACAGTAATATTTAAATAGGTTATTAATACAGTCTGGTATTTATTAACTTTACAGGACTTGTTAACTTCTGAGCGTAATGTTTAATAATAATATTTCTTGTTAGATGAATTATACGTTAACTATGAATGAATATCATTTGCAAATACAACAGAAAACTTTTTAACGAAAGTTATAAGAATATTATTGTGGTTATTATTATATCCAAAATATGAATTATGTACTGTTCTCCGCCAAGTTTCTAATCATTTATCAAATGAGAAATTTTAGGTGTTCTCGGAAATATATCAGGCAGTTAATGTTTCAGCTAAACTTTCAATTATACGAAATTTAAGTTATATGAAACGCTCCTAGCGCTGAATATATATCAATGATTTCATGATATAAGTGAACCTAAAAAATAAATACATTAAAAATTTATTACAACAAAAAAATTTTTTTTTAAATTCGAAATCTTTGTAACGGTTTCCTTCAAAAGAGGAAAAGTAACACCATGCTGTTAAAAAAATTACCCCAAGTTAACGAGAGAGAAATACGTTGCCTCTCTTCATGACAGAAAAAAGAGTAGAATTGTCGAGATGAAAAAACGGTAGAATACATCTCGAGAAAAACCATGGAAGAAAAAAAAGCACGAAGAATGAAAAGACACCAGAAAAATAAGAAAAAACTAAATGAAGAAAGTAAGAAATATAAAACATAAAATTAACTCATTATAGTAACAAACAAACTTGCTCTCAAAAAAAATGTGTTGGCTGCAAATTTAAACTATGCACCAAGGTGCTTTTAAAACTTCTCAACAATTTTTTCCCTAACTTAAAAAAATGGCAGCATGTTCAGATTTTTTAATAAGTTCTACCATAAAGAGGATTGACGGAAACTAGAGTTTATAGAAAAACCGGCTATCGAATTTCAGTATTTAAAAAAAATTGTTTAAACTTGTTTACGTAATTTTACAAAAAAAATATTCAAAGCAGTAAAAATATATTAATACTCATTTTAAAATTTTTCAGTTTATTTATTATTTATGGAGCTACAAAAATTTAACGAAATAAAACGTGCCCTGTACAAAAAAAATGAATTAAACAAACTAAAATAACTAAAATCCATGCAAAACATAAACTATAAAATTTATTTCATTTAGTATTTTTTTTCAGAAAACGTGCTTTCAAAAAACACAAAATGCCCACTGAATGATTTCTTAACCCTCCAGGGGGCGCTCCCGTGTACAAAATGCAACATTTTCGTAATTTTGAATGATTTGTTTTTACATGTAAAGTTTGAATGTTCTAAGCAGTTTCTATTTATAGCTACATCCTTTGTAATTCAGGTCTGATTTTCTGACCCTTCTGTTCTTTTCTATTCATTGTTAGTCGTGATTTAACCATGGTAAACTAACGATTGTACTGGATTACAATGCAACAAAAGCAGGAGTTGATGTAGTCGATCAAATGTGCAGCTATTACATGGTATCCCGCATATCACGAAGATAGACAATCTCATTGTTTTTTAGGTTTTTGGACGTAATAGGAATCAATTCGCAAGTTGTCCTTAGATCCAATAAACCGAACAGTTTTGAAATAAGGAGTTTGTATCTGCATTGCTTGGCCTTTAATTATAAATACAGTAACCACCGCTTATAGTGATCAGTGATTATAAGAATCAACCGTTTATAAGAATCAATATCTCGAAAACAAAAACAAATGCATTATTTCCATGTTAAAATTTTCGCTCTAAAGAATCAATCCACCGGTTACAAGAATCAGTTTACACTCTTCGCTTACCTTTCATTTTTCAAAAAAAGCCACTTAGGGCCTGTTCACATAGGAGTCCGTGGCGTTGCGTTAAGGAAAAAATGACGTTGAGACGAAAATAAACCAATCATAGGCGTTAAAAATTTCATTGCTAATCGTTTGGAGGTTTGTCATTGGTTAAATATATTTCAATACTTTAACGCTACGCAACGGACTCTTATGTGAACAGGCCCTTAAACCCTAAAAAGGCACAAAGTTCTTTCTTTCATTTTTTTAAAGAAAGATTGATAAGATGGGATGGAATATAGTCTTAAAATTCATTCCTTTCTTTGTTAGACATAACGTAATAGTTTCCCCTTAAACGATTTAGCACAACACTGTCCTATTAGCTTGACCCAGGGACATCTTTACCCGTCCGGGTCCGATTTCACTTTTCTGCACTGACAAACAAAAATAGGATCCTTTTTTTTCCCACCTCCCACATTCTGGTTGCGGCTTCCTGAACCCTAAAACACATAAATCTTCAGCGAAGTGTCCACTATCACTTAGGCAAACGTGACATTAGTAGATTCGGCACGCTATCAAACCGTGAAACGTAAGCTAGAAGGTGAATCTTCGTCTGAGACTATTAATATTGAAAGAGTACTGAAACAGCCTCCTGAAAACTTCATTACGTCAAACTACCATAGAAAACTTTTTCTTGCTCCCTTCCTGTAGTTGAAATGTTAAAACTGTTAAGCAGGTATGTTGTAACTTGTAACAAATATTGTATTTTTTTTCTCTTACTATAATCCTTTGTATCTACTTATAGGTCTAGAAATTAATTTGTATTTTTAAAATTATAAAAAAAAATTTAATAAAAGATAATTAACGTAAATTAAAAGAGTATTTTATGGTAAATTATCTAATATATGTATATATAGGTGTGTGTGTGCCTGTCCAAAAACCTAAATTTCGGCTATAAGAATCAACCGCTTATAAGAATCAAAAACAGTAATAACAAACGTGATTCTTATAAGCGAAAATCACTGTACATCTCAATATTATCATCATTTTATATCTTGTCATAAAACGCAGAATTATTATTTTCAATTTGGAAAAAAAAGTTTATTACAAAAGGAATAATCAAGGTTGAAAGAGATGTTGCACTTTGTGCCACGCGCACCTGCTGGTGTTCCAAAAATTGGCGCGCCCGCTGATGGGTTAATCTTGATCACAACTGATCGTTGTTTACTGCGCCATATGTTGTATGCAGGACTACGCTGGTCTAATCTATTGGGGTGCACATGAGTAACACAGTTGGTGTCTTCGGTCAGTCTGTAAGCTGCCACATAGTATATCATAATAGTATGCATTTGTGGGTTTGTATGTCAAACAAGAAAATTAATTTAGATGAATACTAATCAAGATTTTTTCTAACGGAGGCACTTGTCGTGCAGACATTCGCCTATAATTCACCACAGTTTGCTGGTCATTTTATTATGAGGGCATCATATAGGCGGACCAGCATACTAATCAAGATTAGTATTATTACATCACGCACGTGCCCGAGACGATTTCAAGCCAAAATGTTAACTTTTTTAGTGAAGTAATTACATTTTACACATTAATTCTTAGTCTAAAACTAGTTTTTTAAATTTAGAAACCGGTTTTTAAATTTCACGAATTTATCCAGAAAAACCCATTTTGAAACCCGGTTTTCAAAAACCGACAAACCCTAGTGGTAGCTATTAAACATTCTGATAAACTCTCGTTCGTAGACTTTGGAGTATATTGCATCGATCACCGCGTTTCCTCCCGTCGTATAATGTTTTGGATTCGGCTCTTCTCCTTCTTCGACAGGGATAAATTATCCTAGTTCAGTTCCTATGGAATATCGGCACGTTGAATCGGCAGAATTATTTTCTTTTTGTAAATAGTCTTCGTTGCTGATAATAAGGACCTCTTGAAACAATTAAAAAATTTGGCGATAAAATTCGCAAACATTTTTTTCAGCATAACTGTAATATTTATTCTCTTTTCAAATGCTTTGTTTAACCTTGAAATATTTCTAATTTTTTTTCGTTTCCGATATTTTTTTATTATTTTCAACTTATTTTATTTTATAATCTAGATCACTTCTTTTATTTCTCATTTTTCTCTTTAACCTTTTGTAATTCATTTTATTTCTCAACTCCGTCTAAATTTGTTCGTTTTCTATTTTTTAACATTAAACTCCTTTTAATTTAATGTAATCTGGCTCACTTCGTCTTTCCTTAATACGTTCTCTTTTGTATTTTAATAGATTTTGTCACGATTCTTCCTTTATCCTCTGTCTGAGTTTCTTCCTCTGCCTAGCCCATTAATACCTTTTTTTGTAATAGTAAAAATTTACATGAAACTGAGTTAGTGAAAATAAATGGTTAATATGAAGAACACGATACGATCTCCAACTGTGGCTATATGGCGCCAAATGTGGTTGCTGCTGCAAATTTCGAAATACTGGACATAAAAATTAAAATTACTTGACGTCTGACGATCGAACATTTAACTGCATTTCAGAAGAATAGAACCTCAGTACCTATAAAGGAATAATAAATACAACAATAACTAAATAATTATTAATAACTCTTTTCACATAGTGAAGGTTATCAGACTCACGTCCGACATTCTTAATTGAGGCTCAATAAAGAAACGACTATACAGGTTTACAATACAATTCATTCATTGTATTACTTTTATTTGGCTAAGTGTTTGCTGTGTTTATTGTGCAATGTGTTTAAATTGTGCTACTTTCGAAGTATATGTTATTTAATTTTATTGCTAAAACTTGTATGTATGTTAGAAAACAGCTCTGACGTCAGCACCAGCGGGTTTATAAATTAATGAAGGCACGTGTAAAAACCTTGTGTTTATACTGCACGCTGAAGCGAAGTGAAGAAAATAGCGAACGTGCTATATTTTTATATATGATGTTATTCTTTGGCTTGGGATATAGAAAGGAAAATGGTATGAATTGATGCATCGGTTGTAGCTTCTTCCTATATTCTCTCTGGTAAATAAAAAATGTTTATTTCACTTCTGACTCCAAATTCTTCAGCGCTATACTGGTGATCCTAAGACAATCACGTCTCCCGTGCTTTCGAGATGCTTGAAGTTTTTTCGTTTGAAGAGAGATAACTACTCGAAACGAAATCTAACGGCGCCCGTAGGCAGTCGAGTCCAAGGCAGATAGGTGAAGAATCACTTATTTGGCGCTTTTTACGAGACCGAAATCTAACGGCGCCCGGGTACAGATGTGTTTCACGCACCTCATTGCCAAGTTGGCGATTTTTTGAAATTTGGCGATTTTTTTAATTTTGGGGATTTCGTGAAGTTTGGCAATATATGTGCTGTAATATATGTTTAATGAAGAAATATATATTTAACCAAGGTGTTTTTTATGTTTATTTAAATTAGTTATTATTAGTTGGACTGACTAGTTGTATTATACTGACTTTTTTAGCGGGGGGGGGGGGGTTTAAGGTTTTAGTTTTTGTATTTATGCAGCCGTATTTAGATATATATTTTTAATACAGCCGTTTTTAGATATTTTTGCGTATGTTTTAAAGTAGCGGTTGAGCATTTCTGTTTAGGGTTTGAATTTTAATACAGCCGTTTTTAGATATATTTGCGTATGTTTTAAAGTAGCGGTTGAGCATTTCTGTTTAGGTTTTGAATTTCAATACAGCCGTTTTTAGATATATTCGTGTATGTTTTAAAGGAGCTGTTGTGGTTTTGTGACATGTTTTTGAAAGTTTATTGTCATTGGTAAGTTTGAACTTATTTTTATATTTGAGTTGTTATTGATATTTTGTGTATATCTGTTATTTTAAGTGTAAAATGTCCGCATAGGCCTGTTTTGGCGACAAGTTGGCGACAAAATTTTTTTGACGAGTATTTGGCGTCAAAAAAATTTTGTCGCCAAATTGTCGCCAAGGGAGGTGCGTGTAATACATCTGTTCCCATGAGCGTGCCAATTGTGGTATCTAAGCCGATTTCGAGTACCTTTTTATAGTGAAGGAACCTGGGATAAGGACCTTCAGATTATCAGGTTTACAAAAGTCTTGCAACTTTCAGTGAAATGCATTCAAATGTCATGTTTTTTTCGTGGGAAATGTCATGTTTTTTTCGAAAAC
The DNA here is from genome assembly GCA_907164885.2 of Dolomedes plantarius. NCBI lineage: Eukaryota > Metazoa > Arthropoda > Arachnida > Araneae > Dolomedidae > Dolomedes > Dolomedes plantarius. The sequence goes on from OU015500.1 coordinate 102,305,668, forward strand.
TAGAGTAAAGAGTATTTGTGTTGACCTTTCGCATCCTCGTGAGATTGATTTATCAAAAATTTCTGCCACAAGACTTTGTATGGCGGCTAATTTTTAGTATGTTCGAGTTATTTAATGTGAGTGTTCACGAGTTTTCAATCATGTAACGTGCTATGTCCTTCAAATAGTCCATGATCTGTTTTCCCACAGCAGGTACTAACACAGTTTTGATATCGTATCTCTGTTTGCAGTGCAAAGAGAGTCAAGTCCAAAATCGTAGTTTTGATTAAAATGGGATTGAAAAAAAAAACGTTAAAGCTGGAGGTATTTGAAATACAGATAACCTTTAATGTCATTTAAAACAGCTAACTTTAGTCGCTAACTTTAGTTTTTGTAAAAGTTTTTTTTTTAAGTTTAATTTTTAATTATTTTTTTAAAGTAAATTTTTCTAATTTTATGTTTGTTGAGTACAGAGTGTTAAGTCCTTGATTGGGACTTAAACCCTTTAAAATTAACATGTTTGTGTTTTGTTTCACATATCCCGAATTTTCTCTGGAGGATAAAATTATTTAGGAGTGGAATTGGACTTAACTTTCTGTACCCTGCAGAAGACCTTGATTTTACAAACATGCCTGGTTTGATAACTCATTTTACCCCATTTTGGACTTAACACCCTTTGCATAGTAATCACAGGTATAACCTTCTCATCTACCTCATCTTCTAATAATAATAATTATCCATCTGACATAGTCCAACTGACATGTGTTGATTAAAGAAGTAAGAATTTACGTCGGTATTTCATCATATGAGGAAGGACTACACAGACTTGAGGTGCCACATCCCTCCACACCGTTTTGAAGTAGGATTACGTTCTTCCATAACGGTCTATCGGAAAGGAAAACTTCAGACGCTGAAACCGTCCATCCGTATCTCGCGAGTTATAATTTTGGCAGTGCGCCAAACCTAGTCTGTATCGCTTGGACAAGCAGCAAACAGTTAAACAGAAAAGTACCAAAATGCGTCAAAATTTTGACATACATATATTATATATATATATATATATATACATAAGTACATATATATAGATACATATATATAGATACATATATATATATATATATATATATATATATATATATATATGTATGTATGTATATATATATATATATATATATATGTATGTATATATATATATATATGTATGTATATATATATATATATGTATATATATATATATATATATATATATATATATATATATATATATATATATATATATATATATATATATATATATATATATATATATATATATATATATATTTATTTATATACATAGTAAAAAATAAATAAATAAGCATTAAGCATATGAATGGAAATAAATGTAAAAATGCTAAAAGTTTATAAAATAACCGAAATATTTAAAAACCTGTAAAATTATAAATAAATAGAATCATAAAAAAAGGAAAATGTAAATACCAGGTACAGATAGCATAAGGGAATATTCAATATTTTTTATCGCTAGGAGAGTCTACCATATCCATTAATTATCACTGAATGTGCGTGAAAATTATAAAAATAAATTTCGACTAAAGTTAGCTGTTTTAAATGACATTAAAGGTTATCTGTATTTCAAATACCTCCAGCTTGTCTATGAAGTTTTCAATATCATGCATTATGCAAAGCCTTATCTTAAAGCACTAGATATATGCATTCATTTTAGTCGAACATATTTTATGTGAAAAGGAATTTAGTTGGTATGTTAGATTTGTACAAACACATATAGTAGATATATTTAAAAATCTCGGTAATAAAATTTAGTTTATAAGTAAAAAATCACAGATATTTTAGCAGAAGAATTTCCTTTATACATAGAATTCTAAATTTCAAAAGAAAAATAAATCTCTTCACATTGAATAAATATTCATATCAGCTCAGAAATGTATAAAATATAAGCATATTAGTTTGTTGCGCATGTGGAATAAATAGTAGAGAACACATTAAACTATTTCTAACGCACCAAGTTTCAATCCATTTACTAGAACAGAAAATCCGCCATTAAAATTTAAAATATATTTATATGATTTATTCTGCATTTAATGCAAACACCTTTTTAGTAATGTTGAAGAGTTTTGTATATTTAATGCTGGAAGTATTTAATAAGCTATGTCCACACTTTTGCTCTTTCGGGTTCTATTTCGCTTTCGACATGTCGCACGGAGAGAGAAATGTGAAGCATGCTCAGAGCGATGCTTCACCACCTGCAAATTCCAGGACAGCGCATGCGCCGCGATAGAGCATGCGATATCGCAATTGTATCCAACCCGAGTGGATTTTCATGCTGAATTCCATGCGTTTTTCTATTATCCAAGGCAGTTTTCAAGCCAGTGTTCAGAATGTCGCAGTCTTCGGAAGAAATTTAAAATTTTATTGATGATTACAGAAATTTACCGGCATTGTGGGATGTCAACCACTCCGCATACACAAATAAAATTATTAATGCATTTAATACATTTAAAATAATTATTTAATAATAATTAATGTGTATTGTTTTAAAATAAAAACTAAATGTATTTTTAAACAAAGCAAATTGAAAAAAAATTTTGAAAACTTGTACTATATCATTGAAATTTTCTTTTTGAAATACAGGGAGAAGATTTCAAAAATATGCATCAGCTAATTTGTTATTATAAAAATACTGAATAAATAATTACCCATAGCTTATCACAGGAATTAAAGACCAACTTTGAAAAAAAAATAGATGTTTTAGTACTATAACAGCAGGTTACAACCTGAATTCGCGTTTTGCTTGACGTAATTTCCACCTCCACCCATGTCATGCATTGCTTGCATCCAAATGAGTATGATCTTGCATGTATTATTTTCATTTGAAGCTAAATATCATCGACACATTTTAAATGTAGGCATTTTTTAGTCCATCATGGTTTTCTCGTCGTGTTCTTCATTTAACCCCATGTTAAAGAAAAATGAAAGATTTTCATTAATAACAAAATATACTTCTTAACTTCTTACATATGTAGAAATTTTTTTATTAATATGAAAATTCAAAAGTAATTCTTCATGGCCCGCTTTGCTCAGAAAAGAAGTAAATGTCTCGGTTTAATTCTTTACTTCTTTATATTAAAGAAATTATTTACTTACTTACTCTCTCTCTCTCTCTCTCTCTCTCTCTATATATATATATATATATATATATATATATATATATATATATATATATATATATATATATATTAATAAAAACGATTTTTCTTGAATATTCTGTATACTTCACAAGTAATATAAATGTTCCTTTTATTCAGATTAATATACAAGTCTAATTTTACACTATATATTTAAGAGATAGAATTTTAATAACAAGCAGTATTCTACCGTTTTCTATTCTTAGTATTTGTTTGGTTTCATTACTTCATAAACAAAGCTATAAATTGTAGTTCTATTTCTAATAACTTGGCATATAAAAAAACAGGTCTTCTCTATATTCCGTATCACCAGTTATTAATTTCTCTATCAAACTACATTGGTGTAGAACCTACGTGTATAAGAAAAACCATCTCTAATCGATTACTGAAGTATTATATAAAAAATATTATGCTTAAATTTATATTTATTTTTTAGTCTTCTCATTTAGATCATTTTCCCCTGCACGCACTCACACACACACACATGAATGATAAATATACAAGAAGAGGGATTATACATAATTATATACAAAGCACCGTACCAAAATTGTAGTCTATTCTTGTTGCACATTCCTTGTTGCTTTACGTAAAAATAGTGATCACCTTATAAACTCCGCGAAATCACAAGAAACGCAGCAGTAACCGTCCGACTCTTCCATCTCGTGAGGCATGAACTGTCGAACAAGTGTGGACAACAAATCGAATGCGACTAGAGGCACGCCGGGAAGCATGGGCAAAAAGCAAGTTGAAAGGAAAGACGAACCGCAAATCGAAAGCGAAATCGAACTCGAAAGCGCAAAAGTGTGGACATAGTTATATACATGTACGCGTTACTCTGTGTAAATAAAGGGTTAGTGTAAAGAAATGGATATCCTTGGCGTATTTTGGCGAAGTTTTTAAATTTGCCAATATCACACTAATCACACTAAAATTAGGCTCTTTTAAAGAATTAGTCAATCATTCAGTTCGACTCTTCAACTAGAACTCATTACAATTATTCCATTTGAATTATTGAATTATTTTCTCCCACATTAAAAGGGTACCTCTTTTAATGTGGACGATAAATGCTCTAATCTTATATGTTCTGCAGGCAATCTTATATGCGGATAACAGATTTGTATTTAATAGGTTTTTCTTCAGTGACATAGACTCCATGAGTTTTTTTTTATTGTCAACCGAAATTTAACCTCCGACTGATGAATTTTCATTATGAGTGATTGTTTCCTTTTCATCCTGTCTTTTAGTTTCAATTATGAGGAAAGAATATCATTTACGAGTTATTCTGAAATATTTATTGTCGTAACATCGTGGTTAAGTAGCTCGTTTATAGTTTCTATGGTCACATAAACTACTCTTTCCTTACATATATACACATATCTTGCTTATTCATATACATTTACAACATCTATGATACAACATTTCCATTATCAATTGATAATTATCAATCCTCAATCAAAAAAATCATCACTCGATAACCAGAGAGAGAGACTGCGTCATAACTAGTTCAATCTAAAGTCCAGCATAGAGACGGGAAGCACGTCCCATAGTTATCTCTTTACTCCTCTTTCTTTCTTCCCTTTATGTATCCCATCTTTCAAAAGACTCCAGAGCATTCTAGAAGCTTCGGCATAGGCGTGGGAAAACTCCCCGGCCTCCGGTCAGCCAGTGTGTCGGAGCATCTGGTCCCCCGGTTGTAGCTGTAATTAGTTTGCTTTGAATTGTCCGTGCACGAGTTGTTTAATTATCACTGTCAGTCTTTGTTAAAATTGTTGAATCTTGAAATGCTTTTCCCAATTAGGAATGGGCCCAGAACCGTCAAGTGTGCTGGCCTCTGATATTTATGCTATTTAAATTGCCTAAAACTGACTGTATATCTAATATATAAAAATGAATGTTTGTATCTCTGTAATTGTATAGAAATCCACAGTTTAGGAGCAACGATCGTGAAATTTTACATACAGGCGTCTTTAAAAACAGCCGAGGGTCTGAAGAACTTCAAAAATCGAAATTAATTACCGTTGATTTTTAATTAATAAAAAACCAAAAATTTTGAAACTAAATGTATGATGTTACACTTTGTGGAATCACCACTCTGAATATGGCGTCCACGTTAGGCTTAGCTGGCAAACAGCGAGCGAAAAGATAAAAATAAATAAAATCAAAAAGTTTCAAGTTATATATTAAACCAGAATAATAAATGAAAATAATAATCTTTCAAGTCAGATTTTATACTCTAAAATAAATCGGATCCAACGGCATATTGACACTATCACACGCGATGGAAAATTCGAATCAACCACGCTAAGTGTCACAAGATCATTATTAATCGCTACTGCAACCCCCCTCGCTTATGTCTTTGTGTCTATTGAAGAGTTAAAGACTAAGCTTCTATCCTGCTAACTTATTTCTAACTTAAAACTCCTCTTACTCCATAAATACATGTATATTCACCAACCCATAGCAACTTTCCAGTAATTTTAATACAAATATTCTCCTATTTACACAATACACCAGCATGTTATTGTGGCGCATTCGGTAAGAGCGTTAATTTACTATACAACATGACGCGGGTTCGAATACGGATCGTACAGATTTTGCTAAACCTGTATTTTCAGCTTTTTTATGGAGGCTTTTTTGTTTCAGCTTTTATTTTATTATTTTTATTTATTATTTTTTTTAATTATTTTTATTTTATTTTATTATTTTTAAAAATTATTATTTTTATTTTATTTTATTTTTCATATTATTAATGTGTATAACATTTCGTATACTTTTTTTTCTATGTTATTTATACTGTGTTTATTTTTTTAATGGATTTTGGTAGGTTTATTATAAATTTATGTATTTTATGTTTTACTTTTCAGGAATTTTTGCTCCAATGATAAAGGCTAAATCTTTTCTATGTTATTTATACTGTATTTAGTTTTTAAATTGATTTTGGTTAACAAACATTCGACAATTTGACATTTTTACTTTTCAGCTTTACTTTCCTAAAGACAATTTGACATTTTTCCTTTTCAGCTTTTAGTGGTTTATTATAAATGTATATATTTTATGCTTTACTTTTCAGGGTTTTTTTGCTCCAATGATGAAACGCTAAATCTAGCTGAATTCTGAAGATATTATTGTAAATTTATGGTTTTTTATGTTGGGTTTTCTTTTTATTCATGTGTATAACATTTCACATGCTTTTTATTCTATGATATTTATACTGTGTTTAGTTTTTAAATTGATTTTGGTTAACAAACATTCTTAAAATCCCGGGCAACGCCGGATAAATTATCACCTGTGTAGGTTGATAATTTATAAATTTTAAAACTGTTACCACATGTATATTTACAGATCCACAAGAACTTTCCAATATTTTTAATTAATAAATAACCAACAACTCTCGATTCACAAGCGTACAGTAGATGGCGCCACTATTTTAATTTTTTGTGTGTCTATTTCGTTGTTATGTGACGATAAATTTATTTAAAGTACCAGATAAAGAAATCACATGATCAGCGTTTAATAAATTAAATTGTAAAAATTAATCTTTAAAAATTCACCAAAAATTAGAAAATGGAGGTAAAGATGCGAAAAGAATTTCATTTTAAAGGAATTTTTATGATCTTTTTCGTGATATAAATTTTACAACCCTCAAATTATTATTTTAAATGCAAACTTGAAAAAAGTTACAAAAACAGATTAAAAATTTAATTTAAAAAAATCTAAGAAGAAGTTTTAAAAAATCTTTCTTAGTGCACCCCTACATTATAAGAAGAATCGCCATGCAAAATTTCAGTCCTTTAGGCTATGTACACATGAGAGCGTTGCAACGCGCGCTCTGGGGCAGTTGACTACTGTTTTTTGACAGGCATATTTCTATTTTTTTACAAAGTGCAGAATAAATAAGATATATATGAAATACATGAATTTTTCAAAATGAACTTATGCGAAATTTTAAAATGTTATTATTTTAAAATTTTTTTAAACATTTGAATTAAAATAAGGGAGTTTGATGTTACATGAAAGATACGCAACTTCGTGCCCAATATGCTAATGTATATTTTTTATTTTATGATTTATGTATTTTATTATTTTTCTGATATAGAACCACAATAATACATTCCCTGAGTACATTATAAATTTACATTTCTTTAAATTTTCTCTCCCCTTTCTATCTACAGATGATATTTTTTGAATGTAATATTTTTTGAATGTTTTTCGTGATATAAATTTTACAACCCTCAAATTATTATTTTAAATGCAAACTTGAAAAAAGTTACAAAAACAGATTAAAAATTTAATTTAAAAAAATCTAAGAAGAATTTTTCAAAAATCTTTCTTAGTGCACCCCTACATTATAAGAAGAATCGCCATGCAAAATTTCAGTCCTTTAGGTTCAACGGTTTGGTCTGTACTTTGTATGTCAGTCAGTCAATCAGTCAGTTAGTCAGTTACGGAACTGTTTTATATATATATAGATTTTTATTACTATCTCTATATCGTAACGTTAACTTCATGCGCACACATTATTTTTAACTGGCATTCAATTGGCTGTTAAAACTTTATATTTACATCCTATTTAAAAGAAGTAGGGTGTAAATTGTAGGGTGGAAAGTTGGTAAAATTAAAATTTTGTGCAATGTATTTTAATTTCTCGATTAAAAGTAGTTTTTTTCTAAAAATCAATTTATTTCGCTTGAAAAGCTAAATATTTTATGCACGCGGTTTATATTATTATTACTATCTTTATATCGTAACGTTAACTTCATGCGCGAGCATTATTTTCTTATGCTTTTTTTATTATTATCATCTTTATAATAGCTTTTTTTTCATATGGTTTTAAGCAACTATCGTTGTTATTCATATTATGTTGGTTTTTTATTAATTAAAAATTAAGGGTAATTAATTTCGATTCCGGAAGTTCTTATCTTTATTTTCATATGCTTTTTCATTTACGAATTATTCAAATGTTGGTTAAAAAACTTTTGCGCAATTTATATATTTGTGTGTGTTTAATTATTGAAATTAATAAATTTATATTTCTGGAGAGGATGTTTCAGATTTTAGTGGTACTATGATGAAAGGCTGAATATACCAAAATTCTGAGGAGTTTATTATGGAGAGAAAAGGAATTTAATATGTAGAGGATGTTTATAGGAGTTAAATGTGGAGAGGAGTTGAATGGTTTGCAGCCCTCAATCAAACACTTCATTTTTTTAAGAGGCAACGCTGCAGTCATATCATTGTTCTATTGGAAATTTCTGCTGAACCTGTAATTGCAGCTTTTTTTTACCCCAATGATGAAAGGCTAATTCTAGCTGAATTCTGAGGAGTTTATTATAAATTTATATATTTATAGATTTCACAAGGTTTTTTTTCTATGTTATTTATACTGTGCTTAGTTTTAAATTAATTTTGGTTAACAAACATTAGAGAATTTGACATTTTTACTTTTCAGATTTTAGTATTAAAATGATGAAAGGCTGAAATTCTGAGACGTGTATAACATTTCACATATATTTTTTATGTTATTTATACTGTGTTAATTTTTAAATTGATTTTGGTTAACAACAAACATTCTTAAAATCCCGGGCATCGTCGGGTACTTCAGCTAGTTCTATATATACACGTAATTTCATTGTCCACTAGGTTGCCACTACTGTCATCTTTTAGTTATATTTTGGCGAACCACGCCAAGGGGTACTCATTTCTTTACATTTACCAAATAAATTATTCAATTCAAACACTATATATTTACGTCAAAAGCTAAATATTGCACACGATAACAGTAAGTTCTAAAAGCTTCGCTTCTCTGGACTTGAAAGACTGAAAATTATTTTTAGCAAGCTAAAAACATGGAACTCCTTATCTGATATCTATAATTGTTTTTCTTCTCATAAAAGAGGATTTTAATTTCAAAAATTTATTTACTTGCTCGAGTTGTATAAGTATTGTGAGTAAAGGGTTGATGCCTGAGACAAATTATTATCAGTCGAGGATAGAAGAATATCTGAAACCGATCTCGGATGTCTTCGGGAAACTTGTTTTTTATTCTGCTTGATAGGCACAAAGATGGAGAATTTCAATAACATAGTATGTTTAAATTTACCGCATTTTTTATATGTTTTGAAGTATAAGGTAAAAAAATTATAAATGTAGTGCACTGTGAAATAATGTTATTTCTTTTGATTTCTTGAAAAAGTTGCGATATAATTGATAAAGGATTTTATTCAGAGAATGCCACGCATAATAGCTCACGAGTATTTACGTTTGAGTCATTGTTATGTCAAAGCTGCTAAACCTGCGGCAAATTTTTGCCAAAGGACATTGCAAAATACGGAAACTCGGGAAGACAAAATAATTTTAAACAACAAAATACTTTGTTTTCTATTGAATGACTAATATGGTATTGTATTGATATGACTAACATAGTCATCGAGTTATACTGATATTTTGCCAAACGGCATGATAGTTCAACTGGTAGAAAATCAACCTGAGACGTAGTTCTGCGTCAGCCAAAGATCGTTTAAAATTAGAACGAAAAGAAATAATACAATTTGATTTTGGAATATTTTTAAATAGACTGGGCGAAGAGTTCACAGCCAGCTTCGAATGTCGAGGGTCTTTCAAACCTGCGTGACGAATATCGTGATAGACATGGATGTTTCAAACCGTTTACCAGTTAAATCCTCGACTACCAAAAAATGACCGTAGCTGCCTCTCCTCTTCCCTACCTATTCTAGCCAAAAGATTAGAAACTTCCATGTCAGCGGCAGGGATCAAGATCAGTAGACTCTGGTACCGTGCCCACCCACCCCCTATTTTACCCTCTAAAAAAGATAGTGTAACATAGAAGGCCGTTACAGTGGTAGCTGCAGACAATTTTCAGGAAACAGATAGACGGCTCAGTCATAGATTATTAAAAACTCATACTTGTCTTGCCAAGTTAGAAAACAATTTAACCCTTCATACCACTGTGAAGTAATATACTACATTACTCCTATATATTATCATTTTTCTTTATACTTGAAAACATGTTTCGAATCCGGGACTTCTCATAATGCGAACAGTAATGATAATATGAAATTCATTCTGGTCAGGGTGTAATGTATCATGATGGTATATGCTTGGAAGTTATGTATTCAATAATATTGCCTTACATACACTCATGTTCATAAATTAAGGATAATTCAGAATCACACGGAAATCGAACTCCAAAGTAGAAATTTCACCTGTAGAATTATCACACACATCTTCAAGAATAATATGTAAATTACAGGAAGACACCAGATGACGCCGATAGTACGTCACAATGACGAGAGTGTAAGAGAGGGGTATATAAGGAATAGTGGCAAAGAAGTAAAATTGTTCACAAGCGTTCTGTAAGCCGCTCAGTGCCACAACCGAATAGTTATGACACAGAGGACGCATGTGGATGATTTTTTACGTGGTAGAATTATCGGCCGCCTGGAATGTGGGCGTACACAGATGGAAGTATTCGAGGAACTTGGAATTGCCCAAAGTATCGTCTCTAGGCTTTGACAATGATTCCAAGATGATGGAAATGTCAGTAGACGTTACAGTACAGTTCTCCCACGAGGTACAACGCCGAATGAAGACCGGTATGTCGCAGTAACTGCCAAAAGAAGCAGACGGAGCACAGCATCCGACCTGTCTCGTCAACTATCTGCAGCCACGGGTACCAAAGTTTCAAGGCAAACCGTGTACAGACGTTTGGGAAATATTGGTCTATATGCTCACAGGCCTGTCAGATGTGTTCGGCTCACGGCAACTCACTGTAGGCAGCGATTAGTCTGGAGTAGAGAACATGCAATGTGGACATCATCACAGTGGGCTTGTGTGATGTTTTCCGACGAGTCCAGGTTTAGCTTGAAATCTGATTCACGTCTGACTTTATATCGAGAACGCCAGGTACCCGTAGCCACCAAGACAACATCATTGAACGACACCGTTACTGTGGTGCAGGATTGCTCGTTTGGGGTGGAATTATACTGGGCTCCAGAACAGATCTGCATGTTCAAATCGGAACCATGAACGGTCAAATTTATCGGGACATCATTCTGGAATAACATATACGTTTGTTTAGGGGTGTCATGGACGCAGAATTTGTGTTTATGAATGACAACGCCCGTCCTCACCGAGCTAACATCGTAAACGAATGCCTTCAATTTGAGGATATCACCCGTATGGAATGGCCTGACTCACTAAGCGTTCTCACCTGACTTGAATCCGATAGAGCATGTGTGGGACATGCTTTTTCGACGTGTTGCAGTCCGTCAACCACCTCCTACATGTGTACCAGAACTTGGGAGAGCATTGTCTGCTCAGTGGAGTAATCTTCCCCAAGATCAGCTTGATAATTTCATACTCAGCATGTCTAGGTGTTGTACGGACTGTATTTCAGCGCATGGGAGACATACAATGTATTAAACATCATACCAACCATGTAATATTAAGTTTTTGTAAAAGAGATATATTTTACAATTGCTCCAGGGAGCAATAATCGTAGTTTTTATGAATGACATTATACTTACACCCTCTTTTTTGTTCTTTATCTTTTGTTTACTAAATGGGCTTTATGAATAAGTCACGTTTGTTTTGTTTCTGAACTTTTATTTGCCGGAGCTGGCATTATCCTTAATTTATGGACATTAGTGTATTTCAAATAAAATGAAAGAAGAGGAAAATACTGTAGAATTTCAAAGTAGAGCTACACGTTTTATAGAATTATTGACTTTCAAAGGAACTGAACAAATTGTAAAAGTTTGGATATTAACAACATCTATATAAAATTCTGCAAACGTCATATATGATGCGGATAGTTTTTAGAAATTTTCATACACTTTGAAATTTGAATATATGTTACACTATAAGAATATTCCAACTTAACCGTTCCGTATTTTATTTCACTTCCTTCAGCGGTTGAGTTTTAAGCCCCATTTGAATGAACCACGTTGGCAAATGCAGATTATTATATTTCGATATACCTTTCTCGGAGGGCAAACTTTGCGGATTTGCATTTTATCTGCTATATTAATGAAATCCAGGCAGGCTTATAAATATGCAATTTAGCGTTGACGGACAGTTCAATTTTGGGGAATTTTCTATCCAAACCCCAAATGAGGTATCGTATTGCTGCATTTCACCGAAGATGCCTCTGTATTAAACTAACATATTTCATGCGGCTTTAAGGGAAGGCAGGGAAGTGTCCGCTTAAGCTTTTAGTCACTTCAAGTGTACTGAATTTATTATTACTTTTTTTAACATTACATGTAATCCCTTGTACAGATTCTCATAGTTCAGATATCATTCAGATGCAAACTCAGACAATATGTATACAGGGTTTTCCATAAAATTTGACATCATTTGAGGTATAAATATCTCAGGAACTACATTGTCTAATCTAATAAACTGAAGAGGCTTATTGTTGAGGAATTAAATATTGTTACGAATTCCCACTTCGGGTTCGACGATTGAATGGACTTCGAATAAGACAGAATAAAAACGAAGATTTATTTACAGGAAGTCGAAATACTTCAGCTTACAGTTCGTCAGAAACTCACTGCAGTGATTCTAATGCAATATCTAGTTTCACAGAAGTACGGAAAAACTCCACACAAAAGATGCCGCATGAAGTCGCACTTATCGCGACATAAATTTCAGCAATTCTCCGATGAAAATCTCACAGCTAACCCAGGCACTTTTGACAAGCTCAGATCACACTCAAAGCTGAAATTTGAATCTACCCTGAATGGAGGCTGTATTTATAGCTTCTCGAGAGTGTGGGGATTTCCACAATGTCCTAGAACAGGCGTCGGCAACCTATGGCACGCGTGCCAGGCTTGGCACGCGGTGGACTTCTTAATGACCCTCTACACTACTCTGCATTGGAAATAAATTCAGCATTTTCTTTTACGTACACTAGCAGTAAAAGTATAGTCACACGGATTCCCCTCGTAAATTGAGTGGGTCCGTTGCAAGTGCGTTCTGTTCGGCGCATCGGTATATGAATGTGATGGCAGAATACTAATTTGACGTTGTGACAATTTGTAACATAGCTTATACTAATTCTCATATTGTTATATGGTATGTAACAAAGTTCAGTTGTTTTTTGTTTAAGTTTTTTGTGAAGACTTGTATTTTATTGGTTTAATTATTGTTATAATTCATCCATATTTCATCAAATGGAAAATAAGAAACAACAACTTGATGTTCGCGGTTTTCAAGACTCTTGGATGAATGATTATGGATTTATACAACAAAAGGATCGTGCTGTATGTGTGATATGTCGCGAAAGCGTCGTATGCCGCACGTCAAGTGTACAAAGACATTTCCAAACCAAACATCAGTCCACATTTATTAACAACGATGAGAAATGTGAAGCTATAAAGGGAGCTGTTTCTGGTTATAAGAAACAAGTAACTTTGTTTGTGGAATAACTGGAACGAAGCCTAAAGCGACAGTATGTAGCTTCGAAATTGCTCTATGCATAGCTGCCAAAGGCAAGCCCTTTATAGATGGGAAATATATATATAGGAAATCTTTATAAAAAGTGCTGAAAAGTTGTTCAGTGATTTACCTAACAAACAATGTTGTCCCGAATTCGAGAAATACCGGCTTCTGCGCGAACAATTGAAAGAAGAATAACTGCAATGGCAGAAAATTAACAACAAAACAGAATTCTGGATTACAAGAAGCTGTTGCATTTAGCGTCGGTGTTGATGAAAGCACCGATATAAATGATGTTGCGCGGCTTGCAGTAATTCAATGGTGTTGTAATAAAGATCAAATTTATGAAGAGTTCTTCAGCTTGATTCCTTTGTCTGAGACAACTAAGGGGCAGAATATTCTTTCTTCATTCATAAACTATTTTGACAGCAAAAACATTAATATAGAAAAAATATTTTGTGTAACTACTGATGGCGCACCTGCAATGGTTGGCAAGGATAGATGATTTCTCAAACTTCTTATAAAATAAATCATAATAAATCACTTCTAAATTAAATCATATTGGACATAAAGTATTGAACTTCTATTGTATAATACATCAAGAAAGTTTAGTTGCCAAAAATTCGTCACAGCGCTTAATTCCTGTAATGAACACTGTCCTTAAAATAGTTAATTTCATAGTGTCTCGTGATTCAATGACACACAGGCAATTTAAATATCTTTTAGAAGAAATGGAAAGTGAATATGTGGAACTCCCATTATACAGCCATGTCCGTTGACTTAGTCGAGGTAATGTCTTGAATAAGTTTGTGTCATGTTTGGAACACATTAAAGTTTTTCTTAATGAGAAGGAACAACATTTCACCGAATTGAACGATAAAGAATGGTTATGCAAATTGATGTTTCTGAATGATATAACTAAACTTCTCAATGAACTAAACTTAAGATTGCAAGGAAAGCGCCAAACTGTGCTCGAATTTTTTGAATATTGGAAAGGATTTGATACAAAATTAAATATATTTTTGTGTGAAATTGATGCTAATACCTACAAATACTTCCCAAATATTAAAGCGCTTGCAAATAAATCAACCATAGACAAAGATGAACTTAAAACCTAGGTCGAAGCACTTAAACAGGAATTTTCCAAAAGATACAAAGACTGTGAAGCTCATATGCCTATGTTTTCCTTCCTCATAAAACCAGATTTAATAGATCCACTAATGATCCCGTTTTATCTTTCCATTTTTGAGTGGATAGAACTTTATAACTTTGAAATGGAACTTATCGAACTATCATCTTCAGAGTTATGGAAAGCAAAATTTATGGAATTACGAAAAAATCTGAAAGATGACTCTAAGGAAAAATCGGCTGCTATAGTAAATTGTTGGATGTCATTGCCGGAAAGATTTAATTGTTTAAAGAAAATTGCAAGTGCTCTGCTTTCCGCTTTTCGTTCTACATATCTCTGTGAAAAAAAATTTTCCCACATGAAACATATTTTGAGTCCACAAAGAAGTTGTTTGACAACTGAAAATTCAGAAACTTGTGTGAAATTAAAAGTGACAAATTATACCCCTGATATTGAAATATTAAGTAAAGCGGTGCAGGGACAAGGTTCACATTAAAAAATTTTTATTTCTGTTGGAAATTTTTGTTGTTTATTCTTTTAATAAATATGTTTAAAAGATAAATTTATCACATTCTTCTCCTCTAAAACTCCATTATATAATTTGATGGACATATATACACCTATACATATATACCTACTATTACTTTCTGGTAACAAGAATAAAGGCAGCAACCTGAATCATATGGTAGAGTGGCTTGGCAGACCACAGCTAAAAGGTTGCCGACTCCTGTTCTAGAAAATTCCAGGCTTAGAAAAGTCGCGAAACCCGACACCAAGTTGCCAAATTTGGCGCAAAGAAATAGTCACCAAGCAGCTAATATCTCGCCAATTTGGCGAGATATTATAGAAACCCTATGTTAAATGCATACTACTGCAGAAATTTAGCTAATACGAATATTTACATGGAACAAACGATAATAATGCAATATTTTACAAGCACAATAACCATTTTAATGGTAATTTAGGCTAAACATATATATTAATTTACAAAATTCGTAACGATATTTATTAACCAAAATATGGATGAATGTTTTAGACGACCCAGTAGGTTTCAGATATAACGATCAACTAATGAGACGCGATATTGCGGGAAGATATGCAAATAAGCAACCAGGATATGTCTGACTCTAAGCATGTATGTAGTGGGGGACCATCGAACAGGTGTAAGAAGCGCGCGCTTGGGACCTCGGAAAGTTAGCAGCTTCAGAAAGAGATATGTTCTGTGGCGAGGAAATTCACCACAGGTTCCTTTATGTAGTTTAATTCTAGTCTGCAATTAAACTACATAAACACCTATACATATATACCTATTATTACTTTCAGATACTCTACCAGTAACTATAATAGTAATTTTAATTTCTCATCTAAAAATCGGTAACTCAGGAAATCCTCTGATTCCTTTGCGTAAAATCTGCAATTTTTATACCGACCTGTAATCGTGTGAGGTCTGTGAAAAATCTGCTGACGCATCTCAGCTAAGTTTAGGCTATTTTTGATGTTCACATCTGGTCATCTCTAACCTGTAATTATCAGCCATAAAAGTATGCAGGTTCTATTGAAGGCTCACTTTTAATTTCCACGTTTGGTTCCGAAAAGAGCTACTAATAAGGAGTCCCTTTATTCTCTGGTTTCCGTTTAAACACCACCAGCCAAAGTGTCTCGTTTGCAAGAATAAACAGTCTCCCCCCTACTGTGTGGGAAAAGGTGCAGTTTAAGATAACCCTCCGTAATTGCTTTCCTAAATTGCGTGGGAACGTGGTGTCAATTCTGGGCGGTCGAATTTTCTCGAATTCCTTACGTAAAGTGGCGCGCTGTTGGTAACGTACGGTGATTCGTTGATTCCGTCCAATGAGAATGTCCTCCAACTCAGGGTTGCCTTTTTGGCATAACTTATCGCTAATCATTTTTCCCGTTCTCACCGTTTGTTGGCGTAAGTAAGCCAATTTGCTTTCATCCCGCGCTAGCTTTGGCGTAATTCTGTAATTAATGGCAACCCCTACTCCTCAGTTCAGTGATTGAAAAAAAAGATACGTACGAACTTAGAGATTTTTTTAGCCAGAGTTTGTTGTATTCCTCTGTAAGTTTTTTTAAGTCCCCAAAATCCCTGGTCTTTGATCATGGGTGAGGGGAGTTGCCTTTTTCCTTATTTTTTTATCTGTGCATTCAGAAGGTGTTAGACTTCCGACCTGAAGGGTCATCACTTTTCAGCTCCCGAATTTATGAGCTTAGATATGTCTTCAAGTGTATGCAACTATATATATATTTAGCCGAGCAATTATATATTATATATATATATATTCATCTCAAATAAACGTGAATTCAAAATCTACATATGTTTCGTCTACCTTTTTATAAGTGAAGCATTGTTTTTTTTATATATTCTGTTGAGGGATTATAGCCGAGAGTGTTCCTGTGGTATTGCTCTAGAAACTTGTTTCCGGCACAACGTACTCCGTGAATATGATTGTTCTAGTAAGATTTTTTTGAAGAGACTGTACTCCACTATTTACAGCTGAAAGGATCGTCATAATTTCTTTTAATTAGTATTTCGTACACTTCGTAAGTTCGTAATCTTCGAAACCCATCCGGCCATACTCACCGTTTGCGTGGGAGTTGACGATTGCTTCAAGAAATTCATCGTGATCAAATTATAGACATTCATCAGTATCTGTTTGCAGTGTCTGGAGTCTTTGTTCCATCATCGAAAAGTGGTTCGTATTGCAAGAACAGTTTTGTGAATTTAGGTTTCAGAACTATTTAGGGCCACTTGTCTAACTGAACTTTCTACGAAGTAATAGTATCCCGAACTTTTGTTTTCATATTACTACGAACAATTTATGACTCCGAGAATTTCAAGTTCACTGATACGAACTATCCTAAATATCATCTCTATTTGCGTGTAACAGTTCTGAGAACCTCAACCAAAGCTACTACTATCTTCATCTGGACAGTTTACCGTTCGTGCATCGACAAACAGCGTAGTTTAAGTTTTTACTACCTATTAACTGTTCAATAAAATTTCGTTTTAAATGTGAGATAATATATATTATATACTAGCCGGGCTTCACCCGGCTAGGCTCGGGTTTCGCCTAGCTACGCTCAAGCCATCCGTGTAACATATTTATGTACTTCGGACCCCACAAAAGAAAAAAAAGGCCTACAAATGTGTTAAATTCAAGTCAATTTTCATTCCCGTCGTTCCCGACAGATGGCTGCACCACTACACCATACTGGATATACATGATTTTATTTCTCAGCAGTGGAGTGTAATTTTCATTCCCGTCGCTGCCGACAGATGGCTGCACCATACTGGATATACATGATTTGATTTCTCAGAGGGATGACGCTTCATTAGAATCCAAATATTTCTAAAACTATTGAAATAACAGAATAAGTGTACGCAGAAAAAATTTTGGAAGCTCTTTCCAAATATGTAACATTTATGTACTTTCATGAGAAAAAAAAATACACCGATTCCTGTATTTGTCGGCCATTTTTTTTTGGAGGAGGATGAGTCCGTCCCGGTCGCGTTATGGTCACGTGATCTCTACAAAACCCTCTGTTACTTTATTAATATAGATAATAAATAATATTTACTAATACTATGTATAACCTAAAAACTAGGTTGCACTTGGGGGGTCTATATATGATTCTTAAGTATATGAAGAATATATGAAGGAGATTATGCGTAACAAGCTTAGGCTTGTTTGGATGCCTTATGAGCTTTATAGTGATAACAAGAGCATTCATTTCATGGGAAAGGTAGTCTATGGAAAAGGTCACCCGAGAAGGAATTGGCGATTTGCGAATCGAATTTATGCCTCATATACCATATTCTCTGTCCTTGCACCAGAGGTGGTTTTTTCTTTTCTCTGTATGCTAAGAAACAACTAAGCGGCCGAAAAATACCTACTAATCTTGAGCTTATAACATTAAAGAACTTATTATGACTGTTCAGCATACTTAACAGGCTATCAAATCAAGATTTCAATCATACTTTTAGGAAAATTTCTAAGTATTTAAGTAAATTAGTTGTAAGAAATCTGAATTGAAGAACTTAGTATTTCTAATGTGTTTACTTCTATAGCCCCGTTACAGCTTTATGTCTCACATATTAATCAAAAATCTGATTGTTAAAATAACTCACCGAAGCAGCATTTCACACATCACTTCAAATGGTTCTTGGATGAGGCGTGGTTGCATTTGTAGGGTTATGTTAACTTTCAAAACACTCATAATGGGCGCTGAAAATCACTTTGCCAGTCACTAAACACAGCTCCATGATTAAAAAGTTGGTGAGTGATGTGTGATATCTTGGTTGCGCATCATAGTCCTTATTGTTCAATTCCTACTATTAGTTCACACTCTCCCTATATATATATATATATATATATATATCTTGTTCAAATTTTCAATCGTTTATAAAATACTTTTTATTCATCCACTCAAGTTCAAATACATTTTTTTTAACTTGTAGTGGATGACACTTGATGTTAATACAGTTTTTTTCTAATATTAATTCATTAATTAAATTTAATTAATTAATTTTAGTTTTATATGGGAGTCCTTTCAATAGGAAGAGACCTAGAGCGTCTCTTGCTCTTGAATGGTAATTTCCCTCTTCTTACTGTGTAAACGGTAGCACTGCGGTAGTGCGTTCTCCTCCCGTTCTGTAGGTTGCAGGATCGAATCCCCAACATGACAAACTTTTTCTCTCTCTTTCCCCTCCTCCTAATCTCGCACAGTAGGCAAGGTTCTGGCAGGCAATCCTTTTTTTCAATTCCTACTATTAGACCACACTCAGATTTTTCTTTGTTGACCTAAGTAGGAATTGACTTAAAAAATTTTGTTTTATATTACTTGTTTTTAAATTTTACCTCACCATGAACAATTATGTGTACCTCGAGATTTTATTAACAGTTTGTGAATCAGCTGGATGATCGGGTGTTAACGGATGGTTACTTACAGCAAGATAGAGCAACGTATCTCACATCGGAAACGAACATGGCGGAAATTTAGTCCGTCTTTTTACAACCGGGTGATTTCAAAGGGAGCTCTGGCCACCACGTTCGCCGGATCTGACATCACCAGACTTCTTCCTTCGAAGTTTGTCGGAACTAGTCTAGCACTGTGGAAGATTTGACGGGAAACATCTAACGTGAAATTGGTACTATCCCCCCCCCGCCCCCGATATCCTTCCCAATACGTTTAGGAATATGGAGCGCAAAATGTGTCTGACAGTAAACGGACATCACTAAGGATACGTAATTTTTGTATTTACGAAACAGATGTCAATAAATGCGAAAAAAAAAATTTTTTTTACTATTTTTCGGTGAAAGCTCGGTGATAAACGGCTTTTTAAGCGAAATTAGATAATAATAGTAATAATTTATTAAAATAATTGCTTAACTAAGACCATCCGCCGTCTTTAACTGAGAAACCTCACTCTCCTTTGATTCACTGATTTGCTCCGAATTTCACCCAGATATTTTGTCCGTACCGGTTTTGAACCTAAAATTCTAACTAAAAAAATCCACCATCAAGTTTTGTGGAACAATTTAGTAGATTTCAGAACGTCTCTTGAGCGCCAAAGTCAAGGGTATTTCAGTTACTTGCAGTAGTCAGCCAAGAGACTGTTGATGTTATACAGATTTTAACTGCAACAAATTGCTGCTACTTTAACTTTGCAAAGGCAGCTATACAAAGTCTCTATAGTACCAGTAACGGCGTAGATGCTGAGATATTTTAGTATGTACAACATAGTAATTAATGACAGAAGGCAAAGATTTAAGAAACATAATGTGGAGACTAATGCAATGTTAGCTTTTAACTAAGAATTTTTATACTTACCTATCCAAGTAAGTAAAGTTTTTTTAAATAAATGCGAAATTTTGAATTTATATTTCTTGCGAATAAATGCGAAATTTTAACTACTGTATTTTTTTTTTTGTTTCGAAATTTCGATATTTTGTATGCGAAATTTACGTATCCCTAGACATCACGTCTAGCATCGCATGTGACGCAGTCGATTACACATACGTCTCAAGGTATGTAGCGCATTTTTTTGGGGTTCAGGCTGCTTCATCCTAGCAGAGTTATTGCAGATTATTCGATGGCTCTCTCGAGTTAATCACCCTATATAAAATTAGTAACATATTAACTAATAAATGAAGAAAAAAATAATTAATGACGAAAGGGAAGTTACACTAATATATCTTTCTTTTCATGAAATAAAAAGAAACGGGAAAGTTAAAATTAGTGATAATGGAAGGAGAAAATTATTTAGGATTGCATTTTTTTTATCCATACCCATATTTGTTAAGGATTTCTAAGTCTTTCCGTGTTAAGCGAGAAAAGTTCATTAACGCTCTCATAAATGTCTGGTGTAATTATTAAATAAAAAGCATCTACATTTTGGTGGTTTTTTTTTAAAGTTCCTAGCTTGGGGCATTTTTAAAGGTGAGGACTTCATTTTGGGTGTCATATCTGATGCTAACTTACTGGACTCTTGACTTGAGGGGAGAGGAGAGGGACATCACTGTTCTCTATTTTAAAAAAATCTATCCTACGGGCATCACAACATAGAACATCTTCGCTTTTTTATTGCAACGTCATAAGAGTTTTTTTTTTAAATTGAAATTTCTTTACTAGAATGCGCGAGTAACTTTTCACGCATCAAAAGATGCATTTTACATACTTGCAGTGAATTTTAGCTTCAATTCTAATAAATTGTTGAAATTTGTTTCTACGCTGAATCCTGCGTGTTATCAGAATTTTACTAAGGAACGAATTACAAAGCAGAGATATCATTTTTTTTGTTCCTATTTATACGTAATCCTATTCAGTGACCTGGAAATTTTCTCTCTAAATTTTTGTGGTGAAAGTGCAATATAGAATAAAACATATAATGTAAGAGGAGAGTTAATCTGGCGGGCGATGAAGGATTCAAGTCAAAAAGTCGAATTAGATATATTAAGCGGTTAGGGCATGACGTAGAAGTCATATCTGATTCCTCTGATGTCGGTTTCAAAATGTGCTTGGTATAAATTGCAGATGAAATTAGAGATATAGCTCGATATATTGTACAGCCTAGTTAATGAACTAAGTGTTATGACATAAAATTCCATTGACTGTTTCATACTGGACATTTGATCTAATCACCGAGGTTAGATTAAATCTCTCTCATTCATCATATGCCTCAATCTTTGTTCTAATTTTTTTTAAAATAATAAAAACAAAGACGCAATTTCTTCAAACCACAATTTTTTTTTAATAGCTAGTTCCCAGATCAGCTGTTTTCGCCTCATATTTATAAAGTAAACAGCTTACCTTCGGACTCTATGTAATTCCAGAATCCAGCCTGACCATTTAAAACTATTAAAGGAGGTACTTTGGAGTACCACTAAAACACCAAAATATACTATTTCATATTCAGGGATTCTCTATAAACCGATAGAATACATATGTTAAAAATGTTGGATTTTCCAAAAATATTTTCATTTTAAATTTTAAGTCACATGTCTATGTAAAACTTTCCTATTACTAATTAAATTAAATAGTTTTTGGCGGGGGACACATAGCATAAGAAGACAATCAGTTGTTACTTTATAATGTTGTTATTCATTAAGCGTTTGGGAATTAATGTTTTTATGGTTGTCACTGTGACTGACATTTTGCATAATATTGTTATTTATTCTTAATTTTATATAAATCTGTCGATCTCAATTAATATTTTTTTACTGCGAAATATCTTTTAAATGAAAATGATCGTCCCACGTTTTGCTAGTGGTCGGAAGGAAGTCGCCAAGCGTTTGTCGTACGGGACGGAACTCGCCAAAAACACGCCAAAACCTTCAAAACTGTTGAACTGTTGGTTTTCCTAGGGTTAAAGATATTCCAGAGTCAAACCCGGAATCGTTAGTTACTCTCTGTACTACTAAACCATGCCTTGAGCCATTCGAATGAAGCTCGTATATTTCATTGACTAATTTGAGAGCTATTTCGCACATTGCTAAGAGCGACCGCATACTCTCGGCCAAGTGGAGCAATTTTTTCTTTCGAAATCTTTGCTGACACGGCGGAGGGTCTTTGACGTGGAGTTGCACGCATTTTCCCACATAATTAAGTATATCTCTTTGTTTGTGTACACTAATCAACTAGTGGTGGGATTAGAATTTAAATAAAACTTTTATTTTCAATATCGTAAGTAAAATTAATGTATTACTGTAATATGAAGTTAGTTTTCTAATCTTAACTAAAAATCTATTATAACTTCGTCCCCTAAGTAAGACTCTCTTAGTTAGCAAGAAACTGAGTTTCCCATCCCCTGTTTGAAGCTGTTTAGTATTTAAAATCCTTATTTTGAAATTATTAATTTTGACACCAAATACCAAATTATCCTCTTGTAACTTATTATACAGAAGAATTAAATAATATTTTAAACAAACATCATCGTTTGCCATTTAACACAAAATATACATTGTCTCCCTAACCCGAGTTTACCCAGTGAATCTAATTTCATTAACATAAGCTTATTACTTACTAAATAATAAGATATACGCAGAAATTATTTTATCTCTTTAGAGAACGGTTTCTTTTTAATCCCGTATTTATTTCACTCGTCTCCGCTTAAGAATATCATGAAGTTCTGCATCTTGTGGTTTATTTTTTTTAAAACTTCAGTCGTGCAATAATGAATTTTTAAAATGTAAGCCGCAGCAATGCCAGCATTTATTATGTTTACTAGTTATCTTATGATGTAATTAACGTATTTTCTATCTCTTTATAAAGCTTTCACCATTATAAACAGAAATTATATGAAACCGGCGTGTAACGCCTGCTTACGTGAAAGCTTTTTAAAAAACTAATATGAAATGTAGAGATTTGCGTTTCGTAAATTTTAAAAGCGTGTAAAATTTATTAAACCCTTGATTGCAGTTTAAAAAGAACCTCGCTTTTTATGTCTTTTTTGAATTATAAATGAATTCTCTGGCAACTTTACGTAACATTTCGTTAAATATTTATAGATATTATTCAGTAATTTTGTGTACTGGATTCTTTTTCTTTTCGACCATATGCACGTAAAGAAGTGTACGTTTTGTACTGCTAATATTTCTTCTAGACACAAAGATACAGAATTTAAATAGAACTCTCCATTAGGTGCATACGCTATATGCATGGAATGCTTTCTAAGACCGCTCGCCTGGTATTTCTGCTACATGACAGGAAAACGTAGAGCATGTATCCCATGTATTACAACTTCACATTCCGAACCGGACTTACAAAGAGCCTTAGCTATGCTCAGTCATATGACGCCACTAATACTCTCTGGTGTGCAAAACTTAAGGAACACCACTATTTTTAAAGGTTACAACCTGAACATTAAACAAAAGGACTTATAACGATTTGCATAACAGATATTCAGCAGAAAGCTAGAGCGTATTCAAATTTTGGAATCATGACCTCATAGGTGGCGTCAGCGTAAATAAACGATAAAGGAAGAAGTTGTGAAATTCTCTTCATATTTTAGAACAGTTTTTACAATAGTGACATTCAGCTAAGTTGGCAATAGTGACATTCAGCTAAGTGACACGCTGAACTAACTTTTACAATAGTTAGTTCAGCGTGTTTCGTCCCGTACTAGGTACCCCGGAAGGGCCACTAGGACACATTTAAACTATTTTACACGCGGTAGAATTACTGGGAAGGAATTCTGGCTCATATGAGCTGCCGGTCAGAATCACCGCTGAGGCGGAAGTTACCCACGTGAGTTACCACTAAGAGAACACCACTAAGATGGTGTTCTCTTAGTGGTGGCCGGGGGATTACCGAATGGCTAATGGTACTAGAGTCTGTAGATTCGAGTCCCACTATTAGCATGGACGTTTGTAGTCGTTCGGAATTGGCTTTAAGCAGTAGAACCCGGTGTCATTAACCGTGTAGCAAAAAAGGACAGTAACACTCACAGCTAACCAATTCTCTGGTGTGCATTTACAGGTCTCTTTGCATCATTGTCAATGGTGTCATTGATGACCAGGTATTAACGGTACACAGGTTACGGGCAGCAGACGTCGATGGAATCCCCTGGCCATTGTAGACCACGAAACCTGGCCTCTGGAACTGCTATGCAGCTCCTTTGCAATGGTCTTACGACGAATTCTCTTAGCTTATACAACAATAAAGCGGCAACCAGCGGCCATTGTTTTTCTTCGTTGGCCTCAGCCCTTTGCACAGCTGTACCTGTTGTTGGGAACGCCGTCCATGCCTACGTTATGAGACTAGGGGTGACATTGTATTCAGCTACTCCCCCCCCCCCAAACTTCGCCTTTCCTACAGCTTTCCAATGATTCTACCGCTTGTAAAATCTTCTAAATGTTTTCTATTGGGTATTTTATAGTCTGTAATGCAGTATGAAACTCATTAAACGTCTGTCACGATCGTACGCACAGTTTTGAAATTTGTAGAGAATTCATTAATTGTCTGCTTTGGTCATTTATTCGCTATGACGCCATCTTTGACGTCAGGATTCCAAAAGTTGAATATGGACCAGATGAACATTCTCGGTTAAGCAAACCTTCACAAGTTGTTTCCTTTAATTTTCAGGCTGGAGTCTTCAAAAACAGTCATGTTCCTTAAGTTTTGCACGCCAGTGAAATTAGTAAGGGAAATGGAGCATTGTCACACAATCAATTTGTTATTGAATGTATTTTAACTGTTTAAAATACTTCGTAAAATGCATAATATTTTGTTTATCAGGTAGATAGCAAAGTGTAAATGAGTGCAAAAAAAATTACAAGATAAAAAGAACTTTTATATACCATGTTTTTAAATTTTCTGTTGAATCTTATTTATTAATACATAGAATTTAACTTGATAATTCTATGTATTAATAAATACTTTTTAAAATTTTTTTGATGAATTATCCCATCAACTTGAAAGAAAATGAAGTTAATTGGATTTAACTTGCATTTAACTTTTCGTTCCCGTTCCGTCCAATAGATGACTGCACCAGTCTACAAAACAAAATTAACTGAAAATTAATTTAATTCTGCTTAAAGATGGCTAAAAGTATTAAAAAATGCATTGTCATCGTGTTCTGAGCTATTCTAAAAGTTTCAAATGTCTATCTAGTCGGGAAGTTAGTTAAAAATCGATTGCACGATTTGTACTTGACAAACCCACACACAAACACAAACACACAGACCAGAAAGCAAGTTAATAAAATCATGGTAATGACGAGAAAATAAAGTTTAGCTTTTGTACTTAAAGTAGTTACGTTGGATGAGCAAAAAATAATAATAATAATAAAAATGGTAAAATTTTGCAAAACGAAAGGTTTAGAGGCAGTATTCCCTTATCAGCATCGAGCAGAATATCAGGGGATAAAAATCTTGTTTCAGTATAATTGATTCCTGAAGCGGACACGCTATCGTAGTTTTAATACTTTATATTTCGATTGTTTTTGTTGGCTTAAAAATTAATCTACTGTTTAGATGTATGACCTTCGGATCTCTCTAACTCTTGATATAGAGCTACTGTGCGTTTCTCAATCATTAAAGTGAATAAATATTTTAAAATAAAGACTGGAAACAAAAATTTCCAAATAAAAAGTGTTCAAGGATATGAACTCTGAATTGGGTGCTTCTTACTGCTAAACTGTTAGGTTAAAGATAGAATATACAATACTTCGGAATTTCTCTTCACCAATGTTCTCTTCAACCATTATCTAAATCCTACACGTGGCATTTCCCTTCCGTCCTTGAATATCTTCAGAGCTCATTAGATCCCTTCTGCTTCGTAAGCTTCTAATTAAAAAATGTCACTGTACACTGAAAAATAGTCACCGAAGTTGTTGCCAACAGCCTGTTATAAAAAATGGTATATAAATTTTATATGCTTATTGAAGTGGACCGTCGAGTTTAAAAAAAATTAATTTAACTTTATACTCATTAAACCTTATTTATTTACTTTAAATAAATAAGGTTAATAATATATCATCATAAAATGAAGATATTTTCATATGTGAAATTTTTTTTATAACGTTTTAGTAGCTTAATTGAAAATTCTCCATGTACTTTTCTTTTCCATGCAATACAGGAATCATTATTTTTATACTTTCCATATCCTAGAATCAATATTTGCATTTATTCCAATATTCACTGCATTTATCAACAACTATTTTTTTCCTCTCAAATTTATCGGTTTTGTATTTAAAATACCAAGCATTATGATCCATAAGACAAAATATTTTCCATAAATTATTATTAATTTCATTTATATAATACGGTATAAGCAGTATAAACTATCAATTTTAGATATGATAGAGATAACTGAACATGAAATATTTGAAAGATATTTTTTGTCTAATACGGAGGCACAGTTTGAAAGATATAAAGGGCACGATATTTCAAAATTGAATATGTGCAATTTAAAACTCATAATTAAATTGACAAATAATTTCAAGATAAAAAGAACTTTTTATATACCATGTTTTTAAATTTTCTGTTCAATCATATAAACTTGACAATTCCATGTAATAATAAATGCTTTTTTAAATTTGTTTTGATGAATTATTCCATCAACTTGACAGAAAATGATCAAATGCGTAATAAAGAGGTAGACAATGCGTAATCAATCGTTTAGCTCGGGAACTGGAAGTAAACATGCGTTTAACTTTTCGGTCCCGTTCAGGTCGATAGATGGCTGCACCAGTCTACAAAACAAAATTAACTGAAAATGAGTTCAGTTCTGCTTAAAGATGGCTAAAAGTATTAAAATAATGCATTGTCATCGTTTTCTGAGCTATTCTGAAAGTTTCAAATGTCTAGCTAGTCGGGAAGTTACTTAAAAATCGATTGCAAGATTTGTACTGGACAAACACACACACACAAACAAACAAACAAGAAAGCGAGTTAAAAAAAAAGCATGATAATAATGTAATACATAAACTAAAGAATGCAGTCACATCTCTTTATGGCTGCGTGTGTTTAAGTAATTTTTACAAAGCTATGTTAATAATACTGAGCACTACGCAAAAATTCTAGGATTCACGTTTTAAAAGTCAACTGTTCCAATAAAAATCTGAGAAATTGAAACAACCCCCCCCCCCGACATATTCTCCTGTATATACTCTTGCTATCAATTAATCTATCTCAATGATTCTAATAAAAATTTAAGTAAAACCCC
The DNA here is from genome assembly GCA_907164885.2 of Dolomedes plantarius. Classification (NCBI taxonomy): domain Eukaryota; kingdom Metazoa; phylum Arthropoda; class Arachnida; order Araneae; family Dolomedidae; genus Dolomedes; species Dolomedes plantarius. Next base: position 102,333,625 of record OU015500.1, read on the forward strand.
GCAAAGTACCGCTGTAATGATATGGGGTACTGAGTACGTTTATTATCGGAAGATTCAATTAATTACGCACTTAACGAACGAACTACCTGGTATGCGGTTTTAGAGGGAAACGAAAAGTTAGAGACAAATCAAGTAAGTGCAGCTCATTAATCTAATCAGCTGGGGAAGTCAGCGATCGATAACACGGAATGCTAAGGGGTTGGGGACCGGGGGTCACGTTGGTTTAGGATGTGTTGGGATTAGCAAAAGGGTGAGATTACACGGCATGGAATGGATACCTCATACAGTGAATTTCAGCTGTCTGAAGAATGAGAAAACTAATAGGTTCTAATTCCGAATAGGTTTCTAATTCCGAATGCAAAGGTTCTGGGTGGAAATGTTACATATATTAAAAACGTATAAAGGAAAGGAATATAAAGGAAAAATACCTCATGTATTTTTCATATTATGATTATTTTTACACATGCCTTGGAAATCTTTCACCATATTCTCACAGCAAACGTGAGTTATTTATTTATCACTGGGAATTCCACAACACGACATTGACGCTGATTTATGAGAATAAGTTTTGAACATGATCTAAATCAGCGGTTCTCAACCTGGGGCGAGAGCTCCCCTGGGGGGGGGGGGGGGTCGTAGAAGAATTTCAAGGGAGGCGTGAGTTTAAAAAAAATAAAATGAAAAGTAAAACTAAATGTAATTTACTGTACTCAGTTTTGCGGTCACAATGTAACCATAAACGTATTTTCGACATACGAACGCGAACACGATAATTGTCGTAATTGTAAAAACACGATAATTGTCGTACGTCTGGAAGCACTGCAAGAGCTTGAGATAGTGATGCGACATCGATAACAAAACATCGATGTTTTGAAACATCGATATTCAATATTAAAACATCGATGCTAATAAAACATCGCCCAAAAACAATCGATGTTTTTAAACATCGATGTTTTAGAACATCCATGTTTTAAAACTGGTTTAATAATCTCTAACATTAATGTTACTTCCGTTAGTCGTGGGGGGAAGGGGTGATTTAATTTTACTCTCTGATTGCGCAGACACAAATGACAAAAACTTGGTTGCTTTGGGCTACATTGATGACTCAAAATTCTCGTTGTAAATACCGCCATGTTTTGCCTTCAAATGTCCAGAAAAATTCGTGGTATTGTCAGATTTTTTGAGGGACTTAAGGCAAATATTGCATTTTGCCAATTTGTCAGAGGTTTTGTAAAAATATTTCCAAACGGTACTTTTGGGAGGCATCTTACTAATAATATTAACGTCAACTTATATCAAACCAGCACAAAACAAAGACTTAAATGGATGCACTCGTGTATATACTATTTGTAAAATAAAACCCCATGGAAGGTTCTGGAGTGTCAGGAACATTCCAAGCGCTCTGATTGGTTCATTGGTTGCTAATTGCCATTTGTCTGTTTGCTAAGGAATTATTCCCCCTTTTGTATTCGTCCTTTTCAGAATTCAGACTTACATATACTGAGTGTGAAAATTATGCTACGTGGTAAATTTTTTTAATTACGGTACTTTTTCATTAAAAAAAATCGAGACAACGTAAAACATCGAGCCCAAAACATCGATGTTAAAAAAACATCGGCTTCAATAAATCGATGTTTAAAACATCGATGTTTTTATCAAATCATCGATGTTTTGAAAACATCGACATCGATGTCGCATCCCTAGCTTGAGAACGGTTTCTCGCTCAGCTGCTTTCCCTTTGTTATTAATTTTTCCCTTTCTCCATTCAAATTCTCCTTTGTTGCTTGGAAGCTTTGAGGTTTTTAGTGCAGTTTTCACCCACTTATCTCTGTGAATCAGGATTTTCAGCATTAGCATACATAAAGACAAAATATCGAGCAAAGCTGGACATTGAAAGTGACCCAAGGTGTGCTTTGTCACAGTTACAACCTAATATTCAAAAACTTGTCAAGGACAGACAAGTGTCAGCCCTATCATTAATGTTGTGAAAGTGACTGGTATTACATGCCGACCCCACCAAGATCCTCGATTACCTCAAATTTATTTGATCTGTATTTAATGCTTTGATTTCATATGTTCTAATAAAAATATGTTCCAAATTAAGATATGTGTAGTAATATTAAATTTTGTGTATGGAATTATCTATTCTATATTTTTATTTAATAACCAGCTTCGTTTCAAATTCCGATTGTACTACTTGTATTGACCACATATGGTGGTGGTGGTGGTGGGGGGGGGGGGGGAAGGGAGGCGTAAACTCACATCAGTGTTCAAAGGGGGGGGGCACAGAGCCTGAAAGGTTGAGAACCACTGATCTAAATTACCTAAATCCTTTTTAACCCTTTAGCGGGCGCACCCTTGTACAAAGTGCAACATTTCGTAATTTATTTTTATTTTTTATTTTTTTTAACATGTAAGGTTTGAATGTTCTAAGCAGATTCTATTTGTAACTACACATTTTCGAATGCTGGTCTGAAATTCTGACCCTTCTAATCCTTTTCAATCATTCTTAGTCGGGATTTAACCGTGGTAAACCATCAGTTATACTGGATACGACAAATGCAGGAGTTGATTTAGTCGATCAAATGGGCAGCTATTACAGGGTATCCCGCATATCACGATGATGGACAATCTCATTGTTTTTTAGGTTTTCGGACAAAATAGGAATGAATTGGCAAATTGTCCTTAGATCCAATAAACCGGACAGTTTTGAAATAAGGCGATTGTATCTGCGTTCTTTAGCATTTAATTATAAATATATCTGAATATTATCAACATTTATATCTTGTCCTAAAACACAGAATTATTATTTTTTTAATATGAAAAAAATAGTTCATTACAAAAGGAATAATCGAGGTTGAAATAGGCGTTGCACTTTGCGCCACGCGCGCCTGCTGGTGTTCCAAAAATTGGCGCGCCCGCTGAAGGGTTAACGTAGGATTACGTTCCTCCATAACGGTCCTCCGGAAAGTAAAATTTCAGACGCTACAACCGTCCGTCCGTACCTCGCGAATTATAATTTTGGCAGCGCGTCAAACCCAATCTGTATCGCATGGACAAGCAGCACACAGTTAAACAGAAAGTACCAAAATGCGTCAAAATTTTGACGTATGTATATGTATATATATATATACATACGTACATATATCTAGATACATATATACATGCCACATACATACATATATACATACAAAAAATGTAAGTAACGATAAGTAATCGTTCGTTAATAATTCGCAGTAGTTTCTTTAGAGGAGACTACCTGAAATTTTTTTCGGTTACTGTATGATTTCTCTTTACACATTGACGACTCATTGAATCTGCCGCTAATTATTTGAGAAAACTTGAAAAATGACAGGAAGAAAAAAAATTGCATCGACAAGCTCACGGAAAAGCTATTCTTATCCTTTTATTTTTTTAGTCAGTAACTATACTAGTGTGAGGTTTTTATATCAGTAATTTATGGTTGCTCGATACTTGTAGACTGAAAATAAGGGTGCGGTGGCCCGGTTGGCAAAGGCATCGAGCCAGTGATCTGAACGTCATTGGTTCTATGCTCGTCGCTGCAAATCCACTGCCGTGTTCACTAATGGTGGCCGGGGCACGTAAGATAGGTCTTGGCTGCCATGTCCTCCAAGTTCTGAAATTTACCTCTGGAGGTGCGGGGTCAAGTGTTCCGGTCTCGTCACTTGACTCGGTTCAAAATTACGGGACCGATGTTCTTCGAGGTCAGATTTCAGCCCTAGTGGTACCTCGCCTTAAAGTGAAGCTGCTTACTACCCTTCGCCGAGGACCTAGGTCCTTTGGACTTGATGTAGGCTTTCCTACTCCAAGGGGGAACAACAAATAGACTGAAAGTAGAAAAATGAATTAATATACCAGAAAAATGTGACGAAAGTTATATAATAGATATAGAGAAACGATATGCATGAGTTCCAGAAATGGGATTACTGTTTCGCTTGTGCGTGCTGAGTTTTTTTTTTAATTGAGTCCAGTAAATTTACCTAGCAAAGTTTTAAGCTCTAATCGTGCTGGAGAAACCTCCCCCTCTGTATAATTTGAACTTATATTATAACAGTTTACTGAAATTTTCACTGATTTTAGTAGTAATTTCCCTGTTCGCACAACACGTGATATCACTGATATACGCTCTATACAATTTTAAACTAAAAATTTTACACACACAGAAATCGTGCTTTTACGGAGGTGAGAAAGCAATGGCCCATTGGCTAACGTATTGAAAGTCATCGTCAGCAAAGGCTAGGGATATAAGGACTTCATGTTGAAGTATATTGAAAAGTCTGATAATAAACCCTGGGCTTGTTTCCATTCAAAACAGCTAACTTCATTTCCCTCTCCTTGCTTCAAACCCCCACTCGCTCGACTACTTCTGGTTTCCGAACTGTCACTCCGAACTGTCAACCACAAATCCATTCATGTTGCTCTGACCACTGACTCATATCCCACTAGCTCTCTTCGTAAAATTCGCTGTTTTGCTCTCGTTGGATCTCTGTCCGGCCATCCTTACTCTTTGAATCTTCCTCGATTGTCTCAGATTAAATATTTTTCCAAAATTCTCTCTCTCTTTTATTAATCTTTTCACTACACCCCCAGTTATTCCTTCATTACCTACCAAACTAAACTTTTAAAACTGTTTGTAATTAAATTTAATTCACTTTTTTTACACACACTCTCAGTACTATTTTAATGAATTTTAGAGAACGGTAATCATGACACATTCCACATTGAATACAGAAGATATGGAGATCTAGCTGCCAGGAACCTCTAAAGTTAATTCTGGCTATGCCTATGCCTATGTTGAAAAGTAGAGTAAAAGACTGAGCATTATGGAAGTAACATTTTTAAGACAGGTATTAGCTTCCTAGAAATGTCCTTATATTATGTTTAGTGTCTGTCTAAGAATGTCTGTACTCGAGAGTATAAACTTATGAATTTATTTTAGCACAGTTATAATAGCTGGCAGCATTAATGATTGAAATGACGCTGCCAGACATCCGATCTCCGATACACAGTAAAAACGAAATGTCACTTCAGGTTAAGAAAGCTACTTGTGATGTAATATTTCTGGGCAAAGGGGTTTACCAGTTTTGGGTATTCCATTTATGTATCTTAAGCATATTTTATTCTTTTCCAGTTCTACATACACTTTGTTATACGTCCAAAACAGCATTTGACTTCTATCGTGTAATTACTCCAGAAAGTCTGTTAGCTTTCTGGAAAGGTTTCTGAACTAGAAGAGTTCAGTTAATAGAGAAAATGAAAGATGGTGGATGTGAATTCCTCAGCTACAATAATTTTATGACAGAAAAATAAGCATAAATCAATTTGGTGGGAGAGAAGGGGTCGTAAATAAAATAAAATGTTTCTATTGCAATAGTATTAATTCGCCTTTCTATCTCAATAAGTAATGAAAACTAGCCATATCGTCGATAACATGCGGGGAACGCTGATATTTTGGGGTAAAGTTTTCGGCTTGATATTCATTTAACAACTGCTGATTTTCTAGTGTGTTTCTCCCATAACAAGAAATCAAATTAACGTGCAGAAATAAGGTATGGTCAAAGTATTAAACTTATTAGAAGACGAGAAAACTTAAATAAAATACATAGCTTAAAATTCTAATAATATACAATTTACATGATACTTTTTTTGAGCAACCTTAAGTCTTCTGTTGTAACAGAAAATGAATACATTAGAAGACTTCTAATGTATAAGATTACTTTTTCTGATACATTAAGTGATAATCCATTTCACCTTTGACGTTTGTTTGCGACAAATTGTTAAATCTTGTTATCAGTATTGTAAATTTAATGCATTTTATTTATATTTAGACCATTTTATGCTGGGTGATTATTACTTGACGCGAAACAAACTCCAAAAATTTACGTCGTAAAACACATATACTAATGAGTTACTTTGCTATTAAATAACGTTACATAGTTAATATTGTAATTAAATTTTTTTTATATATAATTTTTAATGGGTTTCCCCATCTCCGACAAAATAAAACTGATTCCATTTCTCTGATTATAGAAATAATTACTCATAGAATTACATTTTACTAAATAATAGCTTGATTTGTTTTCTGAGATTATAATTGTCAGTATTTAATAGTATAAAACTAGACTTTTTATCATGTTTAAAGATCACTGAAGTAAACATGAAATAGTTCATCATTTGGTATGCTGGTCAATTAATAAATGAACTGGCAGTGTAAATTAAGTTCACGGTCAACAAACTGTGACCTTGGCGTTACCCTACCGTCAAAAGTATTACCATTGGTAAATACATATTTAAATCTAGAGGCACTTGTATTTAGACACTCGCACAATATACAACTGAAATTGTTGACTATTTCTCTTAGATGGGAAAACCTTATAAGTAGGCAACATCACCTAGAGGCACTTGTATTTAAATACTCGCACAATATACAACTGAAATTGTTGACTATTTCTCTTAGATGGGAAAACCTTATAAGTAGGCAACATCACCTAGAGGCACTTGTATTTAGACACTCGCACAATATACAACTGAAATTGTTGACTATTTCTCTTAGATGGGAAAACCTTATAAGTAGGCAACATCACCTAGAGGCACTTGTATTTAGACACTCGCACAATATACAACTGAAATTGTTGACTATTTCTCTTAGATGGGAAAACCTTATAAGTAGGCAACATCACCTAGAGGCACTTGTATTTAGACACTCGCACAATATACAACTGAAATTGTTGACTATTTCTCTTAGATGGGAAAACCTTATAAGTAGGCAACATCACCTAGAGGCACTTGTATTTAGACACTCGCACAATATACAACTGAAATTGTTGACTATTTCTCTTAGATGGGAAAACCTTATAAGTAGGCAACATCACCTAGAGGCACTTGTATTTAAATACTCGCACAATATACAACTGAAATTGTTGACAATTTCTCTTAGATGGGAAAACCCTATAAGTAGGCAACATCACCTGCTGGTTTCACCTCAATTTTGACTCATCAACCCCAGGAGCAAAATCTGCAGGGATCGTACATTCCCCCTCCCTCAAAACTCCATTGGTAAATATATTTAAAATTTCCAATGGCACATTAAAAGACAATTGAACATCAAAAAGACAACAATAAATCTATAAATGAAAGCGAGCAATCCAGTAGCGTTCCCAGATTGATGTCCGAGGAAGAGCAGGACATTTGGAGAGGTGAGGCAAGTCCATTTCCTCGTGAAGTTCACACACGGTACAAAGAGGGTCAGGAACCATGTTGATGCGACATAGATGTTTACGCAGGCAAACGTGGCCAGATATCAGACAACCATTGGTAAATATTATTGGCATTATTTTTATGTATTTCGTGGCTATCAAATTCCCCTCCCCCACAATATAATGTCTTTAATTAAAATTAATAATGTAGGATTACATTCCTCCATAACGGTCCTCCAGAAAGCAAAATTTCAGACACTAAAACCGCACGTCCGTACCTCGTGAGTTATAATTTTGGCAGCGTGCCAAACCTAGTCTGTATCGCTTGGACAAGGAGTAAGCAGTTAAAGAGAAAAGTACCAAAATGAGTCAAAACCTTGACATACATATATATATATATATATATGTACATACGTACATATATATAGATAATACATAACACATACATACATATATACATACAAAAGAGGTAAGCGATGATAAGTCATCCTACGTTGAGGTAAGCAATGATAAGTAATCCTACGTTAATAACCCGTGGTAGTTTCGTTCGAAGAGACTACCTCATTTTTTTCTGTTCATTTATGGTAAATTTGAGTATTAAAGTTTATTTTAAATTTAACATATCCCGTTATCTAATTGAACTCTAAGAACTTCAAAAAAAGGAAAAAAATATGTTTTATTACTTTTGATAAAACATTCGTCTCTCAGCTGAGAAACGATCAATATTTCAATTTTCGAAACGCTAATGAAACGCCTTCCCTCCCGAACCTTATTTTCAGCACATTTAAACCGTTAAAATTAGAAATATCCCTCCTTCTTTTACGGACAAAAATGGCACAGTAATGGGTTTTGCGTGTATCGTAAATAAAAATAATTTATCGGCACGCCAGTTAGCTTTTGCTCGGCTTTCGTTATAATGAGAATATTTCGCTGTAGTTTCGGGTATAAACAAAAGCGAGTCTGTCATTTTTTTCCCTTTCGCTTTTAGAAACGATACGGCGTTTTCTAATAATGAATGAATATTCGGCTCATGACAAGGTTTAATCATTATTTATATAATGAAGAGAATTTAACGGAGAAAATAGGGAATAAAAATATGTTTGCCTTCCCCTATTAAATGACGACGAAAAATTAAAATTAAAAAAAGCTTGCTTTTGAGTAAAGTATTCAATACATGAGATAGCTTTATTTTTTTCCTAGAATTTTTTAATGCATTTGCTAAGTTGCACGAGTTACTTTCTTTGTGATATGTTTTTAGGTATGCTTTATTCGTCAGATTATGATGATGAAATCAATTAATGTAACATGATGCAAGTTGAAACAGTTATGAACAGAATTTATGTATAAGCAAAACTTGTCAGAATATCTCAACCTTTACGTAAGATATATATATATATATATATATATATATATATATATATATATATATATATATATATATATATATATATATATAAATATATATATATATATATATATATATATATATATATATATATAAAAATATATATATATATATATATAAATATATATATATATAAAACAGTTCCGTAACTGACTGACTGATTGACTGACTGATTGACTGGCTGACATATAACGCACAGACCAAACCGCTGTACCTAAAGGACTGAAATTTTGCATGGCAATTTTTCTCATAGTGTAGGGGTCCACTATGAAAGATTTTTGAAAAAAAAAATCTTAGATTTTTAAATTAAATTTTTAAGCTGTTTTTGTAACATTTTTTTAAAGTTTGCATGTAAAATAATAATTTGAGGGTTATAACATTTATATCACTAGAAAGATCATAATAATTCCTTTAAAATGAAATCATTTTCGAATCGTTACCTCCCTTTTCTGATTTTTGGTGAATTTTTAAAGATTAATTATTAGAATTTAAGTTATTAAATGCTGATTACGAGATTTCTTTTCTTTTTGTGATACTTTAAATTAATTTTGCGTCACTTGCATAACAGCAAAATAAATTGACAAAAAATATTAATTTACAGTGAAAGATAAAATTTAATTCAAATTAGTATGTTTTATGGATATTAAATTAAACCTATATATAAAACAGTTCCGTGCAATTTCCCCTCAATGTATGCTTGTATAATGATAAATAAGTCTCAAGGCCAAACTTTAAAATACGCTGGCGTAGATTTAAGACAAAATTATTTATCCCACGCTCAGTTTGACATAGCTTGCTCACGCGTACGTTCGCGAATGAGCCTGGTAATATTAGTTCCGTCTAGTGAAGAAGCAAAAAATACAGTTTTTAAGGAAATCCTCTAAAAAGAAATTTATTTTTCGTTGTAATTATCTTAAAATGTACTCCGTAGCAAAGCACGGGTATTCACTTAGTTTCGTCATATGGATATTAATTTGTTTTTCCTAATATCGTAAGGTTCAATGATATGCAGAAAATTTCGTTAAACTGAAGTTAATAATAGGCCGGGGGATGAATGTTACACAGATGGAACAGGTATACCGCTTAACAGGAAATCACAAGCAACATTTGTTTTTAGGGACAGGAAGATCAGATAGTTTTAGAAATCAAATGACAGATGACAAAAACTCTTAAATTCCTTTGGTTAATGCAAAATTTAAAAAAAGAAAGCAAAAGCTGTTAAACTTTTTGGGGAAAAGTAAAAGTAAAAACTAAATATTGATTTCAGTACGGGTAACCCTCCTATAACACGGTAGATAGGTTCCTAGAAAATGCCGTGTTGTGTGAAACCGTGTTAGGGTAGGTGGGGGCAAAGGTTTGAAGTTTTGAGATTTTGTTTTTTTACGGGCCTCCTTTAGATCCTATCGCCCCAAAAAGTCACTTGTATTGTATTTGGGTATCTCCTCTACCTTCTATAAAATAATGATTTTTTTCCCGAAAGATTTAGTCACCGAATTTTTAATTTTACCAAAACACCTGTTTGCGAACCTTTGCCCCAGTCGGTGGGGCAAAGGTTTGCACTGCAAACCTTTACCCCTCTCGTTGGTTTCTTACTGGACAGGCATCGAAAATCACAAATAGAGTTGTCTAAATAATTTTATTTCACATTTTTTAATCTTTTTAAAGGTGTTATATATATAGAAAATCACAGATTGAACCGGTTAATCTCAATAAATTTTTTCTTAAACTAAATAACTTCAAACTGAAATATCAACTATTAACACAGAAAGTTGAATCTAACAAAGAAATTCACAAATTGAAAGGGATTAATCTAAATAGATTTTTTCATTAACTAATGAACTTCCAAGTAAAATATCAACTATTAACACTGTCGTTATGTCATATCTTAGACTTTACTCATTCGTTTTAAACCCGTAAAAATTAAGCATATTAAGAGAATGGGGGACATTACAAAGCAATTTTAAAATTTTTACCTCAGAAATAGGAAATTTTGCATAAATATTTATTAAAGTAAAACTATATCAAACACCTTATAAAATTTTATAAATATTTAAAATTTTATTTTTGATATTTTAAAAATTGAAATTTTTATTATGTTTTTTAAAATGCTCCTTGCGATCCAATTTTTAACCTTATCCTTAATTTTGCATTTAGATTGCTTATACATTTTGATCAGGGTTATGTTTTGATTTGTGCTTTCGTTGAATAATTAATTTTTAGGAAATATTTTTATGCTTGTACTCGTGACTAATTCTCGTGAAATTTTGTAGTTTTTCACGCTTAAGTTAAACTTTGATAATCTGAATGATGTCGAAACCTGAAATGGATACATAAGTTTATTTTAATGTATAAGAGGAGTCTTTGTAATAAATTTTATAAAATTTCGTCAAAAATTGTGACGCAAGGAGCATTTCAAAGACTTGCAAATCTGGATAATTACTCATTTAGAGCTTTTTTCCGTAACCAGACCTTCGAAGCTTATAATGTCTTGTAACAACATTTAATTCTTTTATCTTGTAAAATAGGTCTTTGTTCAGAGCTATTTTATTTTTGTGTTGTACTAATTTATTTTATTTTTAATTTATGGATTTTCAAGCGTTTGACAAAAAATTTTCTGATTAAAAACAGGCAGTTTTTATCAAAAACCATAATTTTTTTTTCAAATTACAAAAATGTGAATTCCCATTAATAATAAAAGACGTTGTTAATAAGGATTCCTAATGAAAAGAGGACATGAAACAAATGTTAATAGTTAGAGGGGCAAAGGTTTGCAGATGGGGCAAAGGTTTGCACTGCGAACCTTTACCCCATGACTCCCGCAAACCTTTACCCCATTTCGTGCTGGTTCTGTTTCTGCAGAATGGACGTCACTGTATTTGAGTTAACCCAAAACTTAAGGTAGGATTTGAAAGGTTATTTACCACCCTAACATGCGAAAATAAGCCCAAAACAGTTCGTGAGTTTGAGTGATGCTCAAAATTACTCAAAAAATGCAAAAAATTAGATTAAAAGAGACGAAAATAAACTTACCTCATTTTCTCTGCAAGAGGGGTTCTTAACTCCAACATTTTTTACGAGGCAACTGACTGGAAGTAGAAGAATGTACTGCCTACCATATTCTTCCTAAAACTATTCCCGGTATTTTTAAAATGTATGTGCGAACCTTTGCCCCATGCGAACCTTTGCCCCCACCTACCCTATATGAGACACATATACAGTTAAAAAAAGGGGGTTAAGTTCTGAAAACTTATTAAAACCAAACTTTTTTTTAAATGCCGTATAAGCAACTGAATTTTTATTAAAAATATAAATCTATGTATAACACAAAACGAAGAGAAACAAAAAATATTATTTTCATTTAAGGCGACCTTAATTTAATAAATTTATTCCTCATCACTGCTCAGTACAGTGAAACGAGAACTTATTTTCGATTGAACGATATCATCTTCACTTTCAGAACCTTTTTCTTCATTTAGATTTTTTGCACCTTCTATCCTCTTTAAAAAACTGTAATTTTGGTTTATTTGCCGATTCTTACAAGGTCATTGTAGATTTCACGGTATGGAGATAGACAATTTGGCAGCTCCCTTTTGAATTTTCGGCTTCTTTCAGCGGAAGGGTCTGCATTCAAGAAAAATGATTCAAGATTTTCAGCTAAGCCTTCTTGTAATTTTGTGAAGTTATAAATAAGTAAATTATAATTTGTTTATACATTTTCATTTAAAGCTGCTATAGTTCATTATTCCTTCCCGTCATTATTTTAAGGTAATTTAGTTTTTAAATGTGATAAACAAATATCATAATATTTAGGGCTATAGAGGTACAGTGTTGTACAAGAGTTTTCGCATTTTTTTTTATCGTGTTAGAGCGAAACCGTGTTACAGGTTGCAGTGTTATACGAGGGTTCCCGCAATTTATCTTATCGTGTGAGAGCGAAACCGTTTTGTAAGATGTTGTGCTGTAGGAGGGCTACCTGTATATCATCAAATGGTTTCTATTTTCTATGAAGGATAACATAAACCTGAATAAAGTTTGATTTTACAACGTTTGAAAATTTGCGACTACCTTCATCTAGTATATATATACACTCATGGACAAAAAAATTAGCGCACCAAGAAGGAGTCGTCAAAATGAAACGAAATTTTACATACGTAATGACCTATTTGATATAAGTAAATGATAAGAAAATCAAAGAAAAAGGATAATTTATTTCAGAGAAAAAGGCAAAAGAACGGAGGAGTTAATATTCCGTTGAACCCCCCTCTAGCACGAATGCACGATGCGATACGATCGGGCATTGAGTCATACAAGTTCTGTATGATGTCTTGAGACATTTCGGTCCATATTTGCTGTAACCTTGCCTCTAGTTCGTTCAAACTCGTGGGATGCCCAACTCGTCGTCCCAAATGATCCCAGATATGCTCGATTGGAGACAAATCTGGGGATCGGGCAGGCCAAGATACCAACTGTCCTTCAGCCATGCGCCTTCGTATGGTTCGAGATGACACAGAGGCCCCTAGTGAAGGTGCTACCTGTCCCTGGATGGCGGCCGATGAAGCAGTTGGCTGTACGCGTGCATTTCTTACGATGTGGCGGTCTTCTTGACGACCTGTCTGTCGAGGGCGTCCTCAGCCTGGTCTTCGTGTACATGATATTTCTCGGGTCCACTGGTCCCAACACCTCCTCACAACACAATCAGAGCGGCCTAATTGACGAGCTACTCGCCTAGCTGACCACCCAGCTTCCATCATCCCGACGATTCTCCCCCTCTCAAACTGCGACAACTGCTTATATTGTCTTCGAACACGGCGTAATGGCATGTCTATCTCAGCTCTTCCTTTGTAAATGATTCAGCACACTCAAACAAGCTTTGGTTACCTGTTTTATACTCAACAGAGTACGATGTTCAACGCCCTCTACCGGCTATACGTAATGCGCAATCACGCTGCATTTCTAATCATTTGCATATCTCCCCGACATGTACCTTCATTGCAAGTTTCGTTACGATCCCGCAATTATTTCTTGGTGCGCTAATTTTTTTGTCCATGAGTGTATATCGGGATGCATTGTTTATGGGTGTGGATGTGATTATTTAATCTTGATAAAATGCCATGAAATATTGAAAACGTCATAAATATTAAATTTTAATCATGGACACGATAGTCTCTCAATACTCACACGTCTTCTACACAAACCAGATTGTGATTATTTCAAATCTCATATAACCAGAAAAAAGTGATTTTAAATTTGAAATACTTAAGGCATAAAAACCGTTTTGTATACTCCACATGAAGTCATGAAGACTTTTCCATGGACTGGGTACTGTGGGAGTTGTTCACAAATTATCTAAATATATACCAAAATGTCCTCTGTTGATCTTTTGCAGAACTATAGTCGAATGGTCAGGTCGCTGGCATTCGAAACCTGAGTCCGTGGGTTCGAGTCCCACTGTTGGCATGGGCGTTTGTAGTCATTCGGAATTGACTTTAAGCAGTAGGTCCCGGTCTAATTATCCCTCGTGTAGCAAAAAAATGACCGTAGCGCTCCAAACCAAACTAAACTTCTGCTGATTTTAGTTACTTCTTATAATAGATTTAGAAGTTGCGAGAGAAGTTTCTTTTTAAAATAAAAAGGAATAATTAATGTCAGTTCTTAAAATCCTGGTAATATTAACAGACCGAAATACTCGATTTAATCATCTCAAAGTAAACCTCTCTCTTGTATGCAATATCGATACTATCTTGAATAGTTTATTAACCTAAGATTAGCCCGTGACTCAACCGGGTGGTATAATACTTGCTAAAACGCGAAACTTCGAAGAAGGTTCAATGAAACTTCCAAGAAAACATTATTCATGAAAGTAAGATTCTGGATAATTATTCGCAATGAAAGAATAAACAGTAATACGCCTGAACACAGGATTTCGCAACCCAACTCAGTTGGCGACCAATTTATTTCGCTACGCGCATGATCGCCAAGAAAACCCCCGCAAATATCACAGGCCTACGAGAGAGTTTTAGTTTCGATGTAGCATAAATTACGCAAACCAAAACTATTTCATAATGTTATAAGGAGGCAATTTTCGAAACCATAATTGCTTGCATACATGCAATAAAATACATGCAAACATCCTAAATACCAGGTGGGAGTATTCGAGAATATTTGCATTTTTACGTGATGCGTTAAATCGGATTTCGGTAAAGCGATCATCTCCTTATCACGCAACCGGAATATTTCTCTTTAAACACTAGAGGGCGAATTATCCAAAAAATAAATAAACAGACAATTAGAGACACGCACGCTTAAATATTTTAAGGGTTGTGTGGTCGGAGCTTTTCGCCGCCTCTTAAAATTTTTTCTCATGGACTATGCATCGGGAATTCTTAACGAGGAGGATAAGTATGTGTTTTTCCACTTAATGCACTATTACGTGAGCCTTATAGTGGTGTTCAGGAAGTAAGTGATTACCGAGACAACTCTATTCCAAGTTTTTAGCATGGATGTTTTCAAAATGTCTACGCAGAGATGTAATTTGTATGATTCTGAAGAATATACGCAGCGAAACAAACTATCAAGGTATCTGGCTATAGCGTCAATTTTTTGAATGGGAATTAAATATATTTATGTAATAATAACGCCCCGCCATTGTTAATCTAATGCGTATTTTAAATTATCCTTGTTTCCTCTCAATAAAGTACAGCCCCTTTTTTCCCAATTGTGATCTAAAAATAAACGACCTAACCAACCATATTATCCCTTAAACAAAAGCGCGCAAAACAGTAAAAGTTATTTTTTAAACATGATTCAACATCGCGAGTCTATCTCGCGCCTTTCGAAAGATCTTACGACTTTTGACTCACGAGGTCAGATGTTCGCTGATAGACAATTAGAAGTTTTTGGCGTCCTAGTGTCAAGGTAATGAACCCTTCGTACATTAGCCAGAGCAAGGTTTTTCCGCGGTCTTTTTCTGTCTTCTCTGTGCCCTGTCCTGGTGTCGTCCTTGCTTCGCTTTCTGTTGTCCGTCCATATTCGACCATGCAGTGTAATGTCCAGCGATACTAAAGCTCCGGGAAGTCTGGACTAGTTTCTTTGTACCTTTTTGGAAAGTAACCTTATAGTGATGTGTCTGCAAACCTACCTCACAGTGACGTCTTGAGACTGAATAAAGATATTCCGAGGAAAACTGTTCCATGATTGTGTGTAATCTTCGCTTTATGTTTCGCCTCTCTGTCCGTTATACGTGCTCCTTCAGTGCCTCTCCTCGAGTGTAAAATGTGAAATTGTCATGTCATAAAGGTTGGAAGAAAGAAACTGAGAAATTTACCTCTCTTCAAGATCGTTCTGAAATATGTTGCTGAAAATGTTCTCTATTAGCCGCATATACACATTCGCACTCTGGACTAGATTTCTCGCTGCACATTGGGCAACATCCACTCTTTATGACATGACAGTTTTCGAAATCATGACCAAACAAACGTTCATTTTCTACATTCTTATTTAAGTACGAATGAGCGCAAGGTGTCTTTTCTTACTAAATCGATGATGCTGAACAACTTTATGATTGACTTTTGTCTCGTATCTCGTACCGTTTTTAAGATAAAAACGCTAATTCCAAAATTTGCCGATCGATGGTTTTGTAGGTTATCTCATCGAGTAGCGTATAGCCTTTTTACTATACCTAGACACCAACTTTATGGCCTAATCTGTCACAGTTTAGACGTTAAGGGGGGTGTAA
Organism: Dolomedes plantarius; assembly: GCA_907164885.2. Taxonomy (NCBI): domain Eukaryota; kingdom Metazoa; phylum Arthropoda; class Arachnida; order Araneae; family Dolomedidae; genus Dolomedes; species Dolomedes plantarius. The sequence continues at coordinate 102,349,982 of OU015500.1, forward strand.
CGGATATAAGTGGGAACCCTGTAAGTATGTATATATACACTCTGTCACAAAAAAAATATATGCACCCAAAAGAAATCAAGCTACAACCACAAAACTTAACAGGAATGTAGTCTAGTAAGAGATATGCAAATGATTAAAATTTCGACGTCAGTAAGAAAGGGTAAGCGCGCTATGCGCATATAAGATAGCTGGGGTAGTTTAAAAGCATGATTGCTCGTGCTATAGGGTTATTCAAAGAAACCTGTCGACTTGGATGGACGGTATTGTGACTAGAGATGCATCTGAGACGTAACCGGTGACAATACGAACAATTGTCGGACTTTGAGAGGGGGCGTATAATAGGCCTCAGAGAAGCAGGTTGGTCGAACAGGCGTATTGTCCGCAACCTCGATCGGAGCGATATGGTAGTTGCTCGGTGTTGGCAACATTGGATCACGGAAGGGATAGTCTACCGTTGCGGAGGGTCAGGGCGTTCCAGGAACACAAATGTGCGCGAGGATAGCGCAGTCATAAAAGCGGCCACGTCCGCACCAACAACGTCGCTAGAATAGGTTCGACGCCATTTACCACTTTCCAGACATCCAGTGGTATCGAGGGAAACCATTCGGAGACGACTGGACGACGCAGGTATAAGTTGAAGCCGTCCATTAAGACATCTACCACTGACCCCACATCATAGGCAGTGTCGATTGGATTTTGGCAGACCTTGGGCAAACTGGAGTGTGACCGACTGGAGGAGTGTGATCTTCAGGGATGAATCCCGATTCAGTCTCAATGCTGATGACCAGCGCATACGCGTGTGGAGGCGGCCAGACCACCGGTCCGATCCGGCATTTGTTGTCGAGAGACATACGGTGATTACACAAGGTGTGACAGTGTGGGAAGCGATTTGTTGAGACACACGATCACTTCTAGTCGTCCTTCAACTCACTGTGATCGCAAGCAGTTACTTGTACGAGATTTTAATGCCACTTGTACTGCCTATGCGATCGTCGCCCAGATGCCATTTATCAGCAAGACAACGCTCGCCCACATACTGCACGACTCTCCCAACAATGTCTTCAAGGATATGACGCACTCCCATGGCCTGCCTGGTCACCAGACCTCTCGCCAATAGAGCACGTCTGGGTCGTGCTTGGAAGGCAACTGCAGCCGCCCCGGAATACTGGGGAATTAACCACCCAGTTGCAAAGATTATGGCATGATATTCCGCAAGAGGTCATAGAGGTCATAGGTGACCTCATTGATTCGATGCTACGCCGTGTTTTGGCTTGTATAGTTGCCAGAGGTGGATTTACTACTTACTAATTTGTAACCTTTTTCATGCCATACTTCTTAATAAAACGGTCTGTTCTTCTGAATTTGTAATCATTTGCTTATTTCCTCATACACTACATACATGTTAAGTTTCGTGATAGAAGATCGTTTCCTTCTGGGTGCATACATTTTCTTGTGACAGAGTAAGTACACTGCTGGCCACCCAAATTACAACACCAAGAAAGACAAGAGATATCACAACAAAATTTATTTTCTAGACAACATGTTGACCAAGTATCAAATGATTAAATTTATAGACTTCTGTGAAGTGTAGTTCCTGCCAAAATCAGTAGCCAGAGTAGCCGCCATTGTTGGAGATCACCGCTGCCACACGCCTCGGCATTGATTCAAAGAGACTTTGGATGAGTTCTTGGGGTACAGCAAACCAAGCAGCTTCCACACGTTGCCAAAGTTGATCTGCTGTGGCAGCTGGGGATGGAATCTGGGTCAATCGTAGAGCAACCATGGACCACATGTTTTCTATCGGCGAAAGATCCGGAGAGCGAGGCGGCCAGGGAAGCAATTCAATCTGGCGATTGACGAAGAACCGTTGGACAATGCGTGCCACGTGTGGTCGCGCATTATCCTGTTGAAATATGGATGTGGGCAAGCCCTGAAGGTAAGGAAGGACAACTGGCTCCAACACCTCGGAGATGTAGCGCTAGCTGTTTAAAGTACCGGCAATGCGTACTAGAGGTGTTCGAGAGTGATATCCAATACCACCCTATACCATAATACCCGGTGCAGGACCAGTGTGGCGGTGCATAACGCAGCTGTTCAGCATCCTGTCTTCACGGTGTCTCCAGACTCGAATGCGACCATCGTGGTGTTGCAGACAGAAGCGTGACTCGTCAGTAAAGACAATTTCATTCCATTCTGCCGTCCACATCCTTCTGTCATCGCACCATTGGCGGCGGAGACGTCTGTGGTTCTGCGTCAAGGGTAAACAAAGCAATGGACATCTTGCGGACAGACCACTCTGCTGTAAACGGCGTCGAATGGTACGCGCAGACACTGGATGATGCGTTACAGACTGCATGTGCTGTGCTATGGTTCGTGATGTGACTGAGCGATCCGTCACTACTATGCGCACAATTTGCCTGTCATCACGTGAAGTGGTGCGCTGAGGTGGATGCGATCGAACACGCCGGTCCGTCGTACCCTCCTGCATCCAACGATCACATATCCGCATTACAGTTGTTTGGTTTCGTCCAACACGACTACCGATTTCCCTGAAAGATAATCCACAATCTCGGTAGGCCACTATCCTTCCTCTGTCGAACTCGGATACTTGATCAAAAGATGATCGCTGTTTTCGACGAGGCATAATTGATCGTTGTTTTTTTAAACCACAAGAAAAACACAATTGCCGAACTTGAAATCGTCGAAATCTCCAAGCCTTAAATAGAGCTTTGAAGTGGCGCCACAGGCGCGCGTGATGTGCGTCTGCGCTGAAATTCTAATCATTTGCATATCTCACCTCCGCTAATGCATGTTGTAAATTTCATGTTATTTGCATGTTTTCTTCAGGGTGTTGCATTTACAGTGGCCAGCAGTGTATATAGTATATATATATATATGTATGTATATATACACAATAAATATTCAGTTATTGCTGTTGAGATCGTTACTGACCTGAGATGTAGTAGCAAAACTTGTAAAAGAAGTTAGATTAGAGTCACCTGAAATGTCTACTGTAAATAACAGAAAAGTGGGTGAAATGCGTCAATTTCTAAAGACGTTGAGTTTATTTTATACAAATAATTTCTGTAAATTGAATTTGCTTTTCAGTTACTTAAAGTGGATATTTTATGATTTTTCTAAACCCAATCATGAAAACTAGTACATAGCTCTTTAGTTAATTTAAAAGGAATAAAATGTTCAAGAGAAGCAAGATTTTTATCTATTTACAAATTATAAAAGATGTAGACTTACTTAACTAAATGGGAAAAAAACATCGAGAAGAATAGTTGTTTAACTTTTTAAAGAGCTTTGAGATAGTTTATTTTATATAAGGAATTATATAACTCATGGTGATTACAATAAAATTGAATTAGTTAACACTAATTCGAACTCCACACTTGGGACCAGTGAATAAAAACAAAGTATTGTTCTTTACTCAGTTATTTTCGTTATTTGAATCAAAGACGAGCGCCAGAATGTTTGTGATATAGGAAGATCACAAAACAGTTTCTCTTGCTGAATGAAATTATTTTTTCTCAGTTTTTCAATTGTACTCTTTTGGTCTTGACATCTTTTATACAAAGTAGAGTAAATTGTTCAATAGAATTGCCGCTAAAAAGTATGTTAAGGGGATGGTAGACATTAAAAATCGATTTTTGAAATTTTTTCCTCGGAGATATGAAATTTTGCATATATATGTATTAAAGTATTGCTATATCAAACACCTCATAATTTTTTTTTAAATATTAAATTTCTTTTTATAGTTTAAAAATTGAAATTAATTTTCTTTTAAATGCTCTTTGCGATCCAATTTTTAAGTTCCCCCATTAATTTTGCATCTATATTACTTATAAATACATTTTCAACAAAGTCATGTATTACTTTGTGGTTTCGTTGAATAGATAATTTTTAGGAAATACTTTTATGCTTGTACTCTGAATTTTCGGGAAATGTTTATACTTTTCTGCATTTAAATTAAACTTTAATAATCTGAATGATGTCGATACCTAAAATGGATACACAACTTTATTTTGATGTATTACAGGAGTCTTTATTATAAATTTTATAAAATGTCTCCAAACATTATGACGCAAGAAGCATTTCAAGTCCCTGGAAATCTGGAAATTACTCATTTTGAGAAAAAGCTATTTAAAAGATGTTTTTTTCATCTACCTTTAATAATTACTTTTCTAAAGCCACAAAGTGTTAATTTCACTCTTTACAACACATTTTAAATGCATTTTATTCCAATATTTATATATTTTAAATTTTTTAAAAATTTCTAACTTTTATTCGATTTTTTAAATTTGAAAACCCAGCATCCCCTTAAATATTTGGAGCACTTCATTGTCAGTCGGTATCTAGGTGTGAGAGAATCATTATACACACACACACACACATATATATATATATAGTGGAATCTCGATCGATCGTTTTCAGAATCATCGTTTTCCCGTATGTATCGTTTATTTTGCCCAGTCCCGACGATTATATTGCTTTGTTATGTTACCGAATCTATCGTTTTCCCGCATTTATCGTTCAGTTCAGTCGGTCCTAGAAAAACGATAGATCGAGATTCCACTGTATGTATATATATATATATATATATATATATATATATATATATATATATATATATATATATATATACACAGAGTGTTTCATATTGAATGGGACAAAAAGAATAGCATAGTTCAAATTCTGTAATTGATTTATTTAGCCGAAACAAATTAGTTCTGAAACTACAATTGTAAGAGTTTTAACTGGCAGCAGCGAAAAATCTTCCGGTTACGAAATCGCCGCTAGAGGGACTGTTGATCGAAATGGCGCCATCCATGCAGGTGAAAACGTACTGTATTTTGGAAGACGCCAAAACATCTTCGTTTTTCGTTCCCTCAGTTGGACGAAGCGGTTCCCGACTTCATTCTGCAGCAAGACGATGCTCCACCACATTGGCATAAAAACGTACGTCAGTACCTGAACGATATTCTACCTTATTGCTGGATTGGCCGTGCTGGGTCAAACGATATGCCATTACTTTGTTGGCCACCGAGATCACCAGATCTAACCCCTTGGAATTTTTTCCTATGGGGTTTTGTTAAAGACGAAGTGTTCATGCCTCAATTTCCCCAGGACTTACAGCAACTGAAGCAGCGGATAACTGAAGTACTCGAATCATTAACAAAGGATATTCTATCACAATTGTGGCAGGAATTGGAATACCGCATAGATATTTGCCGTGTCACAGGAGGTGCATACATACAGCATCTATAGAAACTTGGATAACTATAGTTTCACTGTAAATTTGATTTATCAAAATAAAGTAATTACAGCGTTCACAGGTATGCTTTCTTTTTGTCCCATTCAATATGAAACACCCTGTATATATATATAATATTTTTAATATATTTTTATTGAATTATTCTAATGTTTAATCTACATAAATAAAAGACAAATACGACTTAGTCACTCACTGACTGATCACTGTATGTTTGGAACCATAGCTGAAATTTTGCATGGTAGCTTCTCTTAAGTTCCAGCTTCTCATTAAGAAATCTTTTCTAAAATTCAATCTTTTAGAGGTTTAAAAGAGTCTTAAACCCCACTTATGTGAATAAATAAATAAATAAATAAACCCTCATTTACTCTTGGATTGCCACCGGACTATTTCCAAATAAAAGCATGACTCAGGGAACGTAAGCATACAGAGTTTAAACAAAAGTGTCCCGGAATGGACGGCGCTAGAATTTCCTCAAAATTAAATTTTTTACAAATATGTCCAAATGTATTACGTTTTGCCAAACGTTAAATACCAAATACCACGCATTCACTGACTGACTTGGTCACTGTATCGATGTAACCTAAGCTTTAGAGAGCTGAAATTTTGTGTTCTGGTTCCTAGATGCTCACTTAGAAAGCGTTTTGAAAAGATTCAGAGTTTAAGGGGACAAGGGACCCACAACATCGAATTCTTTAATTTTCAGTTTTTAACTGTATATACAAAAGGAGAATAATTTGAAATCTATTTTACTACATTGAAGAACCTTAGAATTCAAAATAAGGATATTGTTTCAGAATAATGTTTGCTTTTCAAAATGTTTTTCAAAACTGCTATATTTTTTCAAAATGCTCCATGTGCATTCTAAATCCATTAAAAGCTTCAATTTTTTTAATCTAAGTTTATCGTATATATATAAACATAACTGTGTATAGATTTTTTTTATATAGGATTCTAAAGCCATAAACAATTATATTTTATTCTGCTTGTTATTTTTTAATATATTTGCTTTATTACATGGTCTCTGAATTTTTAAAATATTTTTGGTTTCAAAGAATGATGCACAGTTTCGTGGCAAACACTTCATTTGACAATCCTGAGAAATTTCGAAGAAATCATATGAAAATGAATGATCACGGAGCATTTTGAAATAATCTAGCATTTTTGAAGAATTCTTTGAAACACAAGTCTTATTCTTCAACAAAATACTTATTTGTAAACTCTAAAAATCTTCAGTGTAGTATAAAATGATATTAATTATTCTCATTTTGTACATAAGAGTAAAATATTGAAAATTTAACAAAATCGAGGTTGAAGGTCCCTTCTCCCCGTAATGGGGTTTAGCTTTCCAAAATTTAAAGAAAATTGGGAAAATCCGTATTTAATGCTGGATCATTATCGTCAAATTATACTATTCTGAGGAATAATAACTCTTCGTTGCTAAAGTTAATTTAAATTAATCTAAGTGCAGTGGTGCCTTGACTTACGAGTTTAATTCATTCCGTGACGGAGCTCATATCTTGAATTACTCGTATGTCAAATCAATTTTACCCATTCAAAGAATAGAAATGCCATTAATCCGTGCCGGGGCAAAACAAAACACCGCAATTTTTGTTGCATGTTTTTAAATAAGAAAAATGTACTACAATAAAGTGGTTTTATTAGTATAATGCACAACATTTACCTTGAGGATCAGACGACTTGAAGATGCTGACTGAGGTGGAGGAGAAAGGCTGAACTGAATAATTAAATCTTATTCGTTGATTTTTACCCTTTTCGCCCCGCTTTCCTCACTTTCATCTGCAGAGGTTTTCGATAAAAACTTGCCTAATGAGGTCGTTTACATCCCCCATTCAGCATGTTTTTAAGTGATAGGTTGGACGCAGTTCGGTTTTGGAGGGCGACTCAAGTGTGGGCAGAGCAACCTCGTGAGATAATTGTAGACAGTTAATCACTCGGTTTAAGACTCGAAAGTAGTCTTAGAATGATATGTATATACAGTGGAATCTCGATCTATCGTTTTTCAAGGGACCGACTGAACTGAATGATAAATGCGGGAAAACGATAGATGCGGGAACATAACAAAGCAATATGATTGCCGGGACTTGGTGAAATGAGCGACACATACGGGAAAACGATGATTCGGAAAACGATCGATCGAGATTCCACCATAACTGTATAATAATTGTACAAAAATGTTGTAAATATTAAATGTATTTCGTGTGCTCTTTTGACGAGAACGTTATATGGCGGTAGCTGCGCAAACTAGCGGTGGGGTATCTGAAGCTGGCTCGTAATCCAAATTTCAGCTCGCAATTCAAAGCAAAATATCGGCCGAGAGACGGCTCGTATCTCAAAAAACTCACAAGTAAGTCGAGGTACCACTATATTTATTTCTAGGTACCAATGTATTCCTTAGCAATGTACCCTTAGCAAGGGTACTCAGCTAGTACATGGTGCGGCAGAATGGAGTCCCAAATTTCAAAGGATAATAAAAAGTGAACGCAACAATTTACAAAGTTTATATTTTCGAAAAGTGCTTATAATCCATTTTTTCCCATGGATTTTGAAAATAACATCATTTAGGTAGCGTCCGTTACTTGCGATGGACTGTCTAAGCCAGTCTCTAAAGTTTTCCATCACTCAGTAGATCAGTCATCTCTTTAGGAATGGCAGCAACTTCCTCACGAATAGCTGACTCGTTACACATTTTCAAGTGTTCTAATGTTTAGAGGACGATCACTTGGTTCCTTTTGAAATGCAGATCTCACGTTTGAAACCCATCGCAGGATGTTTCTCTATTAAGAATGACATTAGTTGCATACAGCCCGAAGTGCTTCCTAAATGTCCTTTGTGTCGCTATAACAAAATCACTGTTTTCAATGAACACCTCAATAATGAAACCTCGTTGTTCACCGGACCAAATCATGGTGTCTACTGACAACTAGATAATCCGCCCGGACTGTTCCAACCTTCCGCGCAGACTTATCCTCACCACTCCTATACCAATGACGTCAAATTTGCCCCACCCCGAACTTAATAAAACTTATTATATGAGGCGGTGAAAGGCAAAGTGGTTTAAGTCACATTTTCAACTCTTTTTTTATTTGAGGGCAAAAATGTAATCTCCATGTTCATTTTATAGTGGAATTGCAAATAATTATTATTTGCAATATCATAATAATTATTATGAATTATAATTTGTTCATTTTATAGTGGAATTATTGTAGTTTTTGCAGTAAAACGCTTTTGACTTACACCACTTGACTTACTGACTTACACCACTTTGTCTTTCACCGCCTCATATAAATGAATCGGTCATTTTGAAAAGGAGTCATCTCCACTTTTCAAAAACTCATCTCCGATTTTCTCCAACTTTTCTGCTCCCAAGTTCAAATATATTAACAAATTACATTTTTGCATCAGGATTGATGCCTTATAAACGTAATAAATGTTAAATTTAGTCTAAATAATAATGCATGAAGGCGAGTTATAGTTTTTTGCTTCTCTTGAGAAATTTAAAAAAATGGAGATACCCCATTTCAAAATGACCGATTCAAATATTTTGTATATTCTCGGGCAATACAACATTACAGAACCTGAGAAAATCGCATTAAAATAAAATAGCACATAGAATACGAATTGTTCGAACAGCTGTTAATACATGAATTCTGAGCTCAACAGAAAATAAAGAAAAATGTGATAATAATTCTGACATTAATTGAAAGGAATCTCACTGTAATTAATAAAAATGGAAACGGCTGGCATCCATTTGACAGTTTTTTTAAACGTTATACGTATTTATACTTTGTCATTTTTAAAATCAGGAATGGACAATCATTTTTTTTATAATTATTTTAACATTTTCAATTGTTTACATTAACGTATTGGATAATGAATATAAAAGTTACCGTAATTGTATCACATTAATAAACAGAGTTGACAAAAAAGAAACATTAGCATGCAACTCACAGAAGAAACAACAGCTAGAAATTAAATGCATGGCGCTGGTATTGCTACCCCTTTAACCCAATACGTGATTCAGCGAGTAATCGCTTTTACAAGGGAAATACGCTGCGTTGCATAAAATCACGATCGCTTCCCGACGAAATAGCGGGCATTTCTTCATGGAGTGCACAAAAAAGATCATTTTCATTCCACTTCTTATGGCCCTTAAAATTCCATGGAATGTCTGCATAAACCTCGACAATATTTTATGCCCGCTCACATATGTATGGAGAAAGAATCCCTGACCATACAAATAGTTTTTTTTTTTTTTTTGGAAAGAAAGGCCGTTGGATTTTATTCTGATGACTCTCCATTTTGGCGTACTTCCGGCTATCATGATGGGAAGAGAGCTATTTCCGGTTTCGTTGCTGTAAGGATCCCGTACCTCTCTTTATGGAGGTCATTCTTCCCCGCTCGTGGGGGAAAATGACCCCCATTTCTCTGCAACGGTGTCATTTTTTTTCCCCCCTGCGTTGATATTGAAAAGAGAGAGACGTTTTCCTTTTAGTGCTGAATGTCATTCTTTGGCTCGGCGTTTCACATCAACGTGGAAAACTTTGGTATTATTTCGGATTTAAAAATTCGTCATCATCTTATGTTTTAATGGCTTCTGTGTACGAAAATCGCGAAATTTAGAGTTATATCTGTAAATTTCTTAAAATAAATCATATGCCTATGAATCGAAAGCATCAAATAACAACTACCATCGTGGCACATATATTGATACTTGCTGAATACCCGTGCTTCGCTACGGAGTACATTCAAATTAAATACAACGGTCAATGTATGCAATTAATGCCAAAACACACACACACACACACACACATATATATATATATATGTATATATATACAGTGGAATCTCGATCGATCGTTTTCGGATCCATCGTTTTTCCGTATGTGTCGTTCATTTTATCCAGTCCCATCGATCATATTGCTTTGTTATGTTTCCGCATCTATCGTTTTCTCTCATTTATCGTTCATTTCAATCGGTCCCTTCGAAAACGATAGATCGAGATTCCACTGTATATATATATATGTGTATATATATGTGTATATATATATATGTATATATATATATATATATATATATATATATATATATATATATATACATATATATATAAACATATATATATAGTATATATATACATATATAGTATATATTTATAAAAAATATCGTAACGGAAGTTTTTATAGACAAAATAATGTAGAAAAAATATTGAAGTTAAATCTAATAGAACATACTAAAGAATATAGTACAGTTAATATAGTACAGTTCGAGGAACATTTCTTTTACTGTATTTTAATATTTTCTTGCATAATGTCCAATAGTAGGCCGTATTAGAAAGAAGGAAAAAATATTTTTTTGTCAATTTATTTCGTTGTTATGCACGTGATGCAAGATTAATTTAAAGTATCACAAAAAGAAAAGATACCACGTGATCAGCATTTAAAAAATTAAATTCTAAAAATTAATCTTTAAAAATGCACCAAATATCAGAAAATGGAGGTAAAGATTCGAAAAAGATTTCATTTGAACGGAATTATGTTATTTCTCGTGATATAAATTTTTTAACCCTCAGATTATTATTTTAAATACAAACTTTAAAGAATGTTACAAAAAGAGCTTAAAAATTTAATTTAAAAAAATTTCAGAAGAATATTTAAAAAAATCTTTCTTAGTGCACCCCTACTCTATAACAAGAATTGGCATTTAAAATTTCAACCCTTTAGTTCCAGCGGTTTGGTCTGTGCGTTATCTGTCAGGCAGTCAGTTATGGAACTGCTTTATATAGAGAGAGATAAGTGCAATGAATGAGGTAAAAAGTAACTATCTGAGCATTTCATGCTGAATTCCCTAAATGTGATGCTTCTTTAAAAGTTTAAAAGTGTCTGTTACAGACAATGTTTGTTACCCGCCAGTAACATAGCCGTAATAACGTTTTGTAACTGGAAAGGAGTTGAAAAGGCATAATATTTTTTCGAGAATAAACAAAGAATTCCTCTTGACTCCCGATGATTTTAACTAAAGGTATGCATGGAAAATCTTTAAATACTTTAAAGTCGAAAATCTTAAAATACTTTAAAGTCGACAAAAATCTTTAAGTACTTTAAAGTCTTTGAATACTTTAAAGTTTGTTTAATATTAAACTTAACTGGTCTGGGATTTTAAATGAACAACATATAGGGATTTCCATAAGGTTTAATCAACCCTTCAGCGGGCGCGCCAATTTTTGGAACACCAGCAGGCGCGCGTGGCACAAAGTGCAACGCCTCTTTCAACGTTGATTATTCCTTTTATATTAAACTTTTTTTTTCAAATTGAAAATAATAATTCTGTGTAATGAGATATATTTATAATTAAAAGCCAAAGAATGTAGATACAATCGCCTTATTTCAAAACTGTCCGGTTTATTGGATTATTTATTACAACTTGCGAATGGATTCCTATTATGTGCAAAAATTTAAAAACAATGAGATTGACCATCTTTGTGATATGTGGGATACCGTGTAATAGCTGCACATTTGATCGAGTACATCAACTCCTGCTTTTGTCGTACTGTAATCCAGTATAATCGTTGGTTTACGACGATTTCAATCAGGACTACCACTGAATGGAAAGGAATACATGGGTCAGAAAATCAGACCTGCAATAGAAAGCAGTGGCGTAGCGAGCATAACTGGCGCCCGGGGCACGATACCTTTGTGGCGCCCCCCCCCCTGAAAAACATATAGTAATATAATATATAGACCCTATATTGGCGCCCTCGATAAACATATAATAACATAATATATAGACCTTATATTGGCACTCCCGACCCCCCCCCCCCCGAAAAGCATATAGTAACATAATATATAGACCTTATGTTGGTGCCCTCCCCTAAAGACATATAGAAATATAATATATAGACCTTATATTGGCGCCCTCCCCGAAAAACATATAGTAATATAATATATAGACCTTATATTGGGGCCCTCCCCTGAAAAACATATAGTAATATAATATATAGACCTTATATTGGCATCCACCTCGAAAACATAAAGTAATATAATATATGGATCTTACATTGGCAACCCTCTGCGAGTGGCGCCCGGGGCATGATAGACCCCCTTGCCCCCCCTTTGCTACGCCACTGATAGAAAGGGTGTAGCTATAAATAGAAACTGCTTAGAACATTCTAGCCTTACATGAAAAAAAAAAAACCATTCAAAATTCAAAATTACGAAAATGTTGCACTCTGTACACGTTTCGTAACAGCGCGGCCGGTGAAAGGTTAAAATAATTATGAAACTTTTATAAACTATCAGTTTTTCAAATGGTTGCCAATTTTTTAAGACATGCATTTCTATTTTATTACTGATATCTTTCCTCGTTGTCATGTTTATGTGTTTTGGTTGTAAATATCGGAATCATTAAAATGTGTTTTTCCGTGAAACTCTGTGTTTAATTATCATTTCCGTGAAAAGTGTTTCATAGATGGTTTTTATCCTAACTATTTCAGTTGATATTTTGAGATGACTGATTGAATTGATATCACCTTGAGAAAATAAAAGCAAATGATGATTTGTTGTAGTTATATTTGTTATACCATGATCGCAATGGTAACTAGCACAAAAACGTTGTGTTTGAAAAATTTAAATTACTTGGTAAATAAGTAATAAACCAGATTTACTTCTAACAATGGAGCGTTAAGGATAAAATTCAGACTTAATTGAGACTAAAAAATATAAACTTACACCTTTATTTTATGAATAGCCCCACGTGTTTCGCATGCACAAAGACAAAGTTTTTATACTTATAACAGGGCCGCCCACAGGGGGGGGGGGCAACTGGGGCACTTTGCCCCAGGCCCCCAACTGCCGGAGGGGTCCCAAAAAAAATGTAAAAAATTTATTGGATTTCCTCCGAAAGAAAATTCTGAAACTTGTACTGTACTTCAAAATTCAATATAATCTCCTTAAAAAAGGGATCTTGCTCGTATGCGGTCTAAATGCGGTCTAAATGCGAATGCATTTAATTCTGTCGTCGGGTTTCGAACCGAGCACCCCCAGTCAGAAGCCCAACGCGCTACTTCTAGGCTACCTCGGGCTCCAAAGACAGAATATTTAAGTATCTATATTAATATATGCATTATTTCAATTCAGTAACTACTTACTCTCATTACATTACTTTGTTGAAGATTTAATAATAATTGCTTTACGCTTCTATGTAATTATTGAATATTTAGAAACATAGATTGACAAGGCCATAGTATACTAAATTAGCTTCTAGTAATACGTTTCCAACTTCTAGGAGCCAATGGTTAATGTTTGTAACTTGTAGTTCCATTATCAATTCTTCCAATAAATTAGATGAGTAACCTCGCGCCTTTTATTCTCAAATGAAACTAATGGGAGTTTTTTCAAGGGTTATTTGCTTTTAAAGAAATTAAACCAATTGTGCGTTTTCGCAATTCGGAGAGATTAGAAAGCTGTGAAAGTAATTAAAGTGTATTTAAAATAGTTAAAGTTTTTGGCATAATATTAATAATATATATATATATATATATATATATATATATATATATATATATATATATATATATATATACATATATATATATATATATATATATACATATATATATATATTTGCACAAAATACAACTTAGGCGAGTTGTTTTTTCAATTTTATTGTAGCAGTAACATCTTTTAAGTATCTCTTAAAATCTTTAAGTAACAATTAAACAGAAAAGTACCAAAATGGAAAAAAAATAGATAAGCAACGATAAGTAATCCTACGTTAATAACCCGCGGTAGTTTCGTTAGAAGAGACTACCTGAAATACATTTTTTTAAATCAATCATCTAGATTTTCTTCTGCCACATTAATGTCAACCTGACCAGGGTAGCTCTTAAATCCTCATATAAAGACACCGCTTGGAATGTCAATCTGTTCAGGGATGATCTCATAACGAGGTTATGACTTAAAGACAAAATGAACTATTTTATAACGAACCTAAAATGATACATTTAAAACAACGATTTTTTTTTATTATTGCAACGCTTTGTAAATAGTTCGGAGGGTCTTTAAATAGCTTTTTCTCACCTCGAAACTCATGATCATTTTCTGCGTAAAATGCAACAAAATGGCGATCGACATTCCGTTCTTTAATGCTGCTATACAACGCAAAATGATGTCATAAAACTCAGCACCGTGAATGAATACACTGTTTCCACACGCATGCAGACCTCTTAACTGAATGATTATCGCAGAAAAGTAAATCGATTGGAAAGTTTGAGCTCGACTCATTTTTTTTTCGATTCATACTCACTTCCTAACCTGAGGTCATTTCCGGATATATTCAATGGGCATTGTAACTTTTTCGCACGAAAGTGAATTCGACAGATATTCTTAATTGATGTCATTTTCAATATTTCTAGAGTTGTAAAGACACAACATAAAAAAATAGTCATTTAAATAATGGCATATTTTATTGGTTTTTATAGAGCTTTTAAGTTAATGACGATTCATTTCTGATATAAAAAAATACGTCACTAATATTATAAATGACAGCGTTATCTATTTGCAACTAAGATATTCACAATAATTTAGTTGGCCAGAGGTAGCCTAGGCGCAGTGCGTCGGCTTTCGGTACTGAGGGTGCTCGGATCGAATCGCTTTAAGAGCCATTAAATAATTCGTGTCCACGCCGGATATGGACACGTTAAATCCGTAGACCAGATAGTCCTTCTATGAGGTCAGTGGGTGGGAAAGGTACGATCCTCCCAGATGTCGCCACTGGGGTGCTCGGTCAAAATTGTTGTGGTACCTAATCAAGTTAGACTCCAACCCTTTTGGTGCTATTATAAACCGGTACCTCACTATTGAGCCCGCAAAGCATATATGTATCTGGTCTAGAACTGCTGACCAGGGGGCATTAGGAACAAAAACAACACAATAATTTAGTTATTTTTATTAATGTAATTGAGCTCAGTGGGTTAAAGTTATTTCACCTTAGTAATCGGTGTTGTAAATTATTGACAGATATTATAAATAAAAAATATCGAATAACATTTTAATTACACTATACTCGAAACTGAACTTACTCCCCTTAACCTCTTGGTTACCATGCAACCACTATGGGATACATGCCATGTATAGAGCAAAATACCATATAACCTCTGGAGGATACATGACTTATTTCATTATAAAACCAGTTTACATTTAGCGTAGTTATTAGAATATTTTGTGAGAATTCCATCACATGCCATTTCGGTAAATTCGTATCAGGGTCACTATCAAAATCATCTGTTCCCGGCAGAAAATCAGAATCCGAATGACTATGGTTTGAATTCAACGTTCATTCCATATTACTGCAAAGAAAGAAATATAGTAAGTATTCAAAGTAAAGAGTATCATTATTATATATATACCGGGTGGCCATAATTAAACTGACAGTGCTCACAGTGTTCTGTAGCGCGATCTATTTGCGAGAATGACGCCACATTTTGTATGAAGATTAAACAAGACGGGGGACGAAGGATTCCGCGAAAAAATAAATTAGTTCCAAAGGTCACCGCTAGGGGAATATTTGGCGCTGTGTAATAGAAAATAGAGTGTTAACAAATGCAAATCAATACGGAAATTACCTTTTATTTTGCATTCAAATGAGGTTCAATGTGGCTGCCGTTGTTATGGACCATATATTGCATTCTGTGCACAGTATGCACAACAGCAGAAAGTAACATGTCTGCAGGAATCTCCTGTACAGTCCATGATGTGTTATCCTTCAACGTAGCCAGGTCCTGGACCACTCCTTGATAGACCTTGGACTTAAGGTAACCCCATAGCCAGAAGTCGCATGGGGTAAGATCAGGCAACCGAGGTGGCCATGCAGTTGGAAAGTAGACTAATGACTCTTTCTGCTGTGAATTTCTGTCGTAGCAGCTGTTGCACCCGTACAGCAACGTGTGGAGGGGCTCCATCTTGCATGAAAATGATTTCCCCCAGGCATTGTCTTTGCTGAAGTGCCGGAATGACAAAGCTGTTCAAGATGTGGCGATATTTCTCTCCGGTAACACAACAGGTTTCCGGTCCTGTCGGGGTAATGTTCTCATAGAAGAATGGACCTACGATAAATTCCGCTGTGAACCCACATCAAACAGTTACCGTTGGTGAATGTAAGGGAATTTCTGTGACTGCATGTGGTGATTTGTCATCCCAAATTCGGCAGTTCTGGGTATTCACAGTTCCATGCAGGTAAAAGTGGGCCTCGTCTCCCCATAAGATTTTCCACGGCCAAGCATCATCCACCTCCATTCTGGCAAGAAAGGTGAGAGCAAAAGTCAATCGCTTATCATGGTCGGGGTACAGTAACTCCTGTACACGGCTGATCTTGTACGGATAGAAGTTGATAATCTTTCGTAAGATTTTCCATACCGTACTGTAAGGCATATCCATATTCCGAGCTAATCCACGAGCGCTAGAGGTGGCAGCAATATTGTCTGGTCCTCTGTCGACAATCGCTGTGGCAACTGCTTCAATTGTATCCTGTGGTACAGGTTTTCGTCCTCTGCCTGACTGAACCTTCAGAGAACCTGTTTTCTCAAACGTCGCAACCATTGCTTTTTTACCCCATTAACTGACACAGGTCCGTTTACGCATTTTTTTGTGCGTTCTAAAAGCACGAAGAGCGGCTGACGCGTTGCACTGGTTGAGGTAAAAGAATTTGATCAGTAACGCACGCTCGACTAAAGAAGGAGACATTGCACATAAACTTTCAATCCGATTGATTCGAAACGTAACACATTGCCTTTTAAAACCCAAGCAGCTGGCACTGTGCCAATGGATGTAACGTGAAATTTGAATAAAGAACTTCTTCTTCTGCTCAGCGTACGTGATATTGCAGATCACGAGACTTTATCGGTGTTTATGTAGATTTTACGATTTTTTAAAAGAGTTGCCATATTGCACTTGGACTAAATAAGAAAACGTGCATAATAAAAGGTAATTTTATTCCGTATTAATTTTCATTTGTTAACACTCTATTTTCTATTACACAGCGCCAAATATTCCCCTAGCGGTGACTTTTGGAACTAATTTATTTTTTCGTGGAATCCTTCGTCCCCCGTCTTGTTTAATCTTCCTACATAATGTGGCGTCATTCTCTCAAATAGATCGCGCTACAGAACACTGTGAGCACTGTCAGTTTAATTATGGCCACCCGGTATATATATATATATATATATATATATGACAGGCGTTGCCTTTGCCTGCTATAAAATATCGTTTGCAGTCTTCTTGTTTTACAGCCCATGGCATACACTCAAAAAGTACTCAGCATCGTATCAAATAAGTAGAGTTTATTCAGTTCAATTCCATGTAAACCACCTCTCCAGATCTGCGTGTTTCAGTACTCGCCATTTCGGAATTATAGACGCGGTGAACACACCTCTGTCTTCAACAAATTTATCCCGCGCTCTGCCAAATCTCACGGCCAATTCCGCGCGCCAACTCTCTCTGCACTTGCGCAGAGCCCAATCTAGACATCTCTCCAAGGGGAATTATATAATACTTTCTCTTCGAACGCTTAACCACAGACGCGCTAAGATTATATAATGAAAAGGGGAATTTCCCTTTCCCAGTTCGCGCGTCTTGAAATATGAAAATGACACCGAAATTTCCAGGATAATAATGCCTTTTGAAGTGTCATAATAGGTATTCTACCCCATTCGTCCTGAACAGTTTTCCAGAGTCCTGTAAGGGTTTTGGGACGACGTTTGGAGAATGCAGATTTTAAAAGTCCGAAAGCACAAAGATCCATAGGTGATACATCGGGAGATTTAGTAGGGATATCAGTGAAGGGTATGGCCTTGATACCAGTTTTTTGTTCCATTTCTTTTAGGAAATTTACAGTGGATTTTGATGTGTGACTGCTAGCTTTGTCCTGATGGAGTCTCACAGATTAATGGCACTGTGGGTAAAGCGATGGTATTTCATTCAGAAAAATTGGCGATAAAATATGTTCCTGATAGTATTTGGAGTTAATCTTGACATTTTTTCCACTCTCTTTATTTTTAACTTGCCATTATAAGAAAAACCAGCAACAATCATGAATCCCTTAGAAAAACTTTCTTTCGATTCTTTGAACCATGTACTTAAATTTTTTTCTCCCCTTTTATGATAATAAATGGCTCTTTTTTTGTTCCAATCATTTAAATACACCCATGATTCATCTATTGTGACAATTGTTTTCCATTTTTCTTTGGATAAGTGTTTCTCATATAGAATTCTGCAGCGTGTCCTGCGTTCAGCGATATGATTTGGAAGAAGACGAGGCACATTGCGTTTTTTTCGCTTTCTTAAGATTTAAATCAACGTTTATCATTTTATTTACAGTGGACACCGAACATTTTAATGATTTTGCAACTGTCCTTTGACTAGGGGGATTTTCTTTTAACATTAAACAACGTACCTTTGCAATAGTCGAAGATGTCCGTTTTTTCCTTGGATACTTGTTTGGAATTTTTGTCCCACTTGAGGCTCCAATTTGACGTTTTTTTCCTCTCTTGTTGACGATATTACCTATGGACGCTTTAGATATCACAAAACCATGACTCTCACAACATTTTTGGATAACGGAGTATGCATATTTCTCTTCGGAAAGAGCATAAATGTAGCCTTCGAACCACTGCTTTGTTAAAAACGCCATTTTGAATAAAAACAAAACTTTCAAGCCGCTGACGATAATTTTGACTTTTAAAAACATAGTTCAATTGCAATTATTTCTTTTGCAGCAAACGATTTTTTATTACCGCTTACCAAAATCGTCTAAAAAATGTGCGAACAACCTCTGTATATATATATATATATATATATATATATATATATATATATATATATATATATATATATATATA
Organism: Dolomedes plantarius; assembly: GCA_907164885.2. NCBI lineage: Eukaryota > Metazoa > Arthropoda > Arachnida > Araneae > Dolomedidae > Dolomedes > Dolomedes plantarius. The sequence goes on from OU015500.1 coordinate 102,369,172, forward strand.
TATATATATATACAGGCCCGATTTAGAACATTCTTGACTATAGGCACAACTCGGTATAGGGGTTCCCCCTAATACTGATGTGGGAGTAAAATTTCCAAAATTGACACACACAAAAAAAATAACCGTGAATCATTGTGAATGTACCATTTTACCAAGAACTGGCTATTAGAAGCGTAGAAGCCAAGAACAACATCCAAGAACGAAAAGCGATACAACATATTAACTTCATCATTAAAACAGCAATACCATGCTACCAGAAAAACTTATTAATCCTTTATATACACTATAACATACATATAATGAACTATACATATGATGAACTAATCAATCAATCAAATTTGAAAGGTTAGATAAAAAAATTACTATTAAAAAAGGTAAAAAAAAAAATGAATTGGGAATATTTTCTTTTTTTCCTTTTAAAATTAATTTTTTTGGGGGCCCCCCAACATTCGGGGCCCCCTAGACCCGGGCCTACCGGGCCTGTATATATATATATATATATATATATATATATATATTAGTCTTATAAGTATCCAAAGAAACAAATATAGTAACTAAGTTTTGAAAATCACAACGATAACTGTACACATGTGCCCTTGAAAATTAGCGCGAAAAGAGGAAATGAATTTGGGATTTACGTACGTCTTACTTACCGCCATCTGATAGTGAAATTTCCCTCTTCTCAAAAATCTTTCATCTCAATGTTGATTAACCCTGTTTTACTGGCACAGCTTCGCCAATGAGGAGATTCCCGCTGCCAAGCAAGCGGGGTTTCTTGTCTCCAATCCCGCATACTTTTCTTCTAAATATGATATGCCGATTTGGTTTTGTCATACGCATTATTATTTACCTCATCTGTCATCTCTCCTTGAGTCTTCGAATGAGGACTGCTCAAAGTTTAAGAACCATGATACCCGGGAAATAACCCTCGATATTGGCATTTTACACCCAATATCTGGGATAGACGATCGTTTTCGGAACAAGTAGCAATACTCACTTTCTCGTCAATGCTTCCGACCGGAAACTTCTAAGGGCCTTATTATACAGAGCCACAGATGTGGCGCGCGTTCGCCACAGAACTGGGACGCTGTGCAGTGGCTCTGTATAATAAGCTCTATAGGAAACAATGGTCCGCTACCACAGCCACAGTCGCGCAGGCGAGCCACAAGAAGTGAAGGTAGGCGACTGAAGTGGCTCGTCCAGGCGACAGTCGCGACCTGTAGCCACAGCTGTGGCTCAGTATAATAAGCTCCGTACGATTGCATGTATCGCTTCGAGTGGCTTGTCTGGGCGTGGGAAGCTGTGGCGAACGCGCCACAGCTGTGGCTCTGTATAATAAGGCCGTTACATAGAACGACAGACATTTAGAGATGTGTTAAAAAGCTAACTGAAAAGTAAGCAGGGCAGGCGGACATGATTTGGGTGAATTTCAACGAGATATGACAGTGGGTGCTCGTGCGATGGGCCATGACGTTTCGAAAATACAGGCAAAGTATAGATTTTCAACTTCGACCATTTCGAGGGATGTACCTCGAATAGAAGACTTTCGGTAAAGCATCGAACCTACTGTACTAATAGTGTGGCCGTTGAAAGACTCTGGATGACCATTACCTGCGTCGTCTGTCGACAATCATATGAAGAGAAAGTTGCGCAACATTGGCGCAAATAATATCGCAATTCAATGCTGACTAACTCATTCAATGCCTCTACTAACATCAGCGTGAGGGTCATATGACGCTCACTACATGATATCGGTTTTAATAGTCGATGCGCAACGACGTTTTAGACGTATAACAGTTTTTCTGGCACTTCAGTGTATATCAAAAACATTCAGAGAAAAAAGTATTGTTTTTGCAGTATGTATGGAGTAAATTGGTGCTTTTAAACTCGTCTTGAGGGCTTAATGATTATCTTTCCTGGTTATTCATTATTTTGTCACTCTATGCATTCCACATGTAAATAGAGAAATTATCGGTTCAATATGTATTTATATAATTGCTGAAAATACTACCAAACTTGGCTATTTTTTTTACACTTCCTGAAATTTTATTTTGAGTCTATACCATCACAACAGGAGATAGTTAAAACAAAACACTGAGCATATAGAAAGCTCTAATTTATTCACTTCACTCTCTTTTAAGCCCCAATGTGAAAAAATTATAGCTGCCTTCACTAGAGAGAAACCAATTTGACATATGAAAAGTTTGCTGCTGACGCTATTTATTCTTCACCAAACATTCCGAAATGAAAAAAAATTAATATTCTATGGAATATTTTAAATAACAGATGAGATTTTAATCGCTTTACCTGCATCCAGAAGCGTTGACATGGCGTTAAGTTTACTTTAAGAATGAATTCTATAGTTTCAGGGCTGATACTAAGTACTAGTGTAAAAATACATTCGTTTATGTTAGTGCATAAGAATGTCTGCATATGTCTGTCGTCCGGCTTAACTATTGAGATTATAGTTATAACTTAAAATGTCAGCATGACTCTACATTTTAGGTTAGACTTATTGACTAATAATTTATGTACTACTCAATGTGTTTTTAAATATTATTTGTAAAGAATTTCTTGATGCTTTTATGCTTTTTGAGAAAATTTCTTTTTAAATTTATTCAGCTGCTTAACTTTCTTCCCAAAGTAATTACGCTATCCAAACCAGAGATTACTGATTTTGTTTTTCTTCTCAGTACGTCGTATCTACTACGAATGAACTCCCCGATGCTTTATAGGATTTTTTCATGAAAAGGAAATGCAAGCATCAGCAATACAATTACTAGGCAATTATTTTGAGATCTTATTTGCTTAAGGATGTTGGAAATGCATTTTTTCTCCAGTATTTATATTAAATTCTTTCCTGCGATCACGTAAAAAGCAAAAAAAAAATTTTTTTTTTGAGCCACAAAACTTGTTTTGTGTTTTAAAGTAACAAAGGTATGTCACATACTCAAAGTGATTTGTTGTGTCTATGGAGGCAGGATATTTTTTCGCTATATAGTTGCTAAATGAGCAATGGTCTTAAATACACACACACACACACACCCACACACACACATATATATATATATATATATATATATATATATATATATATATATATATATATATATATATATATATATACAGGGCTAGATTTGAGGCAGAACGTGCCGGAACGGCGTTCCGGTACATCTCTTTATCAATTATTTGGAATACCCCCCCCCCCCCACACACACCCCGGAAGGTTACCGTTCCGGCACCTCTATTTCTAGAAATCTAGCACTGTATATATATATATATATATATATATATATTTGACAAGCGTCGAATCACGTTCACTACTTGTGATGGATATAACGTTAATTTCCTTGACGTATCATAATACAGTATGCAACATCTTAGTAAGACTCTTCGTAATTCTCAGTAAACACATTATCGTCCAATTTACTCATTTATTCAATTATCTTTAGAATAAACCACTCTCCAATTTCACATCGAAAACCTGGCCTTCCGGCCATCTCTAAAATACGGCGCGTTTCACTGTGCGCCTGCCATAATCGGCTTCCTTTCCCGTTCTGACTGAAATATTTTTCCCGCCACCTTGAACACTGCCAAATGATGGCCGAATGGCTAGGGCGCTGACATACGGTTCAGATCCTGTGGGTTCGAGTCCCACTGTTGGCATGGTTGTTTGTAGCCGTTCGGAATTGGCATTAAACTGTAGGTCCCGGTCTAACCAGCGTTCGTGTAGCACAAAGTTGACCGTAGAGCTCCAAACCAAACCGAGCCACCTCAAACAACGCGCTACCCTTACATAAAATTGTTCGAGAATTCTCTAAGTTGTGCTAGCACTTTCTGACGTATTCCTTCCCGCCAAATCCCCAAGGCTACTCTGTTCTATTTATAGTCTTCCACCACATTCCATTTCGAACTCTGTCATTCCTATTTCCGCTATATTTTATTAAATGTGGGTAATATCGTCATTTAACGCTTAAAATCGCTGACTGGTTGATCTTGTAAGTAGATTTTATCAGGCATACAAAACTTGGATAACTTTAACTTTATTTTAAAACTTTAAACAAAATAATAAAGATACTGTCCAGCAGTATATCCAAACAAATAATCACATCTATCTTGATGCTGACTGCAGCTTGCTTGTTGGCTCACTGACCAAACTTGGCCTTTTATATCATCATGTGAAACAAATCTGCATATCCTGAAAAATATGTGCATGTGATGCCATTTGATTAAAAATTAATTAAAACCCAGGGTTGAGGTGTACCTGACTTCAAATACTCAATCACTATTTGATGACCTCATACCTGGGAACCAATGAGTAATTAACAGGCTATCAAATGACATCACATGCCTATCATACTACAACTTCAACTTCCTCCAAATGAAAACATTTGCTGAGGTAAGTGAACAGCTCTTAGTATACAGCAGAAAAAAGGTAATTATCAATTACAATTAATATTACAATTAAAACATATTTAATTTAAACAAATGATATTTTATTTATACATTTATACTTTTTGGACTGGATGTCAAGCCTGGAGAAAACCTATTAGGGATAAAATATACTTTATCTTTAACCCTTGGTGCTAACAAACATCAGATCTGCTTTGAAAAACCACTTTCAAACTCCCTTAATTATTCTAACCTTTTTAAAAAATTCTTACATATATTTATATATATATAGTAACCTTCTCTAGCCAGCTAGCTCGTAAAACGGTTACTTTTTTGTCGGAACCATTACTGGTAGCCATATTGAAATCAAACCCCTATTCGACGGCCATCCCTCAAAACGGCCACTTTTTTTCGGAACCATGCCTGGCTGCTATACAGAAGTTTCACTGTTATATCAGAAGACGGCCTTAACGCTACAAAAATCATTCAACAAATCCATATTACTGTAAAAACATATTTTCAAATCCACCAACCTTTATTCCAAATACGTTGAGGTTTTTGTATTTGACAATTTTTATGTTGAAACAAAGTAAGTATGCATTTTTATGAAGGAAGTATTATAAATTTTTATGAAGGCAATGTAAATTTTTATAAATAATTAGTTCAAAATGGAATTAGTTTAATTATTCGTATTAGAGTATCGGTAACGTCAATTGTCTTCGTGCTGATAAAATCAGGAATATTGGCAAATAAAATTAAAAAACATGGAAGGAACGCTGCTTCACATCTATGAAAATACTAACTCAAATTGTTAGTTACAAATTAATGATTTTACCTCATTGAGATAGTTATGTAACGCACATTACTCCGCACTAGATTCTGTGAGAACGAAAGAAATTTCTGAAAGTAATTTGGAAGATTTTTTTTCTTTACTCGAACAGTTCATTTCCAACTTTGATCCCATCAGTTGAAGAAATATTTGCCAAGCGATTATATGTTTAAATTGAGCGTTGTAAAAAGGGGGGAAAATTCCGAATTAAGTCAACGAGATGAGAAAATATCTGCAAACCACTTTTTTTTTGTATCCTGCGTAAAATGGAATGGGGTCTTTTCCAATTTCGAATCCTATCTGCAAATCAACCTGAAAGGCCTCCAAAACCAATTGAGGTGTTAAGCCGGGATTGAAATCAAATCCTTTCATTAACTGGGAAAAGTATTCCAATCTGATGCAACAAGATTCGCCGTCGCATCACCGCTCTGCATTTTCTATTCGGAATGGTTGGAAGCTGCGGGATAGGAGGAATTTTCGCAGACGATACGGAATTATACCGTCGTCGAAATTATCGATGAGTCATCACATTGCAAACCACCGAAAATAGATGTTTTGATTGGATGCGCAAAAACTTTGCAATGAAAACAAGTTGAGGAGGCAAGACTGTGGAGTCTAGTGAGATTGATTTTGGAATAAGTTTAAAAAAATTGATCGGGGGAGGAAATACTGGGCTGATATATTACATAGGTTATTTCCTTTTGTTCTTACTTTGGGAGATGATTTTAATTCTTCTGTAAAGAAAGATAACCAGACTGATGAACCAATTCAGTGGTTCCCAACCTTTTTCCTACATCAACCCCTTTTAAAAGAATGATTTTACACATAAAATACTTAAAGATAACTGTTGAGACTTTAATTTTATTAAAAGTGAGCAGCACGTTTTCTTTATTTTATTTTCAAAATATCTAATTTTTAGATGGCAACTTTTTTTGTTTAAAATTTATCTACCATTTTTGCTGTTATAGTTGTTAGAATTTTGGCCTGTGATATGTGAGTTTTCCGTGAATAAAATTATTTTTTAGTTATTTACAGATGAAAATGTGTAGTATTATTTCTTTTGAGAAGATGGGATACATTAATGCACAGAAGTTATTTAATTTTTGATTCAAGGTAAAATTTTTTATTCATCTTATTCTAAAGGAATGGCTGTTTTTTCGAACCGGGTGTGTTCTCAACGGTGTTGAGTAGATTTAGACACACTAACTTTCTTTTATGTTTTGGTTTAATAATAATAACAATTTGACTAAGAATATGTACAACAAATTAGAAAAAGGGGTTCATTAGGTTTATGTTTTATTATTTTTGTACTATTTTCCTTTTTAATTTCACAAGCATGAACAAGATTTCAGAAACACAGGTTGTAATTGAACAAACATCGCCAAGAGAAAAAACGAAACTGCTTCTGATTGGTTGCATCGGGAGGACCCATGTGCTGTTTAGGATGCAGTGGATGTCTGCAGTTCTGCCTGGTGTTGGTACACAGATAAAAGCCGACGGCGGCATTCGATGCATATACAAAAGCGTCATGACATTCGACTTTAGATGCGTGGATTACACCGCCCTATGGAAATCCGTATTTATACATATTAAAACGGATATTATCTAATAACTAGAAGGTAACCCGTCATTTTGAAGTCATAATACTAATAATGACGTCATAATGGAAAAAGTATATGAGAGTTAAAAAATATCCCGAATTATCTAACAATATTGCATTTAATCCACACCTTGTAAAAGCAAACCCTTTCATTATTTTTTTATTTATTTAGTTTTTCATGCGATTGGAGTAGTAGACTGCCATCCAGTTTTTTACAGCTCACTACGCCATATGAATGCTTGAGCTACTTGATTCATTCACATTCAAGTTTGTTTACTTTCAGAATTCATCGCAAAAGTAAAGATTTTTAAAAACTGTTAAATATACAGCTAAAAACATCCAATCTTTTTTAGTTCTGAATGTTTTATAGAAAAATAGGCTGAACAAACGTGAAAGAATGATTTGATGGAGAAGATATTAGTCTTTAGGTAAGAAAAAATTCTGATCCACATCTGAAATTGAAATTAAGCCTAACCGGCCGTTTGTTTACCGAGGACTTCAATTAAAAGATGAGTACAGCCCGAAAGTGTTATACAGAGACAACGGCTACTATATATATAATTAAATTCCTAAAAATCTAAATTTTAAAACTGAAAAATTTATCATAAACCCTCAATAGACCCTTGGAATACTATAGACCCTTTTTAAACTTCCATCGACACCCAAGGGGGTGTCGCATGAAAATCTAAATAAATTTAAAGGGTGGATCCCGTTGGGAATACCTGAACTAATTGAACTTTTCACAAGCCAAATCGATTAACTCCACTTTTTGAATTTTTTAAAATTTTAGTTAAAAACCTCCTTGATTGACACCTAACTTTTTATCTTCATAATAAATTTCCCTAATAATTAGTATTAACACCACTAAATGACAAAATTATTTTGGCAAACAAATAATAAATAATTTATTATAGGAGCCAATCCGATTAACTCAATTCTCTAATGTAAATTGTCGCCATAATACCACTCAAACGAGGAAATAAGTTCTCGATGATAACGGTAAATTGTTTGGTGTTGTTTCATCACAAAAAATATGAAATAATTAATCAGTTGCAGTCTAAATGCCACAGACGTAAGTACTTGAGAATTTTTAAACAGTTATTTCAAAATTTTTTTTTTGTAATACAAAATTAATTTGAAGACTGAATTGGATGTTTTTTTTTTTCATCTGCCAAATCGATTCACTACCAAAAAATTTGTAATATTTATAACGATTACTCCAAGGATATACAAATATAACTAAAAATAAATAATCCAACAGAGCTAGATAATTACAAGAAGAATGCAGACAAAAACAAACAGAAATAAAGCACTCAGGGCTCCACGCACCAGAGGCGAGATTCTGTAGTAGTGCCGGAACTGAACCAGAAATCGAGGTAACCGACTGGTCTCGTCATCAGGGAGCCTAACAAAATCGGTTACCTTAAAGGGAACTTTCTGAATAGGATGCAGGTATAACCAAAAGACATACCAAGGCCCCGAGATCCCCATTGAAACATATAGTCAAAAGAAAATGGAAAGACACAGACAACTTACAGTAAGGGCTCAACGCGCCATACATGCAAGTACACATACAATCCTAATGAAAAGCTAAAGATGCATACATACCCTAATTCCGTAGGTGACGGTTATGGCGAAGCAGCAGCCAATTTTACCCTAGAAAATACACTCTAGAATGTGTATTTGAATTTATATTTTGTAACTAATTGTAAAAAAGAAATGTATATTATTTTACCACTTTTATACAGTTTTGTTTTATGCAGTTAATCGGATTGGCAAGTGAGTTGACATTTTCCTTTAAAATACTGCGGTAGAATGGCTTTTCGTTTAATTTTTATAAATGTATGAAACGCTAATACAACATAGTACTGATGTGCAATGTATTGAAACAAAATTCAGGTAGTCTCTTCTAATGAAACTACAGCGGGTTATTAACGTAGGATTACTTTTATTTGTTTACCTCTTTTGTATGTACAGAGGCTGTTCGCACATTTTTAGACGGTTTTGGTAAGCGGTAATAAAAAATCGTTTGCTGCAAAAGAAATAATTGCAATTGTACTATGTTTTTAAAAGTCAAAATTATCGTCTTCGGCTTAAAAGTTTTGTTTTTATTCAAAATGGCGTTTTTAACAAAGTAGTGGTTCGAAGACTACATTTATGCTCTTTCCGAAGAGAAATATGCATACTGCGTTATCCAAAAACGATGTGAGAGTCATGGTTTTGTGATATGTAAAGCGTCGATGGGTAATATCGTCAACAAGAAAGGAAAGAAACGTCAAATTGGAGCCTCAAGTAGGACAAAAATTCCAAACAAGTATCCAAGGAAAAAACGGACATCTTCGACTATTGCAAAGGTACGTTGTTTAATGTAAAAATAAAATCCCCCTAGTCAAAGGACAGTTGCAAAATCATTAAAATGTTCGGTGTCCACTGTAAACAAAATGATAAACGTTGATTTAAATCTTAAGAAAGCGAAAAAACGCAATGTGCTTCGTCTTCTTCCAAATCATATCGCTGAACGCAGGACACGCTGCAGAATTCTATATGAGAAACACTTATCCAAAGAAAAATGGAAAACATTTGTCACAATAGATGAATCATGGGTGTATTTAAATGATTGCAACAAAAAAGAGACATTTATTATAATAAAAGGGGAGAAAAAAATTTAAGTACATGGTTCAAAGAATCGAAAGAAAGTTTTTCTAAGGGATTGATGATTGTTGCTGGTTTTTCTTATAATGGCAAGTTAAAAATAAAGAGAGTGGAAAAAATGTCAAGATTAACTCCAAATACTATCAGGAACATATTTTATAGTCAATTTTTCTGAATGAAATAACATCGCTTTACCCACAGTGCCAGCAATCTGTGAGACTCCATCAGGACAAAGCTAGCAGTCACACATCAAAATCCACTGTAAATTTCCTAAAAGAAATGGAACAAAAAACTGTTATCAAGGCCATACCCTTCACTGATATCCCTACTAAATCTCCCGATGTATCACCTATGGATTTTTGTGCTTTCGGACTTTTAAAATCTGCATTATCCAAACGTCGTCCCAAAACACTTACAGGACTCTGGAAATCTGTTCAGGAGGAATGGGATAGAATACCTCTTCTGACACTTCAAAAGGCATTATTATCCTGGAAATTGCGGTGTCGAATGATAGTTCAGAATAAGGGATGTCAGATAGAACATTTAAAACACAAGAATTTTATGTAATTTAGTTTTGTGAATACAATATGCATCGTCTAAAAAATGTGTGAACAGCCTCTGTATATATGTAAATATATGTTATGTATATATGTATGTATCTATCTATCTATATATATGCCCTTACGCCGTGTTCGAAGACAATATAAGCAGTTGTCGCAGTTTGAGAGGGGGAGAATCGTCGGGATGATGGAAGCTGGGTGGTCAGCTAGGCGAGTAGCTCGTCAATTAGGCCGCTCTGATTGTGTTGTGAGGAGGTGTTGGGACCAGTGGACCCGAGAGATGTCGTGTACACGAAGACCAGGCTCAGGACGCCCTCGACAGACCAGTCGTCGAGAAGACCGCCACATCGTAAGAAATGCACGCGTACAGCCAACTGCTTCATCGGCCGCCATCCAGGCACAGGTAGCACCTTCACTAGGGGCCTCTGTGTCTTCTCGAACCATACGAAGGCGCCTTGCTTAAGGACAGTTGGTATCGCGGCGCCCATTACGTGTGCTGCCCTTGACGCCCACCCATCGACGCCTCCGTTTGGAGTTTTGCCGCGCACAAGGAAACTGGACTGCAGCGGAATGGAACCAGGTCGTCTTTAGCGACGAATCCAGATTCAATCTCGGCAGTGATGACAATCATGTCCGTGTGTGGAGATCCCGTGGTGAACGCTTCAATCCTGCCTTTGCTGTACAGCGACACATCGCTCCCACAGCTGGTGTGATGGTATGGGGTGCCATTGCCTACAATACACGGTCACCCCTAGTATTGTTCCGTGGCACCATGACAGCCCAGCGGTATGTTCATGAAATCCTGCAACCACATGTGTTGCCACTCATGCAACGGTTCCCAGGAGCCATTTTTCAACAAGACAATGCTCGGCCTCATACGGAAAGGGTGTCACAAGACTGTCTCCGCACTGTTACTACCCTTCCTTGGCCTGCCCGATCCCCAGATTTGTCTCCAATCGAGGCATATCTGGGATCATTTGGGACGACGAGTTGGGCATCCCACGAGTTTGAACGAACTAGAGGCAAGGTTACAGCAAATATGGAACGAAATGTCTCAAGACATCATACAGAACTTGTATGACTCAATGCCCGATCGTATCGCATCGTGCATTCGCGCTATATATATACCGGGTGGCCATAATTAAACTGACAGTGCTCACAGTGTTCTGTAGCGCGATCTATTTGCGAGAATGACGCCACATTTTGTAGGAAGATTAAACAAGACGGGGGACGAAGGATTCCGCGAAAAAATAAATTAGTTCCAAAAGTCACCGCTAGGGGAATATTTGGCGCTGTGTAATAGAAAATAGAGTGTTTACAAATGCATACACATTTGTTAACGAACATTCTCCAACGGACAGTCTTCAAGCACAAAAGTTCTTTACGTTAACCCCCTACAGTGGACAATTTACTGTTCAAGACTCATAAATCTAGCATTGCCAGACTGGATGGTGCCGCACCGGAAATCCCCTTTGGGGTTTCTCGCGATGGCCAGAGCCTGACTAAAGCAGGGGCATACGGGGCAGTTGCCCCGGGCCCCTACATCAGAGGGGGCCCCCAAATCGAATAGAAAGTTTAGTATTAAGTATTAAGTTCTTCATTACTGAAGTAGTGAAGCAGAGGGGGGCCCCCAAGAAGTTTTTGCCCCGGGCCCCAATTAGGCTAAGTCGGGCCCTGGCTATGGCGGCTACACAGAGCGAGAGAGGCAGAGTTGATCTACTCTCGGAAGGTGACAGACACCTGTTGGCTTATACCAGACATCGTTTATTTGGGAACTTTGAATCCCGTATCACGTAGTCGGTGTGACCCCGACTGTCCTGGGAATGATTATTAACTCCCCGGTGCCTTCGGGCGGAAATCTATGTTCGTTAATTCGAGATTGTATAAAGTGTAAATAAATACAGTTTTGTTTTAAATCCTAAACTCCATATTTCCGGATTAGTCTATGCTGAACTATCTGGGAGAAACTGCCCATAGAACATACTATTTGACCGAGCCGTTTCGACGCATCCGGGGAAAGAACTTTAGGGCCAAAAGTCAATTTTTCACTTCGATTTTGATACAAACAGTACAATGTGTTTAGAGGTAAATGTATACGCCAAATATTCCCCTAGCGGTGACTCTTGGAACTAATTTATTTTTTCACAGAATCCTTCGTCCCCCGTCTTGTTTAATCTTCCTACAAAATGTGGCGTCATTCTCGCAAATAGATCGCGCTACAGAACACTGTGAGCACTGTCAGTTTAATTATGGCCACCCGGTATGTACGTATGGATATATATACATATATATGACATGGCTCGTTTATGTAATGTGTCATAATTAATTAAAGACAATCGTGGACCGAATGACGAGATGAGATGACAGAGATCACTTAATAATCGTTTATTTCCATTATTAACTTTCTAGAGCTCCAACATAATTAGGTAAACCACTCCATCCAGGCTCTCTCCTAAGACATACGTGTTCTCTCTATCAGATCTCTGTGCCGACTAACTTCATTCCTTTGTCATTATCCCGCTCAAACTTTTCGCCGACTCAGTTTCGCATGTTCTAGAAAAATCTGTATTATATAACGCTACCCCTGCATGAATAATCTCCTTTTTAAAAAACCGACCGTCAGGTGGCGACCCCTATTGGTAACTTTTGCTATTAAAAACCCCTCTTCCTTTTCCGACGATACTTTCGTGAATTAATAATATTTAATTGCGAATTCCGATTTTTCCCAAGCAAAAGCCCCCCTATATTTTAGCCATATATATATATATATATATGTCAAAATTTTGACGCATATTGGTACTTTTCTGTTTAGCTGTTTATTGCTTGCCCAAGCGATACGGACTGGGTTTAGCGCGCTGCCAAAATTAATTTCTCGTGATATATGGACGGACGGTTTTTGCGTCTGAAATTTTGCTTTCCGGAGGACCATTATGAAGGAACATAATCTTACGTCAAAAGCACTGATTAAAATATGAAGTCTTAATGAGAAAGAACACAGTGTTGTATGCGCTTGAAAGTGTGTGTGAGTAGGGAATTAGAAATACACAACCAGCAATAAACTGCTTAAACTGTTATACACCTATCCCTTGATTTATACGGTGGATGCGTTCCACGGAAATCGTGTAAATCGAAACCGTGTAAAACAAGACACAGTATTCATATTAAACAAGGGGTTATGTGCAAGCCGTAGTTTTATAATAACATTGTAAAAATGCAAAGAGTTTATGCCGAAGGGAAGACAAGGCAATTTAAATAGTATGCAATGATAAATTATTTCTTTACATATGTGTTTTAAAAAATTAACGTCTTTCCTCGTGTAGAACTGAACTAGGAACGACAGTATGGAAATAAAACAAAATCTACTGTAATGACGCCAATGCTAGACGTAGCGCAACGGGACGCAAAGCACTTGTGACGTCTGTGCAGATAATTCTGTGCTCAAATGGCAAAATGTTATAAGAAATTTACGTGACAGCAATACTAAGATTCTAGATGTCATGAAAAATCAGTAATTTGTTTTACGTCAGCAAACGTGTTAAAAATGTTTCAGAAAAAAAATCGGCTATTAATTAACAGTAGTTACAGTAAACAGAACATATCGGCGAACGAGAATCCGGAATGTGAAAAACTCAATTATTTAATAAGAGTTTCTTATAACATTTTGCCCTCTGAGCACAGAATTAATGAGGGCGTTCAATGTAAAACACTCAAATAATGCATCTATGTTTTTTTAATCTATAAAACTTAGAAACCCTGTATAACGAGGGACAGGTGTACTTATAAATTTATTTAAATAATCCCTCCTCATTCGCGTAACTACTGTAATAAACATGCTTTTGAATTTCTGCCAATTCTTCGAAATAATCGCGTGTTGTTGTTTCTAATTCCAACCAGGTAGATGTGCCCCTAAATCCCCAGGAGGTCCGTTAATTGGCGTGGATTGGTAAGAAAGTCCTCCCTAGATATATTTAAGCATTGTGACAACTCATGGCGAGTTCGTTCCTCTGAGGCTTTGAGGAAAGCTGATCGATTTCGTGGCAAACCGTAAGCAAATGTCCGAGTGGTTGCGGGTTATGAATGAAACAGGCCAGAATTTAACTACAACTTAACAAATTTAATATTCGGATTTAAACAAATTACAGTCTAACGAGACGTCTGGTTACATTTC
>OU015500.1:102388372-102398067 GCA_907164885.2 Dolomedes plantarius
CAGCTGTTCTGAGAACTCGTAAAAAAATTCCAGGTGAAATTGAAGTAGAAAATGTTTCATTGAATTCTGCAGAAATTTTTACATCACTCAAACGTGAATTTTTCACAAATTTTCTAATTATAAATCTCTGATCACGTTTTGTTAACTTTGCCTGACGGCCTTTTCTTACCTTGTTTTCGATCCAATTTTCCTCTTTAAAGCGTTTTTTCACATACTGCACAGAAGAATGGGATAAATTAAGTAATTTAGCAATATTCCGAACTGATTTACCACTACTATGATGAAAAATAATCAATTTTTGAATGTTGTTTGTTGTTTCTTTACGACTACGAGCCATTTTAAAATAATAAATAGAATATTACCGAGTAGGCAAGCAAAAATTAAAGCCAAACGATATTTTAAATGCCACCACAATTCAAAAATTAAAATAAATCGCCAGACGATAATTTTAATTATGAATTTATCCGAAAATATTTCAGTGTACGATGACTTTTGTGAGATACAGTTTTTGTTACTTTTTGATTACTGGTTTCTTAAAAATAAAGTTTTACTATGTTTTCAAAATATTTCATGTAGTTTTGTTAAGAATAGATTATAGATCTTATTATTAAATACCCATTCTGAAATATTCATTTTAATTAATGAATAGACCTCTATTTCATTGAAATTCGTAAGTGTAAAAACACTTTTGGGAGCCACTGTATATATATATATATATAATGAAACTTCTGTAGCCGACCATCCCTCAAAACGGCCACTTTTTTTCGGAACCATTACTGGCTTCCTTAAAAACGTTTAACTGCAACTAAAACTTCTCGCCGTATCAGCAAAATTTGCCATCAAGTCTAATGGTCGCCCTTAGAATACTCTAGGTATCCTTATCCAAGCTGGACATATTTATGGAAGATATACTCAAGAAAACAGAACACGCAATTTAACGTAACATACATATATTAACAAAACACTCAAATATTAACAAATAGCATTACAAAGGATATAAGCGGGGCTAGGCCTAGCTGCTACAATATGATCATTCTCTCAAAACTAAACCATTTTTGTAGAGACTGTCCCTTTTCACACCATCTTGGCGACAACTAAACAACTTGGCGGAATTCGCCTTGTATAATTTTAGTTTTAGTATTTTAATGATTATAAGTTTACACTGTATATACACTGAAGTGCCATAAAAACTCAGATACCTGTATAACATACACGTTGGGTATCCGCTATTAAAGCCGATATCATGCAGTGAACGTTGTACAGTCCTCACGTCGATGTCAGTAGAAGTCCCAGCATTATCCCAGGGTGTTATTTATGCTAATTTTGCACTGCTTTCGCTTGATAGGATTGTCGACAGAAGAGGCCGGTCACGTGGGAGTCCTTTGACGGCCACTCTGTTGCCATAGTTTCGATGTGTTACCGGAATTCTTGTATTCGAGGTACAGCACCTTTCAAATGGTCGACGCTGAAAATCTAAATATTGCCAGTATCTCGAAATGCCATGATCCATGGCACGAGTACCAACATTCATACCTCCAGGAAATTCTCCTAAATCTTGATTGTCACAATCTGTTTTGAAAACAGATTCCGACGAGGACCAGGCGATTATGATTCACCGGTCATAAGATTGTGAGTCATCGCTGACTTATAGCCAGGCGTTTTGGGAACGTGAAACATACAACGGGGTTTTAGCAGTAGAGCAAAACAATGTACTTTTCGAAAGAGCCAGAACGCGTTTGTTTCGCGGTTCAGAAGTTGAGGTTTTTGAGCGAAATATTGAGATGAACTTGCTGGAACTGAAATGGTATTAAACTGGATTTAATAAATATCTTACCTTCAAGCACAATGTGACGTATTCCTGTGTTGGACTGACTTTCTCGGCTAAAAATACGGACTGCAACGCAATATGGATTTATTGAATAATTTTAGGATATCAAGCAGAAGCATATATATATATATATATATATATATATATATATATATATATATATATATATATATATATATATATATATATATATATATATATATATATATATATATATATATATATATATAATATCAGTTGGAAACACATTTTAATTCAAAGTTCATTTATCACATTTTATGTCTCATTGGCAACGGAACATAAATATTAAGCGAAATTTTAACAGAAAAATCATAAATATGATCTTCCGCTATTAAAAGATTTTTCAGTAAAATCTAGTATATGATGCACTAGACGAAAAATATAAATGACTCTAAAATATTCTCTAATTCTGTGATACATGAAACAAATAATGCGAGTTATTTTTAGAAAAGCTAACTCATCTGAAACCATTCAGAGCACATTCATCTGCGTAGATTTTATGCGAAATGACTGGAAGGTATCAGAATATATTTTAAATGTAACGTATGCACATTTGTTAGTGTAAATATTTCCTTTTAGCCCGAGGTTGGAGTAATTTTTTTCACTCGCATACTTGAGATTAGATTTTTGAACTTAGAATGAACCAAAGATTTTATTTACAAATATATGATCATCGTACACGAATATTTAAAATGATTTAGTCCCTTAAAATTACTTATTTCACTGGTGTATTTTGGTATATATATATATATATATATATATATATATAATTATTATTAATATTATGCCAAAATCCCTAAAGTTATTAAACTCATTACCTAATTTCATTTGTCCTGTAAATTACTAATTTTTAGTAAACCCTTTTGAAATTTCCATAACTTTTATATCTACCCACAGGTGATCTCTAAGCTAAAAATGACCGGTGAGAAAATAGCTAGCATGTAGTTTGACCACAAAACATGCCAAATCAGGCAATCGCACAAGTGCGAAATTTGCTGACTTAATTTCAATCCTGTTTCCAAGGAGGGCCCATTACAAGAATTTCGGGGTATCAAGTGACTTTCTAATTGCCTTTTTTTTCATTTACGCTCTTTAGACAGTCTCATAGATCCCTTGTAGGGAAGACCTCATCTCTCTTCCACAGTGGTGTAATAAATGCATTTTTTACAGATGAAAATGTGACTCATTATTGGAGAGTAACCACTCTGGTCTAACGAATACAATTTTACGTTGTATTTTTAATCGTAACATATATATATATATATATATATATATATATATATATATATATGTAATGATGTAATACCTATGTAGTCAATTCAGAATTTCATATTTTTCTAAAACAGAAAGGAATAAAATATTTTATATGCTACACCAGGGGTGTCAAACTCGCGGCCCGCGACGAACAGTTTTGCGGCCCGGCCAATATATTGATCACACAATAAAATATAATAAAATAACCGACGCAGAATTATAATAAGATAGGAAGAATTCGCTAAATGTTTTTTTAATGGTACTCGTTTTTGTTATTAAACAAAATGCATATATTTATGTTGAATATACTGTAATTAGGTAAATAAACCTACGTTTCTATCAATATTGATTTTTTTTTTGCGGCCCACCTTTAGTTAAACCTTGTTTATTTGGCCCAAGGTAGCCTTTGAGTTTGACACCCCTGTGCTACACAATCAACTCATGATGAAATTTCCGTTCTCAAGAAAATTAATTTTTTTTTCTTCTTCACTCGGCTGACAACCTGGTCAGCAATAATTTCAGTGCTGAATTTAGGACGTTTTACTCTGGAGAAAAATTAGAAAATTGACAAAATCCGGATGATAAAAAAAGACAAGTTTTGAAAAATTAAAGCAACTTTTAATCACCTTACTGCTTATTAATTTCTGCGCCTTGCTTTTATAGAAATTTCCTGTTGGTCAGTTGAAACATATTTTTTGCTAGTATCAAAAATTTATTCTATCGTCGATTCTCCCCTTTTTAAACTAATACCGTACAAAATAACACCGCTAAAGGATATCTAAGTCGACAAATTTCATAGAACAAAAAGCACAAATAGCTTAAAACTAGTTTCAAGAGAATTTATATGATTTTTAATTAAGAAATTGAATTATTTTATAAAGACAGTGAAGCAACTATAACATGGAAATTATTCTCATTATTAAGTATTATACTAGTCTTTCAGAAATTCTGTATTAAATATTTACGTAATGGAATGTTTTATCAACCAGAAACTTAAGTGTCTTTAAAGTATATAACATTCATATTATGTCTAATAATGAAACAAATGTACGATTCGAATTCCAATATAAACTGAATGTACTTTAGTCGTGTTTGGTTATTACGTGGGGTCAATTCCCTTTTCCTTAATATTATGTATATAAAAAAAATAATTACACTATTCTCATGAAATTCACGAAAAATTATTCGTATAATTGGCATATTTCGTAAGAAAAGAAAATTTGTGTGTAACGTTCAGCAAACTGAATGTTTCCTTTAGCGGTAATTTGACCTTCAAATTTCACCTTTGGTGGAATAATATCAAATAATCGAACTGTTAAAATTTTATACTTTTATATGGCTTACTAGCTGAAAACCCGCGCTTCGCTACGGAGTACATTCAAATTAAATACAACGGTCAACGTATGCAATTTATGCCAAAAAATAAATATATATATTTATAATAAATGCGATGATCAATGTATACAATCGATGTAAAATATATATCTATCTATATATATATATATATATATATATATTTATAAAAAAATCGTAAGGGATATGCATTTTTTTTTGGATAATATCCAATCGTCTGCTGCATTAGAAAAAGAAAAAAATATTTTTTTTGTCTATTTAGTTGTTACGCACGTGACGATAAATTTATTGAAAGTACCAGAAATAGAAATCACGTGATCAGCATTTAATAAATTAAATTCTAAAAATGAATCTTTAAAAATTCACCAAAAATCAGGAAATGGAGGTAAAAATTCGAAAAAAATTTCATTTTGAAGGAATTTTTATGATCTTTCTCGTGATATAAATTTTATAACCCTCAATGTATTATTTTAAATGCAAACGTAAAAAAAGTTTATAAAACAGATTAAAAATTTAATTTAAAAAAATCTAAGAAGAATTTTTGAAAAATCTTTCTTAGTGCACCCCTACACTATTAGAAGAATCGCCATGCAAAATTCCAGCCCTTTAGGTCCAGCGGTTTGGTCTGTGCGTTGTATGTCAGCCAGTCAGTCAGTCAGTGAATGAATGAGTCAGTTACTGTTTTATATATATGAGGCGGTGAAAGGCAAAGTGGTGTAAGTCAGTAAGTCAAGTGGTGTAAGTCAAAAGAGTTTAACTGCAAAAACTACAAAACATTCCACCATAAATTGAACAAATTATAATTCATAACAATTATTACAATACTGCAAAAAATAACTAATTACAATTACACTAAAAATTGAACATGGAGATTACATATTTGCCCTCAAAGAAAAAAAGTTGAAAATGTGACTTACACCACTTTGCTTTTCAACGCCTCATATATAGATTATAAAATGTGTTATTGCCCCTTTTGCCTCCAGCATAGCTCAAAAGGTTCTTTGGAAATCATATTAGTTTCTTATATCTGATTAGAAGCATTCAGGGAAACAACGCTGACTGCAAAGTATATCAACTATTCTACTGATTATCGCATTTCGCTTCTAGCAGCTTCTCTTCCCTTCGAGTGTTTACCTTAGCTGGGAGTCCCGATCTTCCGATACTTGCAAAATGTCCTGGAGGCAGAGGCTTTATCTTCACCCCCTGAACATTTTCCACCCTTAAACAGATTGCGTTGCAGCTCTTCTGTTTGATAAATATATTACATAATGTTCTGGTTGTAAAGGGTAATACGAATAAACTCCACAGAATCCTTTTGAAAGAGAAAGACTAAAAGCTTTTGGTATTGCCTTACCTGATTAATTAAAATAAAAAACTTTGGCCTAATTAACAAATCACGTAACTCCAAAATATACGATTTTGGAATTTTCATGCTATTACGTTGGTTTATGGTCCCTGTACAACTCTGTCAAACCTCATAACTAGAAGTACGTAAATTTCGCATAAAAGATATCGAAATTTCCAAAAAATGACAATATATAAAATTTCGCCTTTATTCGTATATATATATATATATATATATATACAGTGGAATCTCGATCGATCGTTTTCGGATCCATCGTTTTTCCGTATGTGTCGTTCATTTTATCCAGTCCCAACGATCATATTGCTTTGTTATGTTTTCGCATCTATCGTTTTGCCGCATTTATCGTTCATTTCAATCGGTCCCTTGAAAAACGATAGATCGAGATTCCACTGTATATATATATATATATATATATATATATATATATATATATATAAAATTTCACATTTACGAGTATTAAAAAAATCACAATTTTGCATACTGGGTTAGGTAAGTATTAAAATTCTTAGTTAAAAGCTAACATTGTAGTAGTCTCCACATTCTCTTCCTTAAGTATTTAGCAATAAGTAGTAAGCAAATTTTAAGAGTTGGATCTCCTTGTTAAAGACGTGGAGGGTCTTAGATAAGAAATTATTATTACTATTATTACCTAATTTCGTTTACAAAGCCGTTTATTAAGTTTTCGCTGAAGAGTAGAAACAAAATAGTTTTCGCATTTATTCGCTGATATTGGCAAAATTCTCATTTATTCGCATCTATTTCGTAAATACGAAAATTACGTATCCCTACTCATAGTCCAAAAAAATTCAATTCATCCAAAAAAAATGAAAAACAACACGTACTACGTAAGTTCTTAACTGTTGTTAATCTTGTCACTCCACTTTAGTTATGAAGATATTTAATTACATAACAATGTGACCTATGTACATCTCAGAACACTTTAACATTCAATTTTAAGAATAAATAATAATTATTTATCTTCTCACTGTCGAATAAATCAGTTTTTTGTTCATCCTGAAAAAAAAAGGGAAATGGGAATTACGTGGTTTGTTAATTAAGATAACGGAAAGATCTTTGTATATAAATGCTTGGGCAGGAAGTTAAATTCAGTACATCTATAAACAAATTTTCTTCAATGATTTATATTTACTAAAATTTTGAATTATTTTTCTGTTTGCTTTATTGATTTGATACAAGAAATATTAAGAAACTTTTTACTTGAATCCCGTTCTAGAATATAATGTTCAATCTTATTGTTGGTAGGTTAGTTGAGGTTACTACAGTCTACTTTTGCTACATAAATTCTAATTAGGCAGGGACCTACAGTTTAAAGCGGTTCCAAACGGCTACAAACATCCATGCCAACTCAAAGCTCACAGACTCTTGATCTCCATTGTAGCCATTGGGCCATCGCCCAACTGATATTTAATGTGTATGAAAAACAAGTAATATATAAAAAAAAATTAAGTCAATTCCTACTTAGGTCAACAAAGAAAAATTTGAGTATGAACTAATAGTAGGAATTGAAAAAAAGGATTGCCTGCCAGAACCTTGCCTACTGTGCGAGATTTGGAGGGGGGCGGAAAGAGAGAGAAAAAGGTTGTAAAGTTGGGGATTCGATCTCGCTACCTACAGGACGGGAGAAGCCCGCGATACCGCAGTGCTACCGTTTACACAGTAACAAGAGGGAAATTACTATTCAAGAGCAAGAGACGCTCTAGGTCTAAAACTAAAATTGATTAATTAAATTTAATTAATGAATTAATATTTGAAAAAACTGTATTAACATCAAGTGTCATCCAAGTTTAAAAAAATGTATTTGAACTTAAATGGATGAATAAAAAGTACTTTTATTAACGATTGAAAATTTGAACAAGATATATATGGTCTAAAACTAAAATTGATTAATTAAATTTAATTAATGAATTAATATTTGAAAAAACTGTATTAAAATCAAGTGTCATCCACTACAAGTTTTAAAAAAATGTATTTGAACTTGAGTGGATGAATAAAAAGTACTTTTATTAACGATTGAAGATATATATAGAGAGAGTGTGAACTAATAGTAGAAATTTAAAAAATCGATTTTTAAAAATTTCTTATTTAGCATTTCATATTACAGTAAAAACTCGTTTATCTGGGCCTTGTTAATCCGGATTATCTGGATCAGATTTGTAGACATTATTTATTTCAATTTGATGTTCCCATTAGATAATAATTTTTACTATGATAGCAAGAACGTGACTACAAGTACGCAAAATATTCGCAATTTAGTTTGATTCAATGTACAGTTCCTGCATAGATTGTAAAATAAATTATGGTAACAAAATGCTTTTTGTTGAGTTTAAGAAAGCTTTACTAGACTTATCAATTCTTTGTTAAGAAATGATGTGAAAAGTTATTACCATGTTTTTATTAACTTGCTTTCTTGTTTGTGTGTGTGTTTGTCAAGTACAAATCTTGCAATCGATTTTTAACTAACTTCCCGACTAGATAGACATTTGAAAATTTTAGAATAGCTCAAAACACGATGACAATGCATTTTTTAAATACTTTTAGCCATCTTTAAGCAGAATTATTTTGAGCAGAATTATTAAGCAGTTATTTTGAGTTAATTTTGTTTTGTAGACTGGTGCAGCCATCTATTTGCCGCAACGGGAACGAAAAATTATATGCAAGTTAACTTCCAATTAACTTCATTTTCTTTCAAGTTGATGAGATAATTTATCAAAAAAATTTTAAAAAAGTATTCATTAATACATAGAATTGTCAAGTTTATATGATTCAACAGAAAAATTAAAAACATGGTACATAAAAAGTTTTTTTTATCTTGTAATTATTTTTATATTTTTTAATGTCTTGTAAACAATACAATGTAATTTTGTGACAAAAATTTGTTTTTATCGTAATTAACGTCAAATCTGCTTATTTAAGGATTTTGTTTACCTTATTATCCATATAACCCGGATTATCTCGATTATCTATGGACGATTATCCGCACTACCTGGGACAGGTAGTGCGGATAAACGAGATTTTACTATAATTAATTTTTTTTTCTACAAAGATTTTAAATTTTGTGACATTAGACTTGGGGAGCTTGAAACTGTTATATTTATGCAGGACGTTTATATTTCACTAATCGTTTACAGTGTATCATGAAGAAATTCCTTCTGACAGTCGCATAACAATCCATTAACTTGGCGGCATACCACTTTCCCCTACAGTCTCCGTATACATCCCTCTTAATGTTTTCTCTTCATAGCATTAAATATATAGATAAAGGCACTTAATGCGTTCCTCCATTCTCAGATCTTTAACTTAAGAGATAAGTTTTTGCTAGTGGAAGAGAGGATTTTCTAGCGACAAAAAGAGATCCTTGCTTTGGAAAACGAACCAATAGAAACATTTTTAAAGGTGTCTGTTGTTTTGTTTATCGAAAAACTCGACAAAAAATGCCATGTTTTAACGCTACAAATGTCATTTGTGAATTTCCCGATTACATAATCTCTCGTCTTGTCTCTTCAGCCTACATAGGAATTTGGTCCCGGTGGGTGAAACAGTCTATGATTCTATAGCGGACAAACAAACAGACAAGCTCTTTTATATATATATATATATATATATATATATATATATATATATATATATATATATATATATATATATATATATATATACATATATATATATATATATATATATATATATATATATATATATATATATATATATATATATATATAATATATATATATCTATTATACATATACATATATATATACATATACATATATATATATATATAGATATATATATATACATACATACATACATACATACATATATATATATATATATATATATATATATATA
>OU015500.1:102398567-102451067 GCA_907164885.2 Dolomedes plantarius
TGACTTTGCAGATGTAAATTGATAAAAAATTAAAATTAACACGTCATTTGGACGGGCTAACCAACAAGTATAAAATAATAGGTTTTCTGAGGTTTAGTTAAATTACACATCGCAGTCATACAGTCTATATTACAAACAGGCAATTCTGTAAACAGTGATTATTCTAACCCATTATTTTTGTCTTGGAGCCACTGAGGTTTAGGCTAAGTTATTATGTTTGCAACGTCCATAACCAACTTATATCCGCTTTCAAAACTCTGAAATTCAAAACAGCAGAAAGTGTGCAGATTTCCGTATCTGCGAAGTGCACGCATTTCTGAAATAATTGGGACAATTATTAAAAGAGGTCATTAAAATCTGTCTGGAGAATATAGCTACACCACCTAGAGGCTATTCCTGGAAAATTATAGCAATGCCCCATGTAAAAATGCTATTTGTGGAGATTCATAAATGAAAAATGTTAGTGAAATGTTAGCAAATTGGACGCTATATCCACTCCAGAAAGGATTTTAAAAAAAAGCTGCAACGACCTTTAATCATGTTTCATAGGTTATTAATCATTACTCTTAAACGGCGGTTGTGTGCAGTTTAAATTTAATTACATCCATCTGTCGGTTGTAAGAGCAATCTTTTGTCTATATATATAAAACAGTTCCGTAACTGACTCATTCATTCACTGACTGACTGACTGACTGACTGACATACAACGCACAAACCAAACCGCTGGACCTAAAGGGCTGAAATTTTCCATGGCGATTCTTCTAATAGTGTAGGGGTGCACTAAGAAGATTTTTCAAAAATTCTTCTTAGATTTTTTTAAATTAAATTTTTAAGCTGCTTTTTAAACTTTTTTACGTTTGCATTTAAAATAATACATTGAGGGTTATAAAATTTATATCACGAGAAAGATCATAAAAATTCCTTTAAAATGAAATTTTTTTCGAATTTTTACCTCCATTTCCTGAGTTTTGGTGAATTTTTAAAGATTATTTTTTAGAATTTAATTTATTAAATGCTGATCACGTGATTTCTTTTTCTGGTACTTTCAATAAATTTATCGTCACGTGCGTAACAACTAAATAGACAAAAAAATATTTTTTTTCTCTTTCTAATGCAGCAGACGATTGGATATTATCCAAAAAAATGCATATCCCTTACGATTTTTTTTATAAATATATATATATAGATAGATATATATTTTACATCAATTGTATATATTGATCATCGCATTTATTATAAATATACAGTCGAACCTCCATATATCAAAGTAGCAAATTGCGCGAAAAAAATTCGATATATAGAAATTTCGATATATAGAATTAAGCTTAGTCTTATCATAATTATCCTAAAAAAAAATTAAAGCTAAATTTTGTATACGAAACTCCATTTCTAATTTATATGCGAATCCTATTAAATGAAAGTTAATAACTAAAAAATGAATTAATATAAAAGATTTATTGATTACTACATATCTTTAAAAAAACAATAATGCAGACAGTGGTTACAATGAACAGAGTTATATTCTTTAAAAAAAAAAACTACGAATATCTTGCTGATCAGTTCAGAGAAATGTTCAGCTGAGCAGTTCAAAGAAATGTTCGTATTTATTCAGTCCACTAAAAACTTTATCAGGGACATTTTCCGCGAATTGAAGTCCACGACGTATTGTTTCAAATGCCAAAAATTGGGAGATTTTATTCTAAAGTGGAATAAAATCTCCCAATTTGTCTGGAAAAAAATTTCGAGATATAGAGATTTTTTCGATATATAGAAACAATTTTTCTATGTAATGAACATGGAGATTTGCTAAGAGTTCGATATATAGAAAATTTCGATATAGGGAAGTTCGATATATGGAGGTTCGACTGTATATATTTATTTTTTGGCATAAATTGACATACGTTGACAGTTGTATTTAATTTGAATGTACTCCGTAGCGAAGCGCGGGTTTTCAGCTAGTTTACTTATAAACAGTTTTTTTTAAACAATACGATCCTGGTAATGTGTTCTTTGTGGTTCTAAGAAAAAAGGCAGAAAGGCGTTCAAATATGCTTTTTAAAGATTGCAAAACAAACAAAAATGTTTTTTCTTCACATGCGTTTGCTAGATTAGTAAAGAAAAGTTACTCTAGAAAATGTTGAGATAAAAATTAATTCCATTTCCTGCTTATAAAGAAAACAGACGTATTAAAAATTTCATTAATTTACCTCAAAAAGGAGGAACCTCTACCTTTTGGTGAAATATTGAAATTAGCTCGAATTCTTATTGATCTATGAATATAACATCTGATCCAAGGGGTTAATGGTGGATCTATTTTAACCCTCCAGCGGGCGCGCCCGTGTACAGAGTGCAACATTTTCGTAATTTTGAATGATTTGTTTTTACATGTAAGGTTTGAGTGTTCTAAGCAGTTTCTATTTATAGCTACACCCTTTCTACTGCAGGTCTGATTTTCTGACCCTTGTATTCCTTTCCATTCATTGGTAGTCGTGATTTTACCGTGGTAAGTCAGCGATTATACTGGATTACAATACGACAAAAGCAGGAGTTGATGTGCTCGATGCAATGTGCAGCTATTACACGGTATCCCGCATATCACGAAGATGGACAATCTCATTGTTTTTCAGGTTTTTGGACATAATAGAAATCCATTCGCAAGTTGTCCTTAGATCCAATAAACCGGACAGTTTTGAAATAGGGGCGATTGAATCTGCATTCTTAGACCTTTAATTATAAATATATCTCAATATTATAAACATTTTATATCTTTTCATAAAACACAGAATTATTATTTTCAATTTGAAATGAAAAAGTTTATTACAAAAGGAATAATATAGGTTGAAAGAGACGTTGCACTTTGTGCCACGCGCGCCTGCTGGTGTTCCAAAATTTGGCATGCTCGCTGAAGGGTTAAAATACAAGAAACTCAGAAAAGAACAAAATTATGAAAAAGAAGAACAGACAAACGCCTTAATTACGTTGGATCGATGTTCATCAAAAATTATTAATATACATTTAAATGTTATTTTTCCTATCTTTGTTTCATTTATGAGAGTCCCAAAAAACTTAAAGAGTTTCATTCGTATTTTATCACGTTCTCCGCGTAACGACATTCTAGACCAGAGCTGGAAAAACCTCGTTCATTTATTCATAAAATTTACGAAGCACATTCTATGAATTTCAATGTAGAATATTAATTCACTCTTGTCAATTTTTAGTCTTAAAGCGGTACAATACATGAAACTTTCGGTTGTAGAATAAACGATCGTTTTTCTCATTAAATATTTCTTCCGGTTCACACATTTCCATCACCTTTTGGTTTTAAATAACCCCATTTATTTGGCCTCTCCTGATTCTCTACGCCTCTCTTCTCGTTCTTAATGTGACCGGATAAACCTGATAAAATTTCCCCCATCTCTTCTATACCTATATTTCGAGGGAGATAGTTTAGTCAGTGACAAACGGTCGAGGGCGTCTAGGAGAAGCCTTTTACGGATTTTTTTTATTATCGTAGATTAGCGTTTCTCGGATGCAGCATAGCAGAGTGGGTGATAAATACTTTAAAGGAAATCAACTTCTCTCCTCGGAGAAGAAAAGAGAATTAAGATTGATGAATGAAATGAAAGTCATTTTTCTCCTTTCTCGGGGAGTAACTGTTAGATGAACGTCATTTTATAACGCTTTCTTTCTCATGTTGGCACCCTGGAGTTATATATAGTTTAAAGATCATCGACTGCGTAATTAAGGTGACGTTAAATGTTCTAGAATCGGTGGGAGGATAATGAACTTTTTAGAACATCATTGAAGTATTGATTACAACGAGTGTTTTAAGGATTTACAAATTTTGCTCGTCTTATTCCTGTAACAAAGGAATAAGACGAGCAAGAAACATTGCTACAAACATATCTTTATGTATTAAAGATCTGAGTATTAAAGCGAAAGTTTATGTAAAAGATCATCGAATGCGTAATTAAAGTGACGTTAAATGTTCTAGAATAGGTGGGAGGATAATGAAGTTTTTAGAACATCACTGAAGTACTGATTGTAACGAGTGTTTTAAGGATTTACAAATTTTGCTCGTCTTATTCCTTTGCTACAAACCTTTCTTTATGTATTAAAAATCTGTGTATTAAAGCGAAAGTTTTTGTAAAAGATCATCGACTGCGTAATTAAGGGGACGTTAAATGTTCTAGAATAGGTGGGAGAATAATGAAGTTTTTAGAACATCACTGAAGTATTGATTGCAACGAGTGTTTTAAGGATTCACAAATTTTGCTCGTCTTATTCCTTTGCTACAAACCTTTCTTTATGTATTAAAAATCTGTGTATTAAAGCAAAAGATTTTGTAAATTTTCATAATCTGCAAGGTTTAAATTTTTCAAGTTGTAAGGTATATATAAGATTCGATTCACAAGAATCGAACTTTTGAGTGAATAAATTAAAGAAGCTGCTTGAGTTATGCTAATTTCGGCATACGCGCTTGGTATAAATACCAAGCAGCTTGATTAAGTTGAAAGGTTGTTAAGGTTGATAGATAAGCGAGTTAAGGGAGCTACGAGGTAAGCAGCTCCAGGTATTAACCGGCGCTTGTGCTTAGGGGGCCCAAAGTGTACGTGGCAGAACTGCTGGTTTGACTCTCTGCTGGTTTGTGAGTATTGCAAAGTGTATTTTTATTGAATGCTAATATATATTCCGTACAAGTAGTACGTATGCTAGGAAGACCGGTGGCGTAGTGGTTAAAAGCGTCAAGCTGCCGTCCCACAGGTCCAGGGTTCAACCCTGTGACTGGGCAAGGTCGACTCAGCCTTTCATCCCTTCAGTGGGTCGATAAAATGAGGACCAAGCATGCTTGGGAGCTAAACTCTGGGGGTGCCACGTCAGGTTGACCACCTGACTGAGACATATGCTGTATGGCACCCCAAGCCCATGGTTACGAAAGCGGATATGGGTACCGCCGGCCCTGGTCCACATCGGACTCTTGCGCCGTGAGTTTTTAAGTTTAAGTACGTATGCTTATTGCTGTAACAGCAAATTCTATATGTGCAACGAATTCAATAAACATTGTTTCATGTATAAACTGTGTTTGTATCAAATTCATTTAGAGTGCCACTTCAAATTATATACTCCCAAGTGCGGGAAGAATGAGATATACTCTATAAAGTTGCAATAATAATAATATGAATTTTTCTCTGTATTTTCATGTATTTAACATTTTTGTCTATACTGTAAGGAATTTGCCTTAAATAAAAGTCTGCCAGATTTTTCGTATTTAATGCTTTAATAGCATTTCTCGACTAAATACAGGCTATTTACTATATATATAAAGAGATTAATTCCTGGATTCACGGTATCGACGAGGAAGGTCAGACTTGAGTTGTCTCTGCACTCATTCAAGTCTATCTAGACCCGACAGTATCTACTTGTCTCCGGCTCCACCGTCACTCTGAAAAGCTTAATCTCTGAATCACTGACATGATCTCAACTCGCGTCCGGCGACTTTATATACCTTCGCTGAACGTTCTCGAAAAGTCTGGAAAACGCCACCTTGCTTTATTCAGTTATTGTTCCCAGACGACTAGGTGCCTCCGATCGGCAACTTCCTTTTTTGTAGCTGACGAACTGTTCCGCGAGCTGTCGGTAGCACATCCGGTCTTTATGTCGGCAGGACTATCTGTCTCCAGCCTTCTAAATGAGTTATGTGCACAAACCGCACGTTGGTTGGTTTTCCCGGAATTTCCACACACAAAATATTCGCTATTGTACGGGAGTCGTTACAATACTTAATGGCGTGCAGGTATATTTGTTCGCATTCATGGACATTTTCTCTGTATATATAGAGAAGTATTCAAATAAGTTTTTGAGGGAAAAGTTTTGAAATTCACTCTGTTATAAAGGAACTCATGTATACGTTTATCACATTCCATGCCTTTATAACTCTCCAATGCAATAATACAATATATATGAAGATTTAGTGCCAATACAGGCGATCTACGCCAAATCTTGCAGCCGTTGCGTTAAGTACGCATGCGCTGGCGAGATTTTGAATATTTGGCGCAGTCTGAGAGAAAGGACGTTCCCTCCAAAAAAACCAGTGGAGAGATCACTGCAGAACTTTGTCTTGGAAGGTGAACAGACGAAGAGTCTGGTGTTGGAGTGAGTAGCACTGGGCATGGCTAGGCTTAGGTAACAAAGGTTTTTATTAATAGTGTAATTGTTGTTTAATATCATGATAATCAATAAACTATATTTAGGCTCCTAACTTTTGGTATTTTCTGTTGTCATAATTGTTTTATCATGAATTTAATTGGCATCAATGTAACTTAAACTCAATTTATTAATGCTAGAACACGTGTCTATCCACATGGGGATTTTAAGTGAGTAATGAATCTCACATCATTAATTTAACTGTATTGCTTAGTATATAAGTTAGATGAGACATACTGAACCTATAGTTATTGCTATCTTTGAAACCATCCTTATAAGGAATAATATTAACTTGTTTTAATCACAACGCATTATTCTCTTTCGCCGCTAAGGCCAGCATAACATTCCACCATGTAACACACTGTTCCTATACACTCCGCGATATTGTGTTAGAATACTGATTACAAGGTTGGGAAGCGGGAATAGTGATCTCACCCTAAGGAGGCAATCGTTACGTGAGTGCGTTTGAACAGAGTAATTATGGACCTCGTATTAAAACGTGAGACCAAAAAGATCATGTCTGAAAACAAATCACCGTCAATTCATGTAAAATAAATAAATACTATTGGCCCCGTTGCTCGAAATCGAGCAAATTCCACTTCCGTTTCGGAATAACAAATGTTGTTGTGACTCACGCAGTTCAATGCTTACTTTACTTCAGTCTTTGCATCTAATTTATCAACTCTAACTGATTGGGACTCAGACTGAACAGACAAGAGAGCTTCTTAATAATAAGAAATTTTTTAACTTCTATCATAGACTCCTCTTCCATAGGTGCGGTTGCTGAACATCAGGAAAAATATCTATATATTTAAATTGCTAAGCCGACTTTTTGGGCAGTCCGTGAGAGAAAACTACTGCATCCATTGACTCCATTTTGGTCTTAAACGAAAGACTGTAATCTGTAGATTTGTCAAATTTGGTTTTTGTAACCGCAATTTCTATCAATTATCGATAATTTAGAATTGAAAATGGATTTCTGCGCATGCTCAGTGCCATGCTTAAATCTGGCTTTAGAAACCCATTGTTTCTGCGCATGATCAGTGACATATTTTAATGATAAACACATTTATTCCGAGGAGTCTCTCTAGATCTCTCTCTGTCATTGTTATTTTTATGGTAATTATGTTTGTGAAATATAAGATTAAACCTGATGGAAATTGTTTATTTAGTGCTGTTTAATTAGCGATAATTTACAATTTTTAAAAAAAAATTGCTTTCTGCGCATGCTCAGTGACATTTTTAAATCTAGCTTTAGATACTCACTTAGTGAGTATCTAAAGCCGCTTAAACACATTAATTTGTTTCTGCACATTATTATGATTTTCAGCTTTTGGCAATGCTGTGTTGAGTATAATTTGTGTGTTACTACATTTATTTAAATTCCAGCCGTTATGTTTTGACGGGTACCAACTAGTTTTTTTTAAAGTTTCAATGAAGCAACTTGACAACAAATCGTGTTGTTGACAAAACTGTTATAGCCCCTTGTAAGAGATCTCGTCGGCGGGGGAGAAATAATTTTTTTCAGATTGACATCTTTTACAGAAAACTATTTCTGTTAAAAAGTATAGATTATGACTTATAAATAGTATAGTAGAAACCCGCCGAAATTCACGATCAATCTTTCTGAATAGGACAAATTCATATCAAGTAACGAAGGTAAACTTCCGATGATTCAAAACATTTTACAAATGTTTCAAAGACCTCCATTTTGATGCCTCAACCTTCTTTTTATGTTCAGCGTTTCTCTCAAAATAGCTCTCTAAGTAAAAAAAAAACCCTCATAGAACTTATATATAGATGAACTTACTATAAGACTGATCATAGAACACCATGAGCACTTCAAATGTGACACTGAAATGAGTGCATTATGTAGATAAGGTAAGTGACAATTAAAAATGTATTATAAGTAGAGATTTCTTTGAGTTTAAAAGTTTAGAGTGCGAGCAATAAAAGTAAATGTAAAAAAAAGTTTTAAGTAGACTTTACATAGTAACTTTGCCAATCCGTCACGCCCGAACCTTGCCTTAATCGCAATTTTCTCTCCGCGTGGCACATCTACACAATAAGACCATTATTCTGATATCCCAATCGTAATTTTACGTTCAGTCGTTCTCTCAAAATAGTCCTCCATGTAAAAAAAACTTATAGAAATAATATATAAAATATCCTTTAATTATAAGAAAAATTAGAAGCTTTCCCTCGATAGCTTGGTAGAATTTTGTCATATGCAATTCAACTGTGTACATAGAATTGAATAAATAAAATTAAACTCTAAAAAGACATACCAAAGAAATATATCACTCACAAAATGTTCTTCAGGGGGAAAGAAAATAGATTTTAGCCCAAACAAATTGTTTTTCCGTGTAAAACGAATAATGTACACCTAAGCGGATATTGCCAATAAAGAAATTCCCAGAATGATAATAAAAGCAGACGATTTTAAAATTTAAAAGTTCAGCGCAATTGTTAACGTTGGAAAAAAGGCAACCTCATGCTATGTAGCGGAAGATAAAAATTTCAGAATGTTTATCCTTAGATTATTAAACAAACAATACAATGTATAATTCTAAATTAACAATTCGTCAGAAAGCGGAGAACTTTATCTATAAAATGGTGCCTTTTGGATTTTATTGATTTTGGTTTAATATGAAGGAAGAAAAAGGGATAGTCATAAACAATTACCTTGTAGAAATAATATATACTTGGTGGCTCGTGCGACCCTTTCTCATGCGATTAAAATACGATAAATTTTATAGTGAGGTTGATGGTTTGTAGTAGGATGAAAGAAGAATCAGTTCTTTGTAGCAAATGTTTATTTGTCAAATAACAATGGTGCGTAAGGATAATACAAAACCAATAAACAAAACGCCTTTGCATACAATATTGGAGGTGAAGCATAAGACTAAACAGCGGTACATGAGATATGTACACGTCAAAATACCTTTGTAGACAATATTAAAAGTTAAATTTGACACAAACTCGTGGAAAATGTGATATATACATTATAAACCCTCTCTGTGCACACTATTTGACTGTGCCGTTTCGACGCATCCAGGGAAAGAACTTTAGGGCCAAAATTCAAATTTTCACTTCGATTTTCAAGCAAACAATATAATGTGTCGTTCTGAATTAACAATTAGTAAGAAGCAGCGAACTTAATCTTTAAACTGGTACCTCATTTATCGAGTTTAGTTAATTATGCAGGGAGAAAAGGGGATAAAACAAAAAACACCTTTTAGAAATAATATATATGGTTTTTCCCATGCAAAAACAATAATGTACACGCACGCGGATGTTGCCAATAAAGAAACTCATTAATGAAATCACAGAATGATAATAAAAGCAAACGATTTTTAAATTTAAAAGTTTAGTGTGATTGATAACGGTAAAATTTTAACAAAAAGTAGCGTGCGCGCCATCTAGGGGAAGAAAAATTGTTTATAATGCTTATACTTCAATTTTTCAACAAACAATAAGATGTGCAATTCTAAATTAACAATTCGCACAAAGCGGATGTCTTAATCTTTAAGATGGTACATCATGTATCGATTTCCGTTAAGTATGAAGGGTGAAAAAGGGCTGAAACAAAGAAACACATTTTAGAAACAATATATATAGATGATGTACCCAAACCAAAATTATACCTGTTGGAATGTCACTGGAAATATCACTTCTTCACGATTTCAGCGTAGATCAATTGATTAAACATTGGTACTATATTTCCAGATTCAGTTCTTCTTTGAAGGTCCATTCTGAAACAATATAATGAATTAGACAAAATTCTTATGTATAAATAATGAGAAACGTCATTGCAAATACACAATAATACCCAGTTTAATATTTACTCTGTACACTTTACCACCGAAGCTCACCAACATTAATTTATTCACGTAGGAAGGGTGGTTTAATGGGATTTTATTAACATAATGGTATACTGTTTAGGACCCTGGAGACTCGTATAGACATTCTGAATATTTAGCATGATCGTATATTCTCTGATCAAAAGATTCGTTTCCCTCCACCTGCATGCATCATTACTTGCTGAGAAATTCCTCTTGTTTGCAGAGGATTATATAAACACTAGCTGAATACCCTGCTACGGAGTACATTTTAGGATAATTACAATGAAAATCGTAACGGATATTTTTCTAGACAAAATAATGTAGAAGAAAATATTCAAATTAAATTTAATAGAACATACTAAAGAATATAGTACACTTAATATAGTACAGTTTGAGGAACATTTTCCCCGTCAATAACCAAAATTTCCACAACCTTTTTTTGACGGAGATCCGCACAAAGAAGACACGCCGAGAATAGTCACAGAGAATACGATTTTCCGCACAAACGTATTGGAATATTCCAATTTACCCCCTTAGGGATGGAATTTCAAAAAAATCCTTTCTTAGCGGTTATCCAGGTCATTATAGGAATGCACTATAGAATTTTCAGCCCTATAGGTCCAGCGGTTTGGTCTGTGCGAGGTCTGTCAGTCAGTCACGGAACTGTTTTATATATAGGTTTAATTTAACATCCATAAAACCTACTAATTTGAATTAAATTTTTTAAAAACTTCCATCTGAATTAGTCTAGTGGTTTATATTTATCTTTTACTGCATTTTAATATTTTTGTGTCAATTTATTTCGTTGTTATGCACGTGGTGCAAAATTAATTGAAAGTATCAAAAAAGAAAAGAAATCACGTGATCAGCATTTAATAAATTAAATTCTAAAAATTAATCTTTAAAAATTCACCAAAAATCAGGAAATTGAGATAAAGATTCGAAAAGATTCCATTTTAAAGGAATTTTTATGGTCTTTCTCGTGGTATAAATTATATAACCCTCAGATTATTATTTTAAATGCAAACTTTAAAAAATCTTACAAAAACAGCTGAATTTAATTTTAAAAAATCTAAGAAGAATTTTTTCAAAAATCTTTCTTAATGCATCCTTACACTATAAGAAAAACCGTTATGCAAAATTTCAGCCCTTCAGGTCCTGCGGTTTAGTCTGTGCGTTATCTGTAAGTCAGTCAGTCAGTCAGTCAGTCAGTCAGGGAACTGTTTTATATTGATAAGACGAACTTTCGATGTACGAAATCCACAACAGAAATCAACCACTAGATAATCCTAGCGACGCGATGAAATCTGATAATGAGAATGTTAGTCCCTAAATTCTCTCCTACAATCTCTTGTGACAGACACAGAAAATGAAGACTTTTTTACATTAATGACTCACGTGTTGGCATCACATATTCATTTTTATTCTAACTCTCGACGATTCTAGTATCATTCTGAATATGTGTTATCTATTTCTGAAAGATGTGTTATCGATCTATCCGGCAGTTTTCTGCCCCTGAAACGACCGCCTGCCAGGTACTGGGATCGACCCCCTGCTTCAGAGATTCGAAGATGCCTTCCTGTTCTTTAGGCATAAAGATTATTGTTCTTTAGGTGAACATATGACACACGAAACAGTTTTACTGTTATTCGGAAGACGCATCTCTCTATTCTAAAAAAAAGTAACTCCCGCTACCGCTGTCTAAAGCTTGTCACGCTATCTCCTCCGAAACCGGTGGGGGTATGGGGTCGAGAGCGATACCAATGGATGCAGAAAAATGGGGGGACCAAAGTAAAACATGTCTCATCTTCGTCGTACTTTAAGTTTTTTTTATGTTTTGTGGGAAAATATTGACTTTTCATTCTTCAGATTACGATAACTCGCCAAAAAATGATCGTAGAATTTTGATCGTTTTACAATCTAAGACTACAGACATTTCTCTTTCAAACTAGATCTCATTTGTTTAAAAGTGTTTTAAACAAATTGTTTAAAAATTTTAAACAGACTAATATTTTCATCAAAAAATGAAACAATTTTTCATGAAATATCGTCCCCCATGTTGATGCAATATCGATGCTCCTCGAGTTTTTATCTTGCAAAGAAAATATTTACATCATCTGGAAGCTGAAAGCTTTCTTATTCATATAAACCTCATTTCAAGTCTATATCTTAGATTTTCGATTTTGAATTGAATTTTAAAGCTGATAATTCAACAGTGATGAAACGCCCTTCGTATTAAGGGTGACAACAGTAAATGGATGGAAGCTTTTACATTGCCCGAGCATCACCCCTATGTATCTCGCTATTAGCCATAACAGAGGAGCGAGCCTAGGGGCGAAGCCCCTAGTATGTTAAATAATAATCTTTTATAAAAGTAATATTTTGAAACAAAATTAAAAATAATCTTTCTAAATCATTGTAAAAGATTATTTTATAAAAATATTAACTGGGATAATACGATTTTAATATGAAACATTTAACATCCTGCATTAAAGAGCAAACACCCCTTAAATACATAACTGTTATTAGTTTTCTGTGGTTTCCTGTTCGTGAATTTATAACTATTACAAGCATTTTTTTCATCTGTTAGTATCACATTGAAACTAGTATAATTGAGTCTACGTTTGTCTTTAACTATTAATAAAATATTTGGAAGAAGACTTCTTGAATTTTTTTTCGCAAATTTTGGGCCGCAGACAAAACAAAATGGTTCACCAAGGTTCATGGTTATATATTTAATATATTAAAATTTAGGAAATATTGCTTATTGACATGTTACACGATATCTTCCATTTTAAAGAAAGTAAATTTTTAAAATGCCATGAAAAACCCCAGTAATATAGTTAACAATACTTATTTCCTATTGTATAGAAGTATATTATAAATACTCTCCCTCACATTGTTCCTTACCATCTCTTGTGATCACAAGATGCCGGGTTTTTTTTACTACAAAGAGGTTACGTGTAGTAGGTCGCACACATTTAATTAAGTTATATATCTTTTGACGGTGCTGACATTTTCCGATATTTGCTTTCTACCGGGTGTTTTAAAAGTTCGGTGTGAATGTAAAAAGCGACAAAAAAGATCTATGGCTCGGAAAAGCATGCAGTTTGCAGTTTAATATTCACCGTGATTTGTACGTCACGAAATGTTGGCAAATAGTTTTTGAGGGAACAAATTTAAAGGTTAAGTCTGTTTTGTTTAAAACTCAATTTCAAAGTTGACCCACTAAAAGTATGTGGTTTCTTTCAAGTCCAACTAATGGTCAAGTCCGACAGATAGGTTTCTTTTATGTCCTTTAAGTTGAAATGGATTTCGAATCATACGGCAGGTCCCGGGTTTCAACGTTGGCAAGCAGTTTGACTAAAAAAAAATAGCCGAAGAATGTCTTTACAGACGTTCTCCGGCCTAGTTTCCGAAATTTGTCCCAAGAATGCAAATCCTTCTGAAATAAAATTTATCATTTCACAATTATTACCTCTCTTTTTTTGGCTCCCCCCCTCCCTCCAGGCAGCAGCTCCCACGCCCTCTATTATCAAGATTTTGAACTAATTTTTATTCGTACCGTACAAAACCTCGTACCATGGTGAATATTAATCTGCAAACTGCATGTCTCTCCAACCTATAGATTTTTTTAACTGTTTTTACTTTCGCACCGATTTTTTTAAAAACACCCGGTACTTCCTAATGGTTTATCAACGATTTCTCCAACGTTCAGGCGTGTAAGAATTGGAAGGGGAATGATTATCATAAGAATACTTAAAAGCGTAGTTCAATTCATTCTCAAAGGCGTATTTTAATCCTAAAAACATTTACTTTGGTTTTTTTTTTTTAAGTTCTACGACGATCATCAGCTACACGAGGACTAAACAGACTGCATCTCCAATTTTTTGTCAATTCTGCACAGCATATAACGGGTGAGTCAAAAGTTCGTTAAAACTTTAAAAATTCATAAAAAATAGAAGGAATTATGATAAAAAAAGTGCGGTTTACAGGTAAGGGCTCACAAGAAAGTCGGATTTTTTTAGCAACAAAAAATTAGTTTAAAAAGTCACTGGTAGATGGCACTGACATGCGAGAGATTCTGCAGAGTTATGCAAATCAATCTCGTAATAAAAGACCGTGATACACGAGGATTTCTCATCCGCTTTCAGAATGTTATCATTATACGATCGAGCGTTGTTGGTCAGGCTGTTAAGAGTCGCCTTAGTTGTGTCATACAATGTTCTGAAGATCATTTTAAACAATTGTTATAGCAATAATGAATGAATGGAACTTACTGTTGCCCTGTTCATTGTGTTTCGGGTCGTCAGCGCCTTCTATCGGTGACTTTTTTAACTAATTTTTATTTTGCTGCTAAAAACATTCCGACTTCGTTGGAAGCCCTTTCTTGCAAACCGCGCTTCTTTATCATAATTTCTTCCTTTTATATTAATTTTTAAAGTTTTGGCTCACCCTATACTACAATACTGAGAGCCTTCCTGTGGGAAATCGTGGATCTAAAACCCCCACACGCATATCCTAACAAAGACAGTGACTTAAACCATTCGACCGTCTCACCAGCTAAAACTAACACACATAATGCTCGTTTGATGCGAAATTTCTAAAATCTAAGACTCTTATCCAGATTTTTCAAAAGTTAAAGTACTTACCGATAAACAAATGAAAAAGCTGAAGGGTTCAGAGCAGCCCATACAGACATTTATAAACCTAAAAAGGTTGTAACGTTATTGATCCAGTGATGAGTGGAAAACTTTTTCATTGCTGATATAATAGCGGAAATAATTGGAAAAAATACATGTCTCTCGTTTATTTCCAATAACTAGAATTTCAAAATCTTTCCTCTTCTGGAGCTTTTTTAATTGTTAATATTTTGCTTACAATTTTTTTCCTTTTATTGATATTTTCGTTATTAAGTGTGTTTTTTTAAAATTTCTGTATTTCGTTAACATTATTAATAATTTTTATTCTAATGTCATTGAAATTTTTAATTTTCTCTAAGAATTTTTGCTTGCCCAGAAACATTTTGAAATACCCTCAATTACCTCTTGAATTTCCGTTCTAAGCCCCATAACATTTCCTATACGTATTTTGCCTATAAATATTTTATTTAAATATTTTTATTTTACCCAATAAATTTTTTTAGCCTCACAAAAATATTTGTATTTTCACAAAGCTTTTTTTTTTTTCCTTTCCTATAGAAGTTTTTTTATTCATGTTATAGAATGATTGAGAAGGAAATACATTTATCAGAATCCGTGAATTTAAGCGGATGGTGGATATTGCAAAGCGATTTCTGAAATTTTTACCTCAAAG
Organism: Dolomedes plantarius; assembly: GCA_907164885.2. Classification (NCBI taxonomy): domain Eukaryota; kingdom Metazoa; phylum Arthropoda; class Arachnida; order Araneae; family Dolomedidae; genus Dolomedes; species Dolomedes plantarius. Next base: position 102,413,933 of record OU015500.1, read on the forward strand.
ATATGAAATTTTGCATATATTTTCATTAAAGTATAATAACTATATTCAACACCTTAGAAATTTTTAATAAATATTTTTTTTAAATTTATATTTTAAAACTTGAAATTAAAATTTGTTTTTCTAAAATGCTCCTTGCGTACCAATTTTTAACTCCACCCCTCTTAATTTTGCATTTAAATTGCTTAGAAATATATTTTGAACAAAGTTATGCATTACTTTGTTCTTTTGTTGAACAGTTAATTTTTAGGAAAAATTTTTATGCTTGTACTTTTCTACACTTAACTTAAACTTCTACACTTAACTTTGTACTTTTCTACACTTAACTTAAACTTTAATAATCTGAATGATATTGAAACCTAAAATGGATACATACTTTATTTTGATGAATTAGAGGAGTCCTTATTATAAATTTTATAAAATTTTGTCAAAAATTATGACAAAAAGAGCATTACAAAGACTTGCAAATCTCGAAATTACTCATTTTGTGAAAAAACCATTTAAAATATGTTTTTTCAGCTACCTTTAATACTTACTTTTCTAAATCTCCCAAGTTTTCATTTTACTTTACCCTACATATGAGGCGGTGAAAGGCAAAGTGGTGTAAGTCAGAAAGGCAAGTGGTGTAAGTCAAGAGAGTTTAACTGCAAAAACTACAAAAACTTCCACCATAAATTGAACAAATTATAATTCATAACAATTATTACAACATTGCAAATAATAACTATTTACAATTCCACTATAAATGGAACATGGAGATTACATATTTGCCCCCAAATGAAAAAAGTTGAAAATGTGACTTACACCACTTTGCCTTTCAACGCCTCATATGTTAAATGCATTTTATTCCAATCTATATATATAAAACAGTTCCATAACCGACTGACTCACTGACTGACTTACATACAACGTACAGACCAAACCGCTGGACCTAAAGGGCTGAAATTTTGCATGGCGATTCTTCTTATAGTGCAGGGATACACTAAGTAAGATTTTTGAAAAATTCTTCTTAGATTTTTTAAAATTAAATTTTTAAGCTGTTTTAGCAACTTTTTTTGAGTTTGCATTTAGAATAATAATTTGAAGGTTATGACATTTACATCACAAGAAAGATCATAAAAATTGCTTTAAAATGAAATCTTTTTCGAATCTTTACTTCCATTTTCTGATTTTTGGTGAATTTTTAAAGATAAAATTTTAGAATTTAATTTATTAAATGCTGATCACGTGATTTCTTTTTCTGGTACTTTAAATGAATTTATCGTCACGTCCATAACAATGAAATAGACAAAAAAAATTTTCCCTTGCTAATGCGGCAGACGATTGGGCAAAAAAATTTTAAAATACAGTAAAAGATATGTTCCTCAAACTGTACTATATTAACTGCACTATATTCTTTAGTATAGCCTATTAGATTTAATTTGAATATTTTCTTCTACATTATTTTGTCTATAAAAGTATATCTTACGATTTTTTTATAAATATATAATATATTTTTTACATCAATTGTATACATTGATCGTCGTAATTATTATACATATATATATATATATATATATGTATATATTTGGCATTAATTGCATACATGGACCGTTGTATTGAATTTGAATGTACTCTGTAGCGAAGTGCGGGTTTTCAGCTAGTATTTACATATTTTAAAATATTAGTACAAAAAAAAATATTCTAATTTTTGTTCGATTTTTGGTAAATTGAAAATCAACCATCCCCTTAAAAAGCAAAAATGGATAAAACCATTACTTTGAGAAGAAAAAAATAAACAACATTTTCCTCTATTACGTAATTCTAGAACTGCGCTTTGAACAATACCAAGAGTTGAGAACTGCACAAATAATTCGTTTCAGAGACTGCTATGTCTGTACCTCCACTACTACCCCATCCATTTATTTTAAACAAAGGAGCATAAAAACTCATATTCCTCGAAGCATTAAAATGCGTCCCCACCGCGATTAAGTAATCAAGGGATTGAACGGCAACAAAAGGTTCTTTAGAAGATGTCCCTCACACGAAACTTTTCCCCAAACTTAGGGAAAAAAATTAAAAGGGAATACACTATTTCTTCTGTGTAATTCCTAATGGAGTCTGCTTGTAAAGCGCAAAATATAATTTGTAAATTACGCTGGTTTACTTTTTCCCCTTTCAAGCAGCCAATGTGGGGATTCCGAAACGTGGATTAAATTCCACCTTTCTTTTCATGTCTTTGCAAAAAGTACAAAAATTAGATTTTACTTTCACGTAAGCATTTGATACCCGAAGCTGTTTCCCCCGTGAAGAGGTATACAAAAAACCGGAAATGATTTCGGTCGTATAAGTAAGTTTCTTTTATACGTCAATTTGTTTAGATCTTCAGAATATATTTGAAATAACGTACATTTCAATTCCCTGTGCGACCATATCAGATATCGTAAATGTATGTTCTCTGAACAGCGTCGGATGAATTCAACGCATACACACTCGACAAAAATGGATACGTGAATTATTTTACTCGATAAATAAAGATTTTTATAGTTGAGGAAGGCGATCGAAATTTTATACGTGACAAAACTGATTTTAAATGTTTTAAACTCGGTATAGGGTGGTCATAAAAAAAACTTTACCGATAAATTTACCTCTAGCGGCTGTTCCGTTAAACTGATCGAGATGAGATTTCAGATATAGTTATTCAAGGGTATGAGCTCGAGATTCTGTGAACGGCAGCAAAGTGGCGCTCGTGGTTACGGTTATAGGAGTAGAAACTCGAAATTTTTGAATGGCAAAGTCCACTTTTTCCCGTCGCAAAATTTTCAGCTCATGCGAAAACCCTAAAGAGCATTGGAACGGTACGTGTATCACAACGGTACATGTGCGTCCCGATCGTGTTTTTGTAGGCAGTTCGCAGAGTTGTTTTTTGTGCGTTCACACGTTTTTTTCTGATACATGTATCGTTCCAGCGCTATTTAGAGTTTTCGCATGTGTTCGGCATTTTGCGACGGGAAAAAGTGGGCGTTGCCATTCAAAAACTTCGAGTTTTTGTACCTATAACCGTAACCGTGAGTGCCACTTTGTTGCCATTCACAAATTCCCGAGCTCATACCTCTTTATAACTAACTATACTAGCGGCCCGTCCCGACTTTGTCCGGGTTGAACAATTATCTATCTTAAGTAGATATTAGGTAGGTATAATTTATTTTAAAACTTCATGGTATAATACATTTTTTGTTTCGTTTTTCTGAGGTTTTAAAATAAATTGATTCTCCGCATTTCCTGACCTAGAGAGACCAACATATAATTGTCCAAGAGTAAAGCAATCTTCCCGTAAGTCAAGTCCAATATATTTGTATGTTTGACCTTTGGATTTGTTGATGGTGATGGCAAAAGAAATTTTTATTGGAAACTGCAACGTCAGGCACTGAATTGTGTTCGGGGCCACCCGCATGCCGATTTTGATACGATTCGGCCCCATAGTCTCGCTGTCAGCGAGGACAGCCGTGGAAACTGTCGAAATAAGCAGCTTTTAGGGACAGAATCATTAAAACATTAATTAAAATATCTCCGGGGCCCGATTTTCAAAAAATAATATGCCTATGTTTTAATCTGAACTATCAACTATATCTATACAAAATTTCAGCTCAATTGAAGCAATACTTTTTCACTTATAAAGGAACAAACATAGGCCTATTCGAAATAATCAATAAATTTCACAGTTTCAATGAAACACACTGATTTTTGAATAAGGTTCAATAATTCAAGTTTGATTTACGCAAATTGTGCATAAAATTGTACATAGATTCAAAAACATAAAGTTTATAAATTAAATAAAGCTCTGTAATATTAAACCAATAAATTTCTAGTTGATAGCCAATAAATTGTAAATATTTTTTTACCTTAAATGTCCAATAAAAAGCGTAGCTCCAAATGTAATTTTCTTCAATAAACCCTTAAACGTTGCCAATTCCAAAAATCCTTTTTGTATTTATAAATACCTCTTCCACTTGAATCTTTAAAATATTAAATGTTTTACTGATGATAAATGAAAATGTAGTTTGATGTGTTGCTATGGTTACTTGACTATGGTTGAGAAAGGAAAAATTGTAAAGGTGAAGCATCATCTCAACATTTAGGCCCCTAACTTTATTTCTACTGATCAGATATACATAATATATAGCCTATATCCATCTGGAATAATGTACCTTTCAAATAGTTAAAAAATTTTTCAAATCGGTGCAGTGGTTCCGGAGATTACCCTCCACATACAAAATCCGCCCTCTCTCTTTATATATTAGTATAGATATGAAATCTCATCTCGATCGGTTGATCGGAACGAAGCTAGAGGTCCATATATCGGCAAAGTATATTTTATGACCACTCTGTATTTCACTTCCCAAGTAAAACAAAATCGTTGTTAAGTCATTGGCCAACCATTTTCGAGCATGGTTGGCCAACGGTGGGATTTGGCCATTGGCGCGAAGTTGGCCCAATGGTTGGCATTCTGTTGGCCCAACGGTTGGCATTCAATCAGCCCCACGATTGGCGTTCAGTTGGCCCAATCAATGGATTTGCAGAATTTGGCCGTTGGCACGAGGTTGGCCCAACGGTTGGATTTGTAGGGCAACAGTAGGCGTTCAGTTGGCCCAACCATTGGATTTAAATGATTTGGCCGTTGGCACGAGGTTGGTCCAACGGTTGGATTTGCAGTTGGGTCAACCATATTTTGTAACCGTTGGCCCAACAGCTTTAATTTGCAGTTGGGCCAACAACATTTTGTAATTGTTGGCCCAACAGCTTTAATTTGCAGTTGGGCCAACCATATTTTGTAACCGTGTCCCAACAGCTTTAATTTGCAGTTGGGCCAACCATATTTTGTAACCGTTGGCCCAACAGCTTCCATTTGCAGTTGGGCTAACAACATCTTGTTATTGTTAGGCCAACATACACATTTTGCATTTGGCCCATCTGAATTTCTGAAATATCTGCCAACGGTAACCATTCCCCAACGATGTAACGGAAATATGCGGTTGGGCCAACGGTGTGTGTTACTTGGGTTCTAAATACTCAGTTTAATATGGATATATTTGAATATACCGCCTTCATTCTATACACCATTCTAGATCACATACCATCAACTACAAATCATTTAGGGCTTGAGGTTGCATAGTGGTAGCGCGTCGACGTTCGGTGCTGAGGGTGCTCGGATCGAATCCCGACAAGCGCCATTAAATACCTGTGTAGGCCAGACATGGGCATGTTAAATTTGTAGACCAGAAATTCCCTCTTTGAGGTCAGAGAAGGAGCGATCCCCGCAGATGTAGTCCCTGGGGGGACTCTGTCACAATTGAGGTGGCACCTGGCTAAATCGGACGCCGACACTTGAGGTGTCATTATAAACCAGAGCTGCACCCTTCACCCCCCTAGGCTATATGGACCTGGTCTGGAATACTTCGTGTCCGGGCGCATTAGAAACAACAACAACAAATCATTTGGAACAGTGATCAACATGGAAACTGTTTAGGTCAAATGATATATCAAATTATTGTAAATGGTGTATGGTTCATTAGACTATAACATGAGTCTTATCAGTTATATATACCTTTTAATGTAAAGCTTTATTTTATGTTAAGGGTGTCCAGGACACATTTAAATTTTTATTTATTTATTGAGTTAAAATTTTCAATTTTTGGTGATGGTTAACCATATAATTTATAAACAAAATCACATTATTAAACTTCTCATAAAGTTTTTAAAAATTTTTAATTTTTAATTTTTTTTAAAAGTGGGGTAATTTAAAATCGTTATAACTCGAAATATTATTGGTCGAATTTAATTTTTTTCATTTAATTAAACAGAAATATATAAGTTTTAATTTTGATTCAGCATTTTTAAAATATTAATTTTAAAAAAAGTTTTAAATATTTAGAGAAAACAATTCAAAAAAATTATTTAACTTATTTAAAAAAAATTATCTTCAAATGTAAATATTTTTTTCCAAATTTGCTGAATTACAATTAAAGTAAAATAATTGACAAATACATGTTCCAAGTTTGAACCATTTATCTTTAACGGTCATTGACTTATTAACAATTTAAAGACGAGAAATGTTGAAAAAACCCATCATGCAGAAAAACTCATTTAAAAGTTTAAACAAAGATTGTCTGCTATTAGAATGTTGCAAAACAAAAGATTAATATCTCCTGTTCTAATTAAGTTAGAAACATGATTTAAACGTTATTTTAAGCGGAAAAGGACACAAAAATTTTTAAAGCAATAAAACTTTTTTCGAAAATTTGAAGAATTTTGTGTCCTGGACCACCTTAAACGAAATATATATATATATAGCATTCGAAGATTCGTATTGTTCCTGGGTAATCCAAAAGAAATATTTTTTAGATATCTCAAAAGATTTTTAGGCTTTTTCTCTTTCTGAAAGCTTCAAACGTTGAGGGTGAATTGAAGGTACAAATGAATTTAAGACTGGAATTAGAATTCCCAGCGTTAACTGGGCCTTCCTCTCTGCAGCAGAAAAGCTGAGGATTAACTCAACTTGTTCCTGGGGAGGGCAATTTTCCGGTTGGATGCCATCCTCCCATTCGGACGTCATTTCCTACAGCTGGTCAATCAGGATGCTTCAAAGGGATGAAGATGGATGAGACTAAACACTCTTACCGTAACAATTTCCCAGAAGCATTTATTTGGGGTTAATCGGTGCATATGGGAGCAAAAGGCGTACACACTAATGGAATAAAGATAAACCAAGAAGTGCTCAGTCGAATTAGCTGATTTGATCACAGATAAATTTTAAGGGAATCAGAAGAATATAAAAAAACGCTTTCTTATTTTATTGGCTTAAATACTGCAAAGCTTTTATAATAAAACTAGCTGAATACCCCTACTTCGCTACGGAGTACATTCAAATTCAATACAACGGTCAATGTATGCAATTTATGCCAATCAATCAATATATATATATATATATATATGTGTGTGTCGGAATCGGTTTTTCTTCACGCCCATTTTAATTACGTTAATCCGAAACTCTGGAGAACCATGATGCAGTCTGTGAATCGGTGGCTAGGACATTCATCATTAAATTCATCAAGCAGCAAGATGTCAAACAGCCAGCGGTTTTGTCTGTGCGTTATATGTCAGTCAGTCAGTCAGTTACGGAACTTTTATATATAGATAAAATAAATTGCATTCTTACACGATGAGAACATTGCCAAATACATAATTTATACCTTACAGTTTGAGAACCCTGCTGTATTTCTGCACTTTAAACTTTTTTTTAAAAATCTCGGTAGTGATTTCTACGATTGGTCATATTTAAAAAGATATGAATAAAAATTCTCTTGGAAGTATGAATAAGAAATTTTGAATAGCGTTACTTTGTTCTATTTTCAATAAACTGTTTTCAAAGTTTTTGATTTAGTGTAAAAATTTTGCAAATATTTTCTTTGTAACAAACATTAACCTCGAAAAAAATATCTGTGACCTTGAATACAAACTAATTTTAAAACCTGTGTCGTGTACGAAAGGGAAAACAATTGTGGAAATGAAGCTATTGATTCTGCAGATACAACTAAAATTAAACATGTTTTAAATTTCAAATTCATAAAAATTAAGATAAAATTTCAAATGGAGCAAATTTTATATCCTTAATGATTTTTATATAAAAGCATATCTGAAGGAAAGAATTCGTTACAAAATGAATATATAATTTTGCATACAATAATTATGCGTTTCACACTCCCTCAAATTCTTTCAATTTTACTATTATCTAGAATATTTGGTAAAAACATAAATATTTCACAGGATTTATTATAATTATTTACAATCGAGAATTTGCAACAGTAAGCTGTTCTACTCAGTACGGAAAGAAAATACTATTTGATTTCACACATTTATGAGAAACCCATTGTAACGTACCAATAACATTTATGTTATATATTTGAGTAATACAGTACTATAATAAGTATGTATTACATTTATGCAGTATTTGGAATATTCGATTTACAAATACTACTTTTTACTGGTATAAAGATCTTATAAATTTGTTTAATGCTAAGAATATTTCTTCTAGTTTTCTTCTATGCAAAAAACTGATCAAAGTCATGCCTACTATTTTTGTTTTCTTTTTTTAACAACAAACTTTGCAACTCGTAACTTAGCTTTTCTTAAAAAATATATATAATTTCTGTAACATTCACATTAATTAAACCCTTACTTTAACCTTACTTTCACTTACGTACTCTGTCGATAGCAGAAAATTTTAACATACTTCTGCATAGCCTTAATTCCAGAAGTTTCACCAGCACTTCGATTTTTAAAACAAATTTTTACCAACAGGCAAAACACGATGCAAAATATCTTACTACATTTATCGTCACCGTTGGGAATCGCTATTGTTCCAGTCACTAAACCTCACGATGCCCGCATTCCCACGATCACTTATTTGCACTTTTTCTTTTAAACTATTGAAATGTCGTATTATAGGAAACGAAAAGAAAGTGAAGGAAAATTTATAAGAAACTGATTAATTAATTTTTTGTAATCCTGATGGCTCTAAATTTACATATTTGAAATAACACATAGTTATACAGTCGTTTTATTAAATTTAGTTAGTGCGAAATAATAGTTGTATAATGGTAAGCCTATCTGTCCTGTAAGTAAAAAAAGTAAAATATAAACAATTCAAATAAACAAAAATTAAAATTCAAGCATAGACTGCTAAATCACTTTAACATAAAACATATCCTGCAAAGAAAACATAAAACATTTTCAATAGAGGATAGCGCACAAGCTTCATATCCCCATAATGAAAAAAATACAAATAAATAATCCAACAGAAATAGATAAAAATAATACGAATATAGACAAAAAACAAACAGAAATCAAGCACTCAAGCATCAAGGGCCTTGGGATGTCTTTTGGGCTTACCTGCATCCTATTCAGAAAGTTCCCCTTGAGGTAACTGATTTGGTGAGGCTCCCTGATGACGAGACCTGTCGGTTACCTGTATGTTGTTTTATGGTTCAGTTCCGGCACTTATACAGAATCTTGCCGTTGGTGCGTGGTTGCCCAGAGTGCTTAATTTCTGTTTGTTTTTTGTCTATATTCGTATTATTTTTATCTATCTCTGTTGGATTATTTATTTGTAAGTAAAAAAATTCATATTTGATTTTTGGACTATCTAGTTCCCTTTTAAATCAAGGATATCCGATACATTTAATTATGTTAAACCGAAAGGTCATTTTGAGCTTAATAATGATGGCAAGATCCTGTCGTTATGAGGCAGGAATAACTCATATCATAATCGTGGAGTTTTTCAGATGCATTGTTTCTACTATTAGACGTGAAACAGGAGGTTAGAAAGATGTTTTCTAGCAGTAAATTTCCATTTTACATGCCAAGAGTGAAGGCAATGGCTCTGTATCTTTCAGATTAAAAAGTATTGCTGGTTAACCTGTAGAAATTTATTTGCGAAAATTTATTAAGAAATGATAGGATTTCTTAACGTCAGTTACATCTGGAGTAATAAGAGAGAATGGTTTTGATTCAGAAAAGGGAACAAACAATTAAAGCTAAGAGGATCGCAAAACGAAATTTCTTACAAATGCACATTTAAAACATATATATATACAGTATGCTTTTATTATATGTACTTGATATGTAAGTATAATTGGTTGGTAGGTAAATATCAAAGCACATCTATTTGGAAATATTTCGGTTCGACATAAAATTCGTTATATACGAGTTTTGCAGGGCCTGTGGTACTTGGATCGAGTATTTGAAGAATAGTATTGACGATAACATGCAACATAATATTTTCACGTAGATGATGAACGTAGCTGTTGATTTACAGTGCTATATCTTTATTTTCCCTCCAATTCCCCAGAAGCAATACCTTTCTTTTGCCTCGAGCGTTCTTCTTCAACAATATGACGGATGATGGATGGCCCTTTTATGTCGTTATCTGCCCATCTGCTTCCTGACGTAATCTACTTGAGTATGTATTGATTTGTGAGTAGTCTTTATCTATCATGTTGTGCTAAAACTGCTTCCACCAGAATCTGAAGGCTGAATAATTTCGAACTGGTTTCTTACCGAAATCAGTTCAAAATTATTCAGCTCTTGGATGGTTTTAAATGATAACATTTGACGTTATCGGCACCTTTTTCCTCGATATTTTGTGTTTTCAAGTTTGTATCAGATGCATAATTTTTATTCATGTTTATCAATCTTCCTATATACGTATACTTTTAAACATTAACAATTTTTCAAAGTTCAGAAATCGCGCACAAATTGCAATAGGCTATTTTCATCCTGTTACCGGCAGAAATATTTCTAATGATCAAACTGCAATCAGCCCTGAAAGCATGGGAAAACATCATGCAGTTCACCACCGCTTCAAAACTACAAAAAGTCACCGGTTTGAGCTGGAAATGTACAAGTGTGTTAAAAATGAAAAGATCGTCAAGGGATGTGCGACAGTAAAATTAAAATTTCTCCTACATAATTTTCTCCTAAATGAGAGAATTCATCCGTTCTTGTCATAAAGTTTCCTACTTTGATTAAGGCATGGTGAGTGAACTAAAGTACCTGACTGCATCTAATGAAGTCAGGTACATTAGTTCATTAAATGGTGTTATTTAATGAAGAATAGCTGGGAGGCAAATAACTAAATCAAAAACATGGTAATGTTTTTCTATTAGCTTTAAAGTAGTGGGAAAACAGAGGTTTCATTTAATCACGTGCATTTGGGAAAGAATTGGCTATTTTCTAAGTAATCTTAGTGCATATGTCAAGGGAGATTTAGTGAGGTGCAATGAAGTTAAGGTAAAGAAACTGGAGTATATTCTCGGGTAAAGCATATAATTGAAATTGAAAAGCAAATATATAGTAAAGTACCTGACTAATAATAAAAATCTCTTACCCAGAGCCCACATCATTTAGCCCCTGAAGTTAAATTTCAAAGTTAAACGCCTAACGTTTCTTACCTTCAAGTCTAACTTTAGTAATCAATTCTTTCGCTGTTTTCCAGTCTATCTTGCACAGTCTATATATCCAGTCTATCTAAGCCCTTTTCAGTCTATCTTGCATTTGCAGGAAATGAGCTGCAGGAGTTTGTGAGGTGCAGGGGGCTCGAGGGTGGTGATGGGCTGAAGACCATATCTGTTCTTCATCCATCCCAACTGTGTAGGATCTTTCACGTATCACAGCCATGCCTGAACTTGGAGGTAGACCCTCAGTGAAAGCTGCTGTGCTGCAGCCTCTGTTGGGGGTAGAATGGCGATGCTAGATGTCACCTTGAACGCAGATGTTATGTATAGTCTATGTCGCAATTTATGTAAGGAGGTCATTTGTTTGCCGGACCCATAGAGACCAAGGAGAAATTTTTCTCCTCCACTCACAACTGCCTCTAGGTCAGCCTGGGGATCTTTTAAATATGTTGATGGAAGGTCCAAGGTCTGGGTTCTTCTTCACCGTTTTCACACACTTTATTTTGCCCTGGTTATATAGAGCTGACTTCGTATCACAACCGTTCATGACGTGTAAAGAAAGAATATGGGCAGCTGTGAATGTGTCGATCACACTTGGAGGGTGATAAATGGTACTGCATGTACTTCCTTCTCCTTGCTTTAGGAAATATACATTAGAAGGAGTACAGATCCCTACCATTATGACAAGAAGGTCGATATCCTCTCCCACTAGAGCCACTGGGTGACACTCAGATCCCAGGCTTAAAGCTGTGACTACTATCAGTCTGTCTGAATCCTCATGTGCATGGCTACAGACAATGTTCGCTTTATCAAATTTTGAGATGAGTATGTATATAAATCGACTCTTGTTTTTTGAATTGGATAAAAGTTTCTCCTGTGATACAGTGGGAACCATTGCGTCAGTGAATATCATTCCTGTGGCAAACTTTTTGTTTGACCTTCTCATGCGCTCGACGTATTTCATGCTTTTCTCATAGTCTGAGTAACCATCAAAAACTATTTGGGCGCTTGTATTGTATTTATACAAAACATATGAAACATATCTGTCACAAATGTCTGAAAAGCTCACGCCAGTTGGCCGCACTACACGGTGGAATAAAACCTCACCATCAATGACAAATGTGCACTTTTCCAGAACTGTCTTTTCTATAGGTTTGAAGGCTTTGTAGAGAGATGACTTAGTTCTCTTCCTCATGCCACTCTCATCAAACAAAGATGACGGGTAAGGAAGGACTCACCTTCTACTTCAGGAATTATTCCAATTCTTTTCTGACTCTGCGGCAATGGTCATTCTTTAAAACAGAGTGATTGGGCTGATGGGAACTGTTTGATCGTGAATATTTACTGCGCATTTCATCATAGTGAGGGGTTTCACTCGATCGCTTCGTTTGAATTTAACAGATCTGAAATCATCCCCAATAATGCGGTCCATGCCCTGAGTACCCACTTCCCTGACCAAGTGACAGTTGATCCTATCATCTCCAACAATCCCTGTACTGATGTATATGAGTTCTGGAGTTTCTGGTAAATGCGGGTGTTGCTCAAACCAATCCAACAGTTTCTTCATATCGTGAATGTATCTTTTAATCCTTGAGTCCCGGCTATCAACATGTAGTTCTGAGATATTGAAATTAACTCCACAGTAGCCTTCCATTTCTTCACAAACTTGTCGGAGTGAAGACATCCCCTGCGTCCATCTAGCCAAAATACTTGGAGTTACACCTCGTTGTCGAGTTAATCCACCCTCACTTTTCATGTACTTCATAAGATTCTGTTCAATAGTCATGTCACTCCACGTGCCATTCCGCAACTTATCAGTTCGGCGGACAGTAAAAGCCCCACGTGAAGTTAAGGAGTTGAATAGCGGATGACTGTAGGGGACTTACCCGGTCCAGAGATAAGTCTTAATTCCCTATCAAATTCAAAGGAGGACATTCGCCCTTGAAACCACAAACCAACCTCTTCAACAATGGTTCAGTTGATATATAACACAGGGCAACAGTGGTTTTGGTGCCGGGGTATTTGGAGCTGATTTCATATGAATTTGATGCCCTGAATTTAAATATGGCATTAGTTTTTACCTAGGAGCTCAAATTTCTAAGATATAACATTTTAGTGAAATATACGTTACACTATTTTAAGTTAAATCCATGGATCCAATTAAAAAACTAAACACGGAATTTTTTTGTCATTATATATTCATATTTCATTTAAAATATGAATATATAATGATAATTCATATCATTATATATTCATATTTTTTTTAAATGTTAAAGGAACATAAAATTCATAGAGAATATTGCAGTAGTACTTATCTAATTACGAAGATCAAGAAAAAGGAAAAAGTCATTGATGAAACCAACTAGTCACTGAACACTTCAGAACCTTCTTTTCCGTGACATTCTTGAATGTATTTTGGAACAGTCCCTTTTTAAACTTCAGCAGTAATCTGCCATCATGCGTGTGTGCCATCTTCCTTGATAGCGGTAAACCATAGTTTTTATATCCTGATGAAATATTTCACCTTTTTCCTCACTGGTGTCTCCTAAATTTTCAGGAAAATGGTCTAAGTGGCAGTGTAAAATAGTGCACCTTAATGCTCATGTTACACCGAAGGAATCTGAAATTGTTTAGCACCTCGTTTACCAGTTCAACATATTTTTCAGCTTTTCATTTGCCCAGAAAATTTTCGACAACTGCAACAAATGAAGTCCAGGTTTTTCGCTCCGTCTCATTCATGGAATTTATGAGGGCAAGATCCTTAATGCTTTGTCTTATTTGTGGGCCGTCAAATATTCCTGCTTTAATAATTCCTGCTTTTTCCGTACTCAACTTAGGCATTTTTTCCCTTATATATCCAAAGCATGATCCGTTCTTATCAAGAGCCTTTACAAACTGCTTCTTCAGGCCCAGCTTGATACGCAGTGGAGAAAAGATGATTTTCTCTCGTCCAACTGAGGGGTCGTTAATGACATTCTTTTCCCCAACGTCCATGTTATCTCTCTTAGGCCATTCTTTTCTAACCCAGTGGTGTGTTTTGTCTCTGCTATTCAACAGGCACACAATGCAAGGATATTTGGTGCTGTCCAAGGAGCAAGTTTACCATTTATAAGTCCACAGAAATCACCCATTGATGTCCATCATACTTTATCTTCTCCAAGACCAAAGCTATGGTGTCATATTCTTCTTTCATTTTCGTTGAGTGAGCAATTGGTATTGAACCATATTTGTTCCCATTGTGTAGAAGGACACATTTCAAACTTCACTTTGAGCTGTCCATAAATAGGTGCCAATCATCTGAAAAATATTCAGGAAGGCCCATTTTTTCCCAGGAGTCCAATTTTCCAGGAGGATAAATCCCCCATACTGGAATATATTGAATAGAAAAAAAAACATTGATAGATATGTGGATCTACAGTAAAACCTTGTTTTTCTGGCTCTCGTTGATCCAGATCATATTTGCAGACATTATTTTTTATTTAATGTTCACATTAGATTATAATTTTTACTGTGGTAGCAAGAACATAACTACAAGTACGCCAAATATTCGCTTTTTAGTTTGATTCAATGTACAGTTCCTGCATAGATTGTACAAGAAATTATGATAATAAAAGGTTTTTTTGTTGAGTTTAAGAATGCTTTATTAGACTTATGAATTCTTTGTTAAGAAATAATGTGAAAAGTTATTTTTATATTTTTTAATGTCTTGTAAATAATACTATGTAATTTTGTTACAAAACAAAGTAAGTCTTCTTAGATAAGCATTTTGTGTTGCTTATTACCCATATTACCCGGATTATCCGGTTTTTTCGATTGTCCGGATTGCCTATGGTCCCAGTTAGTCCGGATAAACGAGGTTTTACTGTATCTAAAAAAGTTGAGCTGATAGAGAAAAACCGATTTCATATTTAGATTCAGCGCCTCAAATATAGCTAAAATCAGTTCTAAAATCCTAGGCACCAAGAAAAAAAAATTTTTTTTTGTAGACCTGTGTAATTAATAAATATATATCAGTACTTAATTAGTACTTAATTAAATGGATATATAATTAATAAGTAATTACATTTATAATTAATAAGAAGTAAATAAATCGATATATAATTAATAAGTAATTACAATTATAATTAATAAGATGTAATTAAATTGATATATAATTAATAAATAATTACATTAATTATTAATTATAAAGACCAAATAAACAGTTTTTAATAAGTAAATAGTCATAATGTAGGTCTCTTTTGAATTTTGGGTGAAGGGCTCAGGACTTAGCGGTTTCGCGTAATATGACATAAAATTTCAACGTGCTCTAGCGGCTATACGATTTGGCCAAAATAAGTGATTAAGGTGTGAAATTTGTAGAGAATTTAATGTAGTTTTAGCCTAGTCCAAGCTTTTTCTAAATTACAAGCATAGTTTTTGAGTTACAAGCGAAAAACTTACGAGAAATCCGGGTTTTCCACAAAGTAGGAAATTTTGGCCTTTTTACAGCGCGCTCTAGCG
The DNA here is from genome assembly GCA_907164885.2 of Dolomedes plantarius. Taxonomy (NCBI): domain Eukaryota; kingdom Metazoa; phylum Arthropoda; class Arachnida; order Araneae; family Dolomedidae; genus Dolomedes; species Dolomedes plantarius. The sequence continues at coordinate 102,429,421 of OU015500.1, forward strand.
GCCAAACCATTCAACCAAAAAATACATTTGAGGGTTTTTTTGTAGAAAATTTAATGTACTTTATTTTTGTATATAGAGGTCTACCTCGAAAAGTCCATAGTTTTATGTCTTTTTGGCAAAAAAACTGAAAAAAGGTCGAAAATTTTGAATTTTTTTGCGATTTTCGTTGTGAAGCCATATCCGTGGGAAGTAGCAAAGTTCAATTTGGATTCAGCCTCTTAACATATAGATCGAGTAAGAAAAAACTTCTATATTTTTTTCCCGAAGCAGTCATCCCCGTAGACGATTTGACTGGATTATGAAGGAGATTATAAATGTCATATTTACACACAGATTCGTGATTGGAGAGTAAAATACTGTATTGACTTGGTCTAAAAATGGAGCGTGTGCTAGCTACCTGGAAGTCTGAAAAAAGAGCGGTATACTACAGAACTTTTCGCAATAGAGGGATTTAACATTGTTACTCCATTTTCTCTACCGCTATAGATAATTATTTTATAAAATTATAGATTCTGCAAGAAATATTATTCTAGTATTGTAACACAAAATACCGGTGTAAATTCTTTTGTTTTCCATTAAATTACAATCTTGAAATAGGTTTTATTTTACGCTCTGATTTAAACTATGTTGCTCACAAGGCAAAACATTGCAAACGGGAAAGAGATTTGCAATGAAACCTCTAAAAGGAAAATAAATCCATCGAGAGATGTCCTTCAAACATGGCAGCATTGAAAGAGAATAAATATTCTGTTGTTTTATATCAATCTGTTCCCTATAAGGTATAGTTCTATTTGCATCAATTAAGGGACTGCTTTTTGCGATAACTATTGAATAATGTATCAAAATAATACAAGTTTTTAGCTTTAGGCATTACTATAAAAACGTAATTTTTCACGCACTTGCTATATTTTAGGTAGAACATTTATACAGTAATTTCTCTCTACCTACATCTTATCAATTGAAATATGCTCAAACATTGTACCTATGTTGCATAAAACTTCGAAACAAGTACCCCGTCAGAACACTTCGCTGCGAAATATTTCAAAATTCGCTTTTAAACACTGTAACATTACAGACACATCAACTAGTAGCTCCTTCAAGAATGATTTCCGGCCCATTAAAATTTCAATCCACCCCGCTGTTGGAGGGATCGTTAACATGTGTTTGGACCGTTTAGCATTCCCTCCTTTCCACCCGAAGACCCTGGAAAGTCTCCTCAAAATCTGAAGCGATCTTCACACTCTGGCGAACTTTCTGCTAGAGGAAACAAATGGGCTTCTTTTCTGCAGTTGAGATAAAGTTTCGGAAGGCTTGAGTCTTGGAACTTATTCCATGATTTGAACTGTGAGAGCACTTTCATCAATTGGCTACAACCACTACTGAGTCAGCGCTGAAGATCATGGGAAGTAAAAGTCAAAGATTTGAGGGTGTCGTGCTTTGCTGTTATAAACAAATTCAAACTATTAGCAAAGTTTCCTTTTTAAAGTTATGGCTTTTAGCACTGCGGCTTAATCAATCTTTAAACCCTCTCTATGAGGCATTGCCATTTGACTTCCGGACAATAATTGTTAATCCTGGTCGTTATAATAAATGTAACCGTTTGTGTACGTATGAAAAACCATTATGCGTACGTGTTTTTAAATATCATTGAGATAGCTTATTTGAAATTTTCTTCATTATATTCTTAGTATTTTTACTAATAAAAAACTTTGCAGTTTACAGTTTTGCAATATTTCTCAAAATGTATGATCTTTGTTTCGATTATAATTTTGAATTGGGCGAATGCTTTTTTCAAATACTCTTTTGTGTGTGTGTATATATATATATATATATATATATATATATATATATATATATATATTTACATTTGCGGTTTACAGTTTTGCAATATTTCTCAAAGTGTATGATCTTTATTTTGATTATAATTTTGAATTTGGCGAATGCTTTTTTCAAATACTCTTTTATATATATATATATATATATATATATATATATATATATATATAATGTTAGAGTTGTAGAAAGGAGAATACAATTTTAAGTTTCGCGTATACTGCGGTATATTTAGCTCTCGAGTAGCAAATGAAAAAAAAAAAAGTTAAGAAATTGTAGAACTTATCAAGCCTGATTAGAAACACGTGCTAAAGAAAAAGCTTTTTTTGTTTATAACAACAAATATTTTATAAATCAATTGAATATATTTTTATGTCTTATAGAAAGGGATATCAGTATTGAGATATCTACACCTTACATATTGCATAAAACCGTATTGAATTGTTAATTTAAAACTATAAGTTTAGGCGAATGACGCAAGCATTTTTTTATCCTATGCATAGCAAGATTTTGTGGAATTTATCTTTTGTATAAAGTATGATGCATTTTATTAATTTTGCTAAGAATTTATTAATAAAAATCCATAAGTTGGGGCTAAATTTTTTCTACCAAATAAATTGTGTAGATTTATGTTTTTATATGCAAATGCGCTTACTCAAAAAAACATTTTTGACAGTCTGGGTCAATACTCGTGTATATATATATATACTCGTAGGTCAATACTCGTAGATTTTGAGGCTTGATATTTAAAATAACCTATATTATCGAAAAAAAAAAATTTTGGGGGTAAAACGTTTATCACTTCTGATATGGTTCCGTCGCTTGTTTATTTATTTGAGAGACTGTATATGCAGTATGTTAAGTAATAATATTCCCTTTTAAAAGAGTTACTGTGGAAACTGATGCCTGGAAATTGTACAAAAGTAACTCTGCGGAAACGCAATACAAGTGATTTTTCTCTTCAGCTCGCACGTTTTCTTTCAGTAACTGGTGAAATAACAAATAGTAAGTCCACATACGAGTGGAATTCCGTGTAGCTGGCTGTTCCGGCCTTTCTCGCGAGCCGTAAAAGACACAAATGCATTTTATGAACTTTCATTACTTTCTCCAATGCTTAGCCTGAAATATCATACAGCTCTTTGAAATGAAGGATGTTGGAGGACTGAAGCGGAAGTCCATTATTCAAATAGTCAGGGTTTGTTTCGATAACTAATGAGTAACTGTACGTGTATATATCGATGTAGAAGAAACGGACATATTTTAATGAATTAACGAAGAGAGGGTTTTATTCCATGTTATACGAGAAAAATGGCGTCCTAATGGATTTTGTGTGTATTCGCTGCGAAATCCAATGGGTGAGTCAAAATGGCGCCAGTTTTCGAATTTATTTGCTATCGAAAGCAACTCTTTTGCGTAAAACTAAGAGACTGTTAATGGACTTCGTCGGGGAGTTTGCTTTATTGGTTGCTGTAATTTATATCATACATATTTCGTCCATTTCACAAGGATAGGTATAATTGAATTGTCTTTCGATCTTATCGACGAAAAGGTTTTATACCCCTCTGCTGTGTATGTTGATTTCCAGATTAAGATTTTTATTAATCCCGTCGATTCAAGCCGAGTAAAGTGGTGTTAATGAACAATTAAGTAGAAAAGTAAGCCACTGTAATTGGCAGAGAATAAAGTTAAAGTGTTCAGTAAAGACTTTGATTCAGATCGTGTATTATACCCGATCCATATCGTGTATCAATATACGTCCCATTACGTATATCTCGTAAGTGTAATTACCCCTCTTTTTTGCACAGTTTGTAGAGGGAATATATATCTATTAAGATTCATTATAATCGGGCACACTAATACAAGATCAATAGCCAGATAACAGAATTAATGCCTTTTCTTTACATACCTCACGGAAAGAAAATGATATACAGTGGAATCTCGATCTATCGTTTTTCAAGGGACCGATTGAAATGAACGATAAATGCGGGAAAACGATAGATGCGGAAAAACATAACACAGCAATACGATCGTTGGGACTGGATAAAATGAACGACACATACGGAAAAACGATGGATCCGAAAACGATCGATCGAGATTCCACTGTACTCTAGTTAAGTGGAGTGCATTTACCAACTCCTACCGGAGCTGTGGAATTTAAGATTAAAAATCCGGATTTTTGTTCGGCTTTTGGATCAGAGCTTATTGCTATCAAGAGAGGCTTGCAATATGCGTATCAAGTTGAGGATCAATTTCACGATGTCTAAATTTTAACTGCTTCAATTCAGCACCACTCTAATTGGACTATTATTGGGGATCAGACTAGCCTGGACATCATAGATCTTCTTGACCGGCGGATGATGTGTCCGGACCAGGACACATCATCATGATGTGTCCGGCGGAGTGTGTCTTTCTTCTGGACACACTATCCATTTTCAGTGGATCCCTTACTATGTTGGGATTGATGGTAATGAAAGGTCCGACTTTTCAGACAGGGCTGCTGCTGAGGAGTGCGGGAACCCTTTGTGGGGCTCTTGCGTTTAGCGAGATTTTACTCCCTTAAGAAGACAGAACTAAACCATCTTGGGAGAACTCCTCCCTATCACCCATGGTACTTTGGAAGAAGTCCGGGTGGGTCTTTCCAGCTCAGACCTAGAAAATATCAAACATCCTTCTCCCGCTTCATGAGAGGCCATATTAGAGCACTCACTTTTCGGCATGGTCAGATGATCTTCACGGAGTGTCACTGGTGCTCTGCGACATGGCCTCCCATGCCCATCTTTTGGCTTGTTTGGGTTTTACAAAGGACGAGGTCCTTCGGGACCCTCTACTGTTTTTAGACTTTTTAGAAATTTTTGGTTTCATGGAGATAATCTGGGATTAGTAACAACAACAACAACAAGAAGACCTTAAGTCTTACCCCAAAACGAGTAAATTCCCTGCTCTAATGAAAATAACCCGAAAGGAAACTCATTTGCATTTTCATGACCGTATCCGATACTATCAGTTTTTAAAAAACTGCACCTTATGAATTCTTCAGAAACAATGGGTATCGGCCAATATTGCAGAAAATTTTATAAATGGGATTTTCGATAAATATTTTGCTTAATAATAAGAAGCAAACCGGACTCAAAACTTTAGCTATTAATTCAGTACAGCCAAATATTCAGGCGTCATATTACTGGACACCACAAATCTTTAAACCCGGCGCTAAACTGCTTGGAATGTTCCTCTGGATTTCAGTTATCACTGGTTACCAAAATCATACGTTTGAAAACTCTTTACTGCATCTGAAATTAAAACTTTTAATAAAATGGGGGTATTTTCCAAAAATTTTCTCATTTTAATTAAAAAAATTTAATTCTATAGCTAAATACACTAAAGATTTCTTCAGGGCCGCCCAGAAACTTTACGGGGCCTGGGGCAAACTTCTGTTGGGGGCCCCAAGAAATCTGATTAAGCGAATAATTTTTTTTTTATTTTTTGGGGGGCCCCTTTTTTCAGGAGATTATTTTGAATTTTGAAGTACGGTACAAGTTTCAGAATTTTCTTTCGGAGGAAATCTAATAAATATTAAAAAAAAAATTTTGGGGCCCCTCCGGCAGTTGGGGGCCTGGGGCAAAGTGCCCCAGTTGCTCCCCCCCCCCCCTCTTGGAGGCCCTGGATTTCATGTCTGCTTAAAAGTTAATTTGGGAAAAATTGAAAATTTTAAAGACAGCGCGCCACTTTATCGAAACGTCTGCCTTCCTAGACAAATTAATTTAAAAATAGGCATTTGATAGTCTGTGATTCGAAAAATACCAAGAGGAAAATTCCCCGTAGCTTTACATGTTGGTTGGAGATATGCGATGGGAACTAATGCATTACCTTGAGGAACTGTTGCGTTGAAAAGTCAGCAAGCATAAACTTTCTTCTCATTAGAATTTTTGGGGGTGTACTAAGTTAGTTTTAATAAGATATAGTTAAAATTCTTAACACAACTACTTTTCGAAAACTGTTATCTAATGTTCTGCTGTGTTAATAACAAGTATTGTTTCATTATTAAGTCATAAATTTTGTTTCATCTATTTCATTTTTAATCGATAACATAAATTAGATTAATAACAAGTATTGTTTCATTGTTAAGTCCTAAATTTTGTTTCATCTATTTCATTTTTAATCTATAATATAAATTAGATCAATAAAGGACAATTAAAAATGCAATTTATTTGAATACAAATATAATAGTATCTCCTTTAATACTGTATCTAGATAGTGTAGGGTATCTCAGAATTATCTTGAATTTAAAAATTGTTTATTAAAAATAATGAAATTAGTAAAAAATAGTGAAATAACTGCTTACGGAAACCACCGTAATTACTCATCCGAAATTCTTACTAGCAAATAATCACCTTAAACTAGAGCTATTGGAATTCTCACTGGAATGTAACTATACAAACTAATATCAGACCAATAGTTTTAGTCCTCCTTCAGACCATAAAGCAATTTGCTCTTCGGCAAATCCCAGATGCATTTCTGGTTAGTCGCAAGTTTTCATAAAATGTTTCACGCGTCTGAAAATATCAAATTTTTGCTTCTATTGAAACGTAATCCGCTAATATTTAGTCAGACACTCATAGTTGTAATTTCTTTAGGCAATGCCGCGGTAATTTTACCCTAGACATTACATTCTGTATTAAAATATTTTACCTTTCCTCAGTACACTCTCAGTAATTTTCCTCAATAAATCCCATTTTCAATCAAAATTTCGGCTTTTAAAATCTGTTGGTATATATTTTTGTCTAGTGCTGTGATTCACTCGAGAGAGGCCCGAATATTCTATAATAATTCTCTCTAGCACGAAGCGATCACAACGAAACAACGTACAGTATGATCCTCAGTAAATGGCACATTACATCAAATGGTTCTCGGATGAGGCGAGGTTCCATTTGTCGCATTATGTTAAAGAACATTCATATATTAGCTGCTGAAAATCATTTGGCCACTCACAGTTTCATAATAATAATAAAAACTTGGTGTGTTGTGCGCGATGTCTCAGTTGCTCATCATAGGCCCCATTTTCATTTCCACACCACCGTAAACACCGATGTGTACCTGGACATTTCTGAAAAAGTCGTGAATAAACTGGATGATCGTGAGTTAACGGAAGGCTACTTCAATCAAGATGAAATAACGTGTCACACATCGGCAAGGAGCATGACGGAAACTGAGTCCTCCTTCGGCAACAGAGTAGTTTCGAAATGTCTTTGGCCACCATGATCGCCTGATCTGACACCACCAGACTCCTTTAGGGAAAAGTCTATCGTAACAAGACTCTCACTGGGGAATATGTGAAGGAAAACACCGAACGTGAAACTGTTGCTATTCCCCCCAATATGTCTGCTAATACGTTCAGGAATATGGAGCGACGCGTCGAAATATGTGTGGCAGAAAAAGAAGATCACTTCTAGCATCTCGTGTAATGCAGTCGATTGCACATACGTCAAGGCTTTTGATGTATTTTTTTGGTCCATATTGCTTTATTATTACAGAATACTTGGGGCCTCTTTCGAGTGAATCACCCTATAGTAGACCACTCTCAATGAACATTTGAAATGATCGAAAAGTTCTGAACACATCGCGCATTCAGTAAACCACTGTCGTATGTCTAATTACAGTCGTATTAGACATACGACAGGATGTGCGACGTAGATTGTATAATTACACTGTTATGTTTTGAATACATACCTGTTCTAATGAGACTATGTATGAGACTAGTTTAATGAGACTTTGTCTACTGCCTAACGAGACTATTATGTATTCAGAACGTCGGAATTATTTTAGAGCAGAATTAGAGAAATCCAGCAAATGAGAGTTTGACTGTGAATCAAATATACACGATGTTTTATATCTCTGCGTAACACGGATTCTTTGTATCCAGAAGAACATTAGACCAAAATTCATGGCATTCTGAAAAATAACTCTCTTTTCAATTCTTTTCTCTACCTTTTTTTTACCAATAAAAAAATTAATTTGACGTTTCATAAGAGCTGTGAATTGCAACTTTACATGAATGGATGACACTGGCAACATCACACGTAATCAAACTTTTCGGGGCTGTTTAACACCTGAGTACTTATTTTCTTAACAAATTCCTTCAGATAAAAGATAAATCTAAGTGTAAGGACATATTTTTTCGAAGGTATAGTAAAAAAAAAAAGTCCCCGCCTTTTCTATAGGTAAACATTCGCTTTAGGGTACATGTTAAGTATATTCAATGCTTTTGTCCGTGGCTCCTTCCCGTCTTGAAGCGAATTTCTTTTTAGAGCACGTGGTTTTGACACTGCGTTCAAGCCATGGGCAATAAATACGACTCCGTTTTTCTTACTAAGTATAAAAAAACGAGAAAAATTTTTTTTAATGTTTTCTTGCCCAGTAACTTAACATTGAAAATAGTGTAAGTATCTTTTTCAAAGATTTATAGAAAAGGTTTTTGGTTTCTGGCGTTCTAGAACCATCACCATCATTTTCTTTCGCGATGTAAATGTTATCTCGATGAAAAATATTTCAACTTTCTTCTTTTTTTAATGTGCTCGGGACACAAAATCCTTAAAAAAATACCTAGTTTACAGTATTTGTTTAAAACTTACTAACAACATTCTATTCAAGTAACACAAGCCAGTTGCTTCTGCAATGATTGCCACTTCATAACGTAATGATAGATCTTTTTATACTTAGTAATATTATATAGATATATAATTATATATATATATAAAAAGTACATTAAAAATTGTAATATATATATATATATATATATATATATATATATATATATATATATATATATATATATATATTCATTCATTCATTCATTCTTCGGATACATGCTATCCCACCCCGTAAGGAAAGGGTTAAAGTAATTTAAGTGAACAGTTACAAGAACATTTAAAAGTCGAATATCAATTCATGACATGATTATATATCCTTGTATTCATATCCTTTTCATCAGATGATAAACAAAGATCCAACATCTCTTGAAGAGTAAAATGTATTTCAGGCACACTTCAGACCATCGATCTGCTAAGAATAAAACTCGAGTCTAAACTATCGATAATTGTTCGACTGGTGCATTTTCTATACAAATTAAACAATGTGCTCATCCAAAATTGTAGGTAATATGAACCCGCGGTGAACAAAGAACCAACGTCTTAAAGGGTAAAACATATTTTACGCACTCTATAGGACGCCAACTCAAAAACTGGAGTCTAAGCCAGAGATAATTGTTCGATTGTTGTATTTTATGTACAAAGTTTTTAAGAAAATCTGCTCATTTTTTTAAATTTGATTTTTGTGTAAACATTTTGCGTCATGTATGTATGCGTGTAGCGTAAATGCAACTTTAAAATTATTGGACAGTTTTTATGGTTAATGCACAATGTCAGGCGTGTTATGGTAGTGACATCCGTCAGCACGTGTGCCCGAAATGAATAACGTTATCGGTTTTGATTCCTGAGGTCAACTAAGTTGTTACCGAAGGCAGAGATAAAAGTGTTTGAAAATATATCTCTCAGAATATCATACTTTAAGCAGCTTCAAATAGCGTGTAAGATATTAATTGAAGTTCGTTATTTTTCTCTCACTATAAAATTATATCCATTTGGAAAATATTCCGCATTTTATTTGAATAGTTTACTTACGTACAGTAACCGCCGCTTATAGTGATCAGTGGTTAGAAGAATCAACCGATTATAAGAATCAATATCGCAAAAACAAAAGCAAATGTATTATTTCCATGTTAAAATTTTCGCTTTAAAGAATCAATCCACCGGTTTTAAGAATCAGTTTACACTCTTCGCTTTCCTTTAATTTTTTCAAAAAAGCCACTTAAACCCTAAAAAGGCACGAAGTTCTTTATTTTTTTAAAAGAAAGACTGATAAGATCGGATGGAATACTGTCGTAAAATGCACCCCTTTCTTTGTTAGACATAATATAATACACTGAAGTGCCACTGAATTAGGGATAGCAAAGCCTATACGAATTGTGTAGCGCTGCGCATCATGTATGCGCAAGTGAGGGCGCTGTGGTAACTGCATATATAGCGCGTACTGTGGTTGTTCTGAATTAGTTGTTGGAATTGCCAGTATGGGTAAACTACCTGATTTAGACGCCTTCGATCGCGGACAAATCGTAGGTGCGTGACGCATGGGCCATTCAATTTCCGAAATCGTCAGACAGCTAGGATTTTCAATGTCGACAGTGTCAAGAGTATACCAAGAATAGAAGGATGGTGGAAAAAAACTAGCTATCGGGCAAACTGCAAAGCACAATTAGCCTTGACAGTGCGTGGTGAGAGACGGCTCAAGCGTATTGTATGTAGTCAGCGAAGCCAAACATTAGCTCAAATTACCACCCAGTTTAATGACGGTGCCAGTCGTACAGTCAGTAAACGGACTGTGCAACGCTCGCTTCACCGTATGGGTTTCGGGAGCCGTCGACCTACGAGCGTACCATTGCTCTATACTCGCCATCGGGCTGCACGTCTTACCTGGGCAAGAGAGCACAGAGACTGGATTGTAGAGGACTGAAAACAAGTAACATGGAGTGATGAGTCTCGATTCCGACTACTTAAAGCCGACGGGAGGCTGAGAATATGGCGTCAGGCTCATGAAGCCATGGATCCTGCATGCTTGGCTGGAACTGCACAAGGGCATGGTGGCTCAATCATGGTCTGGGGTGTTTTTTCGTGGCACAGTTTGGGATTTTTGGTGCGTGTACCAACCTCCCTCAATGCAATTTGGTACGTAGAGTTGCTGGGTGATCACCTCCATACGTTTATGCTGTTCTGTTATCCGCACAGTAATGGAGTTTTCCAGCAAGACAACTGTACCTCTCACAAGTCCCGGTTGGCTACTGGCTGGTTGGATGAGCATTCCTCTTACTTCTCTGTCATGAATTGGCCACCTAGAAGCCCAGACTTAAATCCTATTGAGTATCTTTGGGAAGTTTTGGAACAAGGCTTGAAAGGCCATCACACAGCACCAAAGAACCTTACTGAATTATTGCAGCTTTAGCCAATATTTGGCAAGCCATTCCCGTGGAACGTTTCCAGAAACTTGTTGAATCTATGCCTCGTCGTGTGGCAGTCGTTATCAAGGCCAGAGGAGGCCCAACTCGTTACTAGGTAGGTATCCCTAATTCAGTGGCACTTCAGTGTATAATAGTTTCCCTTTAAAAGTTTTAGCTAAACACTGTCGTATTAGCTTGACCTAGGAGCATCTTTACCCGTCTGAGTCCGATTTCACTTTTCTCCACTGACAAACAAATACAAGGACTCTTTTTTCCCCCTACCTCATATTTCCTGGTTGTGGCGTCCTGGACCCTGAACCACATAAATCTTCGGCGAAGTGTCCACTATCACTTAGGCAAACGTGACATTCGTAGATTCAGCACGTTATCAAACCGTGAAACAGAAGCTAGAAGGTGAATCTTCGTCTGAGACTATTGATATTGAAAGAGGTATAAACAGCGTCCTGAAAACTTCATTACGTCAAACTACCATAGCTGAAATGTTAAAAATGTTTAGCAGGTATGTTGCTACAAATATTGGAATTTTTTCTTCTCTTACCACTATAATCATGTGTATCTACTTATTGGTCTAGAAATTAAGTTGTATTTTTAAAATTATAAAAAATAATTTTAATAAAAGATAATTAACGTACATTAAAGAGAAATTTATGGTAAATTATCTCATATATGTATATATACGTGTTTGTGTATGTGCCTGTCTAAAAACCTAAATTTCGGCTATAAGAATCAACCGCTTATAAGAATCAAAAGCAGTAATAACAAACTTGATTCTTATAAGCGGAAATCATTGTATACAGAACTAGCTGAATACCCGTTCTTCGTTACGGAGTAAATTCTAATTAAATACAATGGTCAATGTATGTAATTAATGCCAAAAACAAAACAAAAATATATTTATAATAAATACAACGGTCAATGTATGTAATTAATGCCAACCAAAAAAAAATTATAAAAAAATCGTATTAATGTAGAAGAAAATATTCAAATTAAATCTAATAGAATATACTAAAGAATATAGTATAGTCAATATAGTACAGTTTGAAGAACATTTCTTTTACTGTAAATTTTTTGTTTAGATAATGTCAAATCGTCTGCCGCATTAGCTAGAAAAAAAACTTTTGTCTATTTCGTTGTTATGCACATGACGTAAAATTAGATTTAAAGTATTACAAAAAGAAAAAAAACCACGTGATCAGCATTTAATAAATTAAATTCTAAAAATTAATCTTTAAAAATTCACCAAAAATCAGAAAATGGAGGTAAATATTCGAAAGAGATTTCATTTTAAAGGAATTTTTATGATCTTTTTCGAGATATAAATTTTATAAACCTCAGTATTTTAAATGCAAACTTTAAAAAAGTTTCAAACAGATTAAAATTTTAATTTAAAAAAATCTAATGAGAATTTTTCAAAACTCTTTCTTAGTGCACCCCTACACTATAAGAAGAATCTCCATGCAAAATTTCAACCCTTTAGGTCCAGCGGTTTGGCCTGTGCGTTATCTGTCAGTCAGTCAGTCAGTCATTCAGTCAGTTACGAATCTATTTATATATATATTGATTAGAATACAAAAATACGCATTAAGTAATGTATGAATAGAAAAAAATACCCTCTGGAATTATTCATAGCTTGAAGTGGAGTACAGGGGTACAGAATTCAAGCGGAAGGTTTTTTCTGAATATGTTGTTATTGTTTTATACATAGGAAAATTCGTGTTAGTTTTAGATTTTTATCTGATTCAATTACCTTAGACGCACGTCTGGTTGACTTCCTCGGGCTTTTGTCTAGAGAATTTCTTTCATCGTCGAAACCATGACCTCGCCTAACATACAGAACTGCATGGCACGTAACTGGTAATAAAGTTAGGAGCGCTAAAGTTGATTTGTGTTACGACATTTTGATATACATTCAGCATTTTACATACACATGGCCAATTATACTCTTTTCTCCAACAAATTTCCTTTAAAACACACTGTAGGATAAAGAGGTCGTCACTTATGTTGACGGAGAAATTAAGATCTGTGGGAAAAGTATAATTTTATCGAAGAGTGGAGTGGATTTTAACGTAAATAATAATATTAAAATTAACATGCATTTTCATTCGTAAATACATAAATACAGGCTTGCAAATGTGTCAGCGTGTGTCTTTGCGTGTATTCAAGCAGAAAATATTCGTATACGGTAGCGTAATATCACAACTTCAGAAAGAAAATGTTCATTGCTAAAGGAACACACACATGTATATTTCGTACCTAATGTTTCCGCAATGAGTTGAATACCAAGCAGAAACTATTGCTCTTAAATTCAAAAAATTCTTCGTTATTCTAAATAACTTTAAATGCATTACTCAACAAGACAAAAACAGTTTTCAGGAAAAGATTTCCTCAAAGAAACTTTATTATTTGAAAATCAATTTCTACATTCTAAAATCAAATAAAGTACCACATCTGAACCATCCCCCCCCCCAATCTCATTTCAGTATTTGTCTATCTATCTATCTATCCCTCCCTCTCTCTATTACCCCTCTCCCTCTCTCTCTCTATATATATATATGTAGCATTTCACCACATGATTTTCCATAATAATACACAATATGCACAATTGAAGAGGAACAGTTCTTTAAAAGTACAGTTCTTTATTTCACAAGAATTAATAGCAGATATCAGAGCGTCCTTCTAGCATGACGCGAAACATACATGTGTTTTCACATACACAGCTCACAACAGAATGCCTGCTCTCTTAGTCAGGGGCTGTACCAAAGTCAGCGACTGTTTACATCAACACAGATGTTTGTCGTGGGTGGTATACTACTAAGAAGCACATTGGGCGCGCTTTATCTTTATGGTATTGTTTGACACTTTTGATCCTTTATCTCTGGCACCTGCAGCCATTATCTCTGAGATATTGTGAACTGCGGATTTTAGATGACTAGAGACGGGGTTTTGTTACTCCTTCTGGGCGGCACGGCTATATGTTCCTATCAACTGAAAAGAATTTATTGTGTTGTCCCACTGGAATTTGCAGATGTTCACTTGCTTTTGGGTGGGCTATTCTGAGAAAAGGGGCCTCTCTTAACAGATGTGGGTACCCGAATTATAGAAATAGACGAGATTCAACTTATAATGTCAAGATTCAACTTATAATGTCACATATATATATATATATACATAGACTGCTGGCCATTAAAACTACAACACTATGAAGGAGGGTGATACAAAACACATATTCGCATGAAAGGAGGAAGATGATAGAATCTGCAAGTGATTAGTATTTAAGCGGATTCGAACGACGCAGGAGGAAGAAACGGCATCTCTGTATAAAAGGAAAGTTACGCAGCGGGTTTCTCATTTTGATATCGAATTTGAATGTTGGTTGTTTGTGAAAAGATCGACTTATGCCTCGTATAAGGAGAAACGGCTACCAGCACATGGCGGAATTCGATAGCAGCAGGATCGTGGCCTATCGAGAGTGCGGTTTATCGTTCCGCGATATTACGACTCGCATTGGCCGGAATCCAACGACTGTCATGCGAATATGGAATCGATGGGTTCAGTAGGATCATACTGAACGCCATGCAGGATCTCAACGGCCTCCCGCCCCTAACGCCCGAGAGGACAGATATGTTCTCAGGTCGGCCTTGCAGGATCCCAAAGACACGTCACGGACATTGAGTCAGGAAATGGGCTTGTTTGCAGCACGTCAAGTATCCGCACGGACAGTGCGACGGCGTCTGGAGCAGCACGGACTGTCCACACGATGACCATTATTGCGGCTTCTCTTGACACTGCAGCATAGAGACATGCGGCGACAGTGGAGCGCTCGACGACAAAACTGGATACAGGAATGGTACCATGTCCTCTTTTCAGACGAGTCCCGGTTCTGCGTGCAGCATCATGATGAACGTATCCGTGTCTGGAGGCACCGAGAAGAACGCACGTGGCCTGCTTGCATTCGATACCACCATACGGACCTTGCATCTGGTGTGATGGTATGGGCAGTCTCTGAGTACACGACATGAAGACCTCTTGTTCACGTTGTCAGTAATCTGAACAGCCAGCGTTGCATTTCTCAGATCTTAAGGCTGGTGGCTGTGCCCTATCTTCGAGGCCTCGTAGACATCATCTTTCAACAAGATAAAGCAAGTCCACATGTTGCCCGTCGTGTCCTGACCTACCTCGACACAGAGGGTGTTCGACTGGTGCCCTGTCCATCACGTTCTCCAGATCTCTTACCCACTGAAAACATCTGGTCATGGGTTTCTGAGAGACTGGACCACCACCGCTCTCTAGTCACTACGATTGAGGAATTGTGGCATACACTTGAAGCACTGCCCGTATGTATCATCTAAGCCTAGTTCGACTAAGCCTGGTTAGAGCCGTTTTACCTGCCAGAGGCGGCATCCGTGTCTACTAATTTCGGACCCTGTATATCTCCACATTTTCTTTAAATTTTAATCATGTTTTTTCCTACTATATTCTATGGGCACAATAACTAAAGATTTTTTATTTTCTTTCATTCCTGGTGTTGCAAATTTAATGGCCAGCAGTATATATATATATATATATATATATATATATATATATATATATATATATATATATATATATATATATATATATCTGTCTGTGGTTGTGAGTTTGGGAGTATAAAGTCCCACTACCATATTTCACGTAATGAATCGATTTCATTCCATGGAGAAACTATTGCCCTTTAATCGAAAGAACTTAAAGATTTTCTGGAGGACTTTAAACATAATACTATACAAGAACTAAACTATTTTCAGAAAATAGTTTCATCAAACAACCTCTATTACGATAAAATCATTTTCTCCTTTTTTAATCAAAATAAGCAGCTAGGTTTCAATCTATCAGCCTACCATTTCAAAATTTTATTCGTCAACTTAATTTCCGAAATAGCCTTCAGTCCGGAAATCACACCTGACTGAAACCTTATAGACTACCTTGTATAGCCGAAATGATCTACTCGAACAATCCTGTCCCTAATGCTCCGCTCTATACTGTAAGACTCTGGAACTTTTTTCCTATAGACCATTAAGGCCTATGGATTTGTCTTTCTATTTTCCCGGAGAGGAATAAAGCCCGTGTATAAGGCGATTGATGTTTTGTTCAGAGCTTTGGATAGGAGAATACTGATGCAGTCTCAAGAAAAGACTGATTGCTTTTAGGGCATGGAGAGAGAAAATGGAGTCGGAAACTGGAGAAGTGAAGGAAGAAAAAAAATGCTAAACATTTTTGGTATGATACGAATCACGTTTTATTTTCATTCGCATAGACTAGGGGTGGCGAGCCTTTTGTGCCAGTGCTCAAAAAATTTAAAGTCACTGCCTACGTTCGGAGCCAAATTTTTTTAAAAATCATTTTTTTAAAGGATTTTTTGGTCTTTTATGGTAAAATAGCACTTAAAAATTAAAAAATAAACAAAAACGTACCTGTAAATACCATACTTTTTTATAAATTGGTCAATTTGAAGTAATTTTTAATGAAATTTAGCTAAAATGCCTATTACTCTGCTCAAAATTCTAAGACCGCAATTTTAATTTCCTTCGCACACATGGTACATATGACAGTTATCTTCAAAATGATCCACAATCTTAGAGAAATTTCAAAATGCAAAATTAATACAGACAATTTTATGTTCCAATATGAAAATTTTCCCCAAATCGTTATTCGTTTCCTTATTAAAACAGCCCCAAATAAAAAACTATTTATTTTACTTCAATTATTGTGCGCCATTTCATTAACAATAGCATCTAAAACATTTCCTAAAAATTTTAGTAAATTATATGTATTATTATGTGACATATCATGATAATGGTAGACATTTGTGAAAAAACATAATTCTGAGAAAAACGCATTTAAAGTTGTTTGTCACTTCAATTATGTAGCAGACAATGTTTTTAAAAATAGCTATAACTCTGCTTCTAATTGATTTAGAATGAAAATCAAAACGGTTTTGAAAAAAGGAAAGAGTGAATTACAAGATTCTTGCAAAAAATAAAAAATAAAATTGACCAAAATAGTCAAAAAATGACATTTTTAGCGTACGCAGTCATCTTAAAAGCAGCATTCTTTCACGGGCTGAAGTCCCAGCTAGTTTGTGATCAGGAAAGGCAAACTTTCGATAAAACATTAAAATTACTTGTAAAAAATTTGCATTGGACTATTAAAAGAATATATCACTTTCAGGTATATTTACTAAAATTGAATAAAGCAACAGAAAATTGATGTCCGTTACTTATTTTTCTGAATAAATATCAGATGTCAAAAATACTTTATCACGCTCGTATTGGATCATTTCGAGAAAAACACTATGAAAAACAGGATACACAAATCCATTTTTTTCTGAAATTCTGTTTTCTGGAGTTCATTAAGATTCACATGCATGTGAATAAGACTTTTCATGCAGCCATAGATATTTTTTTTTTCAGTCAAATCGCATTTTTATGTTCAGTACTCAATTTTTCATTTTCATTATTTTTGTCACTTATGTCTAATCACTCGCCCGATTTCAATTTTCAGGTTGTTTTTAAAACCAACACGCTCTTATTCCATTCAGAACTGTTTTCGAAACCTATTAAGAGGATTCCAATGCTCTCCGAATTCAAATCTACCAAAATCGGCCTTACGTGTACCATTAATTTTTTTTCTATTTTTTAAAATTTCGCCACCTAAGGTACGCGTGCCACAGATTTGCTTTCTATGGCTTCAGTCTATGTCACATACGTCCTCGAAAAGATGTTGCCGAAACAATCGAACACTTTGTAAAATAATAGGAAGTAATACGAATGTGTCTCTCTTTTTTTTTTTGGCTCGATTAAACAATACATATTGAGGATTATAAAACGTCTAATTTAGTATAAAGTAAAAATTGAACTTGAATATGTATTTAAATACTTGAGGGACAGAAGTACGTTAACTGTTCAGAAATTAAGGGGGGGGGTTACTGGGGGACAATAGTTTTGTTTATTTACACGCATTTTGTATTTTGTTATCTGCAAATGCATCTTTGTAGAAAAATCATTATGCACATAAAAATACTCGAGCAATTTATAAGTTTGTTTAATGAAAGTTGAAATCTTGAAGCATGTTTAAATTTCTACATATCCACCAAACCAATAGCATTGTGGGCAAAACCTTTTCATTTTTGTACATAGGGAAATATTCAAAAGAATTTACCCTTAAGATAATTATAAATTTTAGTTGTAACTTTTTTAACATTTAAAGATTTTTACAGGTGTTTTTTCAGAAGGACTCTGACTTTAATTTCCATTTCTAAGGCCCGAAAAACTCTAGACGCGCCTTGTAGAGAAATACCCCTAGACCACCCGTACTACAACGCAGAGTAGTCTAGAATGCCCGAGAACATCTTGACATCCATGATTCCCACTACAGTAAACCAACAGATTAAATCCATGTCTAGAAATGCAGCTTCAGATCAAGCAACTAGATATCGAAGGATAAGTTGCGATAGTTAGCGTTCACCAAGAACTCGCTTACGTAGCAAGGACTGAGAAAGCGTGAAACGCGATTCCGCACTCCGTAAATATTGTTTTCATTTGTCCAGCTATGTTTCTGACAAGATTTGTACCCGACTAGACGTCGCGAGGTCAGATTTTAGGAATTGTCAGTATTTTGTTTGCAACTTCTTGGCCACAAAATTCAGCTTGTTCTTCTCTGTACGACCTGCCCTACAGCTTAAATAACGTCTATAAACTCTTGCAAAGTCTTCAGTAAATTCCGAAAAGAACTTGAGTTTCACAGCTCTTCAATTTATTATCTAATCTTTATTTTCTTATCTTTAACTTGATTTTCACAGATCTTTAATTTATTTTCTTTTCTTATGTCGCGATGTCAGATTTTAGGAATTGTAAGTATTTTGTTTGCAACTTCTGGGCCACAAAATTCAGCTTGTTCTTCTCTGTACGACCTGCCCTACAGTTTAAATAACGTCTATAAACACTTGCGAAGTCTTCAGTAAATGCCGAAAAGAACTTGAGTTCCACAGCTCTTCAATTTATTATCTAATCTTTATTTTCTTATCTTTAACTTGATTTTCACAGCTCTTTAATTTATTTTCTTTTCTTATGTCGCGAGGTCAGATTTTAGAAATTATCAGTATTTTGTTTGCAACTTCTTGGCCACAAAATTCAGCTTGTTCTTCTCTATACGATCTGCCCTACAGTTTAAATAACGCCTATAAACTCTTGCGAAGTCTTCAGTAAATGCCAAAAAGAACTTGAGTTTCACAGCTCTTCAATTTATTATCTAATCTTTATTTTCTTATCTTTAACTTGATTTTCACAGCTCTTTAATTTATTTTCTTTTCTTATGTCGCGAGCTCAGATTTTAGAAATTGTCAGTATTTTGTTTGCAACTTCTTGGCCACAAAATTCAGCTTGTTCTTCTCTATACGATCTGCCCTACAGTTTAAATAACGCCTATAAACTCTTGCGAAGTCTTCAGTAAATGACAAAAAGAACTTGAGTTTCACAGCTCTTCAATTTATTATCTAATCTTTATTTTCTTATCTTTAACTTGATTTTCACAGCTCTTCAATTTATTTTCTTACCTTTTTGTGGGTCCCAATCGTTCCTTAGCTGTTGTGACATTACATTTCTATTTCAAAATCATTATTTAGGAACTTAACATGTGATAATGTAACTTAACTGCGGTTTAGCCGCTGTTCAACTAACTTAATAGGTATACTTTAAAGGTATCTCAGGTTTAGACCAGTAACCGATCACGTTCACTCATATTTCGTGTGCATGCAGCTTCGAAAACCCGGCCTGTGCTAAGGCTATTGTAATATCCTCCCATCTCCTCTAGAATCCTCGAGTGACCAAATATTATGATTGTATATTATAGACAACTTGGTGCCTGGGCATTGTTTGCAACATAGTGTACATATAGATCTATCGGAGGAAGAGTCAGATATAAACACAGGGTTGAGGGTAGTGGTTAATGAATTTCACATGCGGGTTTTTAGCCAACAATTAAGTAGCAAAGAAAGAAAATAGAATTTTAAAGTAATTAAATTAGGTCCCAAGATCATTGCCATAATCATTATTCTTATAAAACTGTGAAGATAAACGTTTTTATTCATTGGTAAATCCTACGAAATTCTCTATGTTATGTACGTATTTTTTTTCTAATACGTTTTACTGATTTGTTTCAGCCTGATAAAATTCAGACTCATTTATACTTGCGCTAAACTTGTACTTATTTTATTTTAAACCTGTAGGTTCAGTGGGTGTTTCTTGACTTTTTTTTGTCTGTCTGGCAGTGGGCATGTTGTATAACAACGTTGTTGTAAACTGATAATATACATTGTAAAAATGAAATGCTGTTTGAGGGTGTAATGTTTTTGGGTAGCGAATTTACTTGTTTTGGATACCCCGTATTTATATCTTAAACATGCTTTTGTACACTTCTAGTTATACTTCCATTTTTGTAATATACCTAAAACAGCATGCGTGAGCTGATGATTAATATATATATATACAGTCGAACCTCCATATATCGAAGTAGCAAAATGCCGGAAAAAAATTCGATATATAGAAATTTCGATAGATAGAATTGATCTTAGTTTTATCACATCTCTCCTAAAACATTAAAATTAAAGCTAATTTTCGTACACGAAATTCCATTTCTAATTTATATGCGAATCACATTAAATGAAAGTTAATAACTAAAAAATTAATTAATATGACAGATTTATAGAGTACTACATACCTTTAAAAAAAAACAATAATCCAGACAGTGGTTACAATGATCACACTTACATTCTTTTTAAAAAACTACGAATATCTTGCTGAACAGCCAGTTTTGCGGAAAGTTCGCATTTATTCAGTCCGCTAAAAACTTCATCGGGGACATTTTCCACGAATTGAAGTCCGCGACGTATTGTTTCAAACGCCAAACATTAGAGATTTCATTCTAAAGTGGAATAAAATTTCTCAATATGTCGTGAAAAAATTTCGATATATAGAGATTTTTTCGATATATAGAAACAGTTTTTCTATGTAATGAACATGAAGATTTGCTAAGAGTTCGATATATAGAAAATTTCGATATAGGGAAGTTCGATATATGGAGGTTCGACTGTATATATATATATATATATATATATATATATATATATATATATATATATATATATATATGTGTGTGTGTGTGTGTGTGTGTATGTGTGTGTGTGTGTTAGTTAGTTAGTCACGGTGGTTACACCGCGTACCCATTATCTAATTAATTAATCGAAAAGCAGTCATCAAAGTAGGCCTGTTAAATAACAAAAGCTGAAATTTCAACCGAGTCTTTATTAAGACTAGTTAATTTCAAATCAATCCGCTAAGCTGATATTGTCCATAATAATCTCAAACTGACGACATGTCAGTTTGTGATTATTTTTCGGCGAGTCCTACCTCTCCGAAAAATAATCTCCAATCTAATGCTTTGTTATCCGAAAACGCGCTGCACTTTTTACGTGCGAAAAACATCTCGTGATTGTTGCGTCATCAGATGATATCATAGTGAGGCTCTTCCTGCCTGTACCTTTGTCAACGAACTTCCAAGCGTGTGGGAGCAATCATTTATCGATGACCATGAACTCTCCGCTGCAAAAAAACCTACTTCCTGAATTGGAAAATAGTAGAATTTTAGTATTAAACCACCGTTCGACACTAATTTGCTTTTAACCCTTATTAATATAGTTAATTATAGTTTATGCTTC
>OU015500.1:102453567-102468567 GCA_907164885.2 Dolomedes plantarius
AAATATATATATGTCTTATTGTGTGTTAAAAATTTTTAAATATAGGAAGGTTTATTAAATATTTCCAAGCAATTTATTAAAACTAAATTTAGACGCAATAAATAAATGCTTATATATGTTGATTTTTTTAAAGAATTTTCATGTTTTCTTGTGTAATATGGGCCCAAAATGAAAAGCTAAACAGCAACGAACCTAAAAAATCACAGATAAAATGTATTTATTTTATATTTATGAAATCGAGTAAAAATTTGGGTTATCAAGATCAATTTTTAATATTTAAAAATGGAAGTAGCTGCAAAAAGTCCTTAACATGGTCTTAATTTTTAATTCAAGATATTTGTGAGAATTCTTAATATTTCGTACCATAAATTATGTGGGTGATAAATAGCTTTGAGTAATAGAGCTTTGCCAATGAACGTCCATTTTGTTTTACTATGTCGTCTATTGCCCACCAGACTTCCGTACACTGCCACGATGTGTAAACTGCTCACCAGACATCATCATGATTTTTAATTAGCCTTAATGAGCTGAAATATCTCCTGCAACGTTCACTTTTCAGTTGTTTTAAGCTATCCTTTTATTTCCTTACCTCTGAAAGTAAAATGATAACACAAAATATATGCATACATATATTAATACATCATGCCTAAAATATTCCAAAGAAGCTTGTTGAACTGCAATTTAAAAAAAAAATACAAATTTCGGGTATGATGAATTGGTATCTTTGAAGTATTATGTTGAATAGTTAAAACTTCTAGACAACTAATATTTTGAACTCACTATATCCAAAAGAACAATTGGAAGTTCATGTCATATGCCATTTCTAAATAAATGAATTGGAAATATCAATATAAAATAGTTTCACGACCCCGATGATGTAGTTGCGAATATGATGCCTGGTATGTTACGTAAGATGCTTCTTTTAGCAGTCTTTGGAGAAATGTGAAAATCTGGAATTATTGCGCATGTCTTTTCAAGGCATTGACATTAGAGATCATAACGCATATTTAGTTTACTTGTAGCCTCCGACATTTCTGTTGTCGTTCTGTAAACATAAAATCAAAGCAACAGACAGGACGTTTGTTGCTTCATGTTCACACGTCATGGGATATGAAAAGTTCTCAAAAGAGATGAAATATTGTAAAGACCGTTTGTAGGAAATGAGATTCCAGGCTGGGTCCCCAAATTTGAGGCAGGAACTCCACCAGAGGGACCATTCCTGTGGTATAAAGAATTATTTTCAGAGCATTATTAAATGAAGTTAGAACATATAATAATTAGAATATTATGTATAGTTTTTTTTTTTTGCAAAATTATTAATTTGAGAAATACACTCTGTCACATGTCTGAGAATAACTAAAGGACACGAACTCAAATTTAATATCTAATGTTACCATTTAATTTCTTTTAATATTACTTAACATTAATTTAAACACTGTTTACAAACTTTTACAGAAATAATCATATTAATTGTATTCATACATTAAAAAAATTATTAGAACACATAAAATTCAAGTTACATATATTCAATTAGCACTGTACTCTCGCCTGATAAATATAACACAAATAATTATGACTTACCACCACCCTCGTTTGAGAATGAAGCATATGATCGTTTCTACTAAGTCGACCAGCGGAATCGGCAAAGCAAGAAAAACTGGCGGATAGTTCTAGATTGGACCACCACGAGGTCCTCTTCCTGTCGCTGCTTATTCTTCAACTCACTAAGAAACGTTTTCAAACTTTTTTAGAACCGGGAAGAGCAGAGGTCAGCTATGTCCTCGAACAAACACCTTTCAGCTCTCATTGGCTAAAAAGATGTTGCTAGGCCGTCGCTATGGGGACGCTCAGACCCCTTTACAGCCGAGAAGGGGGCAAGTCACTCTTTTATTCTGTCCACAAAACCTTTATACAGGTTACGCTAAATTTGCCTCCGGGAGGTACATATCTATCTTCCGGAAACCGGTACAAAATAAACCATAGAGTATGAGATTAGAAAATATATTTGCAAAGTCGAATTCCATGTCACAAGCATCCAGCTGGGGCACTGGTATTCGGTACCAGAGTCTGTGGGTTCAAGCCCCATTCTTGTCTTGGACGTTTGTAGCCGTTCTGAATTGAATTTAAGCAGTAGATCCCAGTATAATTAGCCCTCGTGTAGCAAAAGTTGACCGTAGCGCTCCAAACCAAACAAAACAAAACCAGAGCATCCAGTCACATACTCCTTCCTCTTATAATGCCAAGCAAACACACCATCTGGCTGTAAATATTTTTATTCGTTTATTTATGTTCGTTGTCATTCGTTTATTTATGCTGAATTTTTTCCGTGATCGGTACTTGTCATTTGTTCTTAACGAACCATTCTTACTCTAACCAACTTTCCGATGTTTCAGTAATAACCATCTGCCAACAGTGGTATTAGAACCACTGTTGCTATTCTACTGGCTACTATATTTATCATTATAAGGAAGTATTATTTTCCAATGGCTTTTACTGAAACTCAAGATTGGCTGTTCAGTGGAAATTGTTGAGCACATGATGCATGATGAGCTACAAACTTTTTCATACAGTCGTTAAGGGGACAAGGGACCTTCAAATTCGAATTTTTCAATTTACAATTTTTAACTCTATATACAAATTGAGAATAATTAATTTTCTATTTTACTACATTGAAAACCCTTAAAATTCAAAATAAGGAATTTTTGGTAGAATAATGCATGTTTTTGCAAAAAATGTTTCAAAAATGCTAAAGTTTTCCAAAATGCACTATGCGCATTCTATAGTAATTAAAATGGTTAAATTTTGTATTATAAGTTTACCATATGTATATAAATGTATAAACGTGCATTTATTCTTTTTTGTATGAATCAAAAGTCTTAAATATATATATTTTTTTATATTCTGCCTGTTATTTTTTAATGTTTTTATATTTTTACTTTAATTTATGGTCTATAAATTTGAAAAATATTTGTGATTTCAAAGAATTATGCACAGTTGTATGACAAACACTTCAATTGACAATTCTGAGAAATTTGGAAGATATCAGAAGAAAATGAATACGTGTGGAGCTTTTTGAAAAATTGTAGCATTTTTGAAGAATTTTTTGATAAACAGCTTTTATTCCTCCACAAAATACTTAGTTGTGAATTCTAAGTATCTCCAGTATAGTAGAAAAGAATATTAATTATACTTATGGTGTATATAAATTAAAATATTGAAATTTAAAGAAGAACGGTATTGAAGGTCCCTTGTTACCTTAATGTGGTGTAAAAGTCTTCCATTCCTGAAATTCTTCAATATAAGATTCTTCACATACATTCTTTAGAGAAATATTTAAGCATGCAGATTGTAAAGCATCTATCTTTTAACTACGAGTTCCAGAGTTGGTCTAAGTTTATCTGTTTCAGAGTTTCAATTAAGATGAAGGTTATAAACATCCCTAATTTATCTAACAAATTACTGGAGGACTTGTATTAAAATACACTTCTCGGCGCATCCACTTGGAGGTTTATTCATACTCGAGGGTTTGAATAAAGAGAATAGTGAATCTAACTACTTTAAATATCAATTAACACGCTTAGCTACAGTGAAAAATTAACAGGGTTTTCGGAACTATAAAGGAATTCTAACTAAATGCGTAAATTTGTTTCACCCACAACATAATTTATTGTTCTCTGTTGAACCTTTTTCAACCAAGGACTTAAAGAGAAGTTTCTTTAAAAAATATCTGTATATCTCTCCTGTCTTCACCAATTAATATACACATTTGTAACTCGGCTTCATTCAAATTATGATGTCGCTTCGATCTCAATTGATCTTAATTATCTCACTGGAAGTGAATTCTAAGCCTAAATGCATTGATATTACGTTTCCACTGGGACCATGCATATACATCATGTGCATACTATTAATGGAGCTCTTTGTTTTTTAGTCTAAATTTCAATCTAGCAAATATGCTCAAAAGGACACAGTACGCATAAAATTAATAAAAAGGAAATGATGAAACAACTTTCTTAAAAATCGGACTGAGAGTTACTAATTTTCATGAATATTTAAAGATATTCCATAGCTTGGATTATTAAGTTTAGGTGATGGCGGGATTATTTTAAATTTCACTGGTACCATTTATAAGCTTAAACAAGAATCCATTGTGTACGACAGAATTATTTTGGTAACTGGGAAATATGGCTCTTAGCATCTCTAAAAATTAAGTGTTTTGAAAGATGAGAATAAAAATGCATTCAAATTAATATTATCAAAATATTTCTTAATAAAAACAGTGAAGTTAATTTTTTAACATAAGAAAGAAAATTAATTCTTGAAATAGATTCTGTAATTTTGAATAACGTGAAATGATTTAATTTTAAATTCTTCATAAGTATTCAAAAAGAACCATCTTCATCTGTATGCAATATTAAAATTAACTGGAATTGTTCTTAAATAAAATTATTGAAATTTTTAATTTTCCTTCTGTGGTCCAATGGTGACTGATATTCTGATACCGTAAATCAATTACTAAACGCCGTTTCTTGATTAAAAACTCGATTAAGAAATCATGTTTGTGAAACTAAGGATATTAAAAATATCGTGAAAAATAAATATGCCTGATAATAATCTAAAGTAACTTGCGGAGACTTATATTCTACAGGAAATAAAATAGCAGAAATAAAGTTCATATCTATCAGCCTTGAGGATTGAAATACTTTCCATTTTCTAAGAATAACTTTTTAATATTCTCCCTATGTAAAATATCTCATTATGAACCAGAAGAGTTCAGAGCCTTTACGGAAATAAAGGCTCTGAACTCTTTAATAATAATAACAAAAAAATTCTGCTAAAAGTGTCAAGACAGTCTGTAAAATTTTTCTGTTCGCTTCCGTTCAAGAAACTTTACGATAATTATGAATAAAAAAACTTTTTTTTTCATACTGAAGGGGAAAAAATATATGTGTAAAGCAACAGCTAATTTGTTCGATATCTCCAAAGAAAATGACTTTTTTTTTTGTTGTTGTCTCGGAAACCAACTTGCAAACAAAGCAGAAATGCTTTACAACAAAACACATTTTTTCCTTCACCGTAAAATCCGAAAAAAAAAATAGTTTTGTTAACCGGAAAGAAGAGTCAGGATTTTTTTTTCGTCTCTACACAAAGTAACTTCCATTGCTGGTCCGCACCTTCTGAAAAGGACACGTCGATCTAAAAAATATTCAATTTCTGTTCTGAAAAAAAAAATAATCATAAATGTCAAGAATATGGAATTATTTAAAGCTGGGATGCATATTTTAATACTAGGTAACAAAATGCCTATTTCTAAATCTAACTAAACTGACCTTGGATTACTTAGATTTAGTGGTAAGAAAATTAGAATTAGAATTCAATCAACGAATCAAGAATTTTTTTGCCACTATAGTTGAGCGTATAGCAAAAAGACGGATAAACAAAACTTTTTTAAATGCACCCTTAGTTACTCATATACTCCTTCCCGGATCTTGATGAACAACCTAATATTAACTTGAATTTCACTGTCTCCCACGCACTAACTTCTATTTACCAAATCCGAAATGTTGTTAGGCTGTCTACCTAATTCTGCTGCTACTCTACCTGACCGATTGATAATCGATGAAGCTTGGACTCGAATTGACATTGAGAGCTTCTTTAAACGGCAGGATCGCCTTTACATGACAATCGAGAGAAATCACTTTGGCTCATCGCCCTCTTTTATAAATAATTCGTTCCGGGTTATCGCATCCTTTCTTAATTCGCAGATCTTTGAAAGCTAAAGAGAGGTGTTAGAGAAATAGGATGACAATGTTTATAAAAATAGAGATATTTGACCTTGGTGAACTTTACAAATGTTGTATCTATAATAACAAGAAAGTGTTCATAACACCCACGACTTAACTGATAACACAGTAGTGAGATATTAATGCTATATTAATGCTAGTTAGATATTAATGCTAGTGTTAGAGTATTTCTAGAGTTCAAAATGTAGGCGTTACTTCGATCACAGACAAAATTTTACACGGTTTGAGTCTTCCATAAAAAGCACTTTAAGTTTGACTTTTACAACTCCACCCTTAAATGTTAAGAGTAGTTAGATGAGTCTTCCCAGTTAAAAACTGTATACTTTACAAGTTAGTTTATTTTTTGTCTCATCTTACGCAGTTCTCGAATACCTCCTATTACTGTCAGAAACTGGAACACTTCATGAATACAAAGGTAAATATTGATGCATGTGTATTGCAGGAATGCGCTGTGAATGAGCTAAACTAGAAAATCTGAGAAATGGATGTAGATGCCCTGTCAAAAGTATTTCGGTACTTTCATAATTGTCGCCATGTACAACTTTTAACGAGTATCTGTCAGGACCAGGGATTCAACCTGTGTCCTCTAACCGCGTTGCCGGTGATATGCCGACACTATTCCGGCAATGGGAAGCACTCATATTTTTATAAATTCAATTCCTCATTCTTTTTTATGCTAAAGTCAAATGTTCGACTTGATATTTATTAGTGTATTTTCCTTTACAAGGTTTAGTTTTTTTTTATCATCATGGTGGCTTTTTTTTTTGGTTATGTGTTTATTAATTGTTCTTTGAAATTGCCGGGCGCCATTGTAACGCTAACTACCTTGGCGCTGTGGTTTTGCTGTTTATCCAAATTAATAAATGCCGCTTATCTAAATTCACTCCTTCAAATAAGTGGTGACGTCACTTGACAAATCTGACGTCGCGGCCTGCGGAAAAACACGCGACTGTGATATAAACAAGTAACCGCAGATCACAGCAGCTCAGTCCCTTCCCGTCTTTTTCACACCTTGCTAATGCCCGCAGTTTACTGGCTGTATTCTAAGCCAGTCAGCATAAGTTTTAATTACTATGTTATAATTTCTGTGACGAGCAGGTAAAAATGTAACTCTTGTTTTTGTTTTTAATCTTGTTAAAAAATAAACAACATGGATTCAGATTACAGTTTGTGTTTTCTTGAAGTCTAGAATACGTGCAAACATAGGATCCAGAGTCACCACAATACCAAGACCTAGGATTGAGCGCCCAGTCACCTTACCTCGAGGATGAAGTTTTCTCGTAATTGAACTATCCGTGCGATGTGAGAGAAACTTTTAAAATCCAATACTTTAGGAGCATTTTTTGTTCCATTGAGGTATACATGTATATTATGTTAACATATACTACTGTCTTTCGAACCCGTATCTTTTTGATATCGTAACTGAACTATCCGTGCGATGTGAGTAACTTTTAAAATTAAATACCTTGCGAAAGTTTTTTGTTCCATTGAGTTATACATGCATCTTATGTTAACAGATACTACTGTCCTTCGAACCCATATCCTTTGCTCTCGTAACAGACCTATCCATGCGACGTGAGAAACTTTTAAAATTCAATACCTTACGAACGCTTTTTGTTCCATTGAGGTAGACATGCATATTATGTTAACATAAAATACTGTCCTTCGAATCCGTATTCTTTGATCTCGTAAATGAACTATCTGTGCGATGTGAGAAACTTTTAAAATTCAATACCTTACGAAAGATTTTTTGTTCCATTGAGTTATACATGCATCTTATATTAACAGATACTACTGTCCCATCGAACCCATATCCTTTGCTCTCGTAACTGAACTATCCGTGCGATGTGAGAAACTTTTAAATTCAGTACCTTACAAACTTTTTTGTTCCATTTAGTTATACATGTGTTAACAGACACTGCTGCCCTTCGGTGAAGTTTTAGTCATTGTTGGAAAACCTTTTATAATTAACTTGAAGTGCTTATTCAAATTTCACCTTGCAGTGTTGGTTACTATAATATAGTAAGAAATTACGTATTACGGTAACCGTTCACAATCCATTTTGAAATTGCAAGGTAAGCCATTTTAAGGTAAAACATTTCTGAAAAATTTATAATCTCAAAATTTTAAAAAGCTAAAAATAAGGTAAAATAAATCATAAATAAGTAGGAATACTTTAGCAAAGTTATAACGAAAAAATAACTAACGGAAAATTAAACAAGTATTATTTCTCCGCAGAAAAGAGGTCATGCTGTTCTTCTTCAAATATTTAAACATCCGGGACTTGGGATATTTTCGAGTTATTGACATTCTACTTTAATGGATTATTGGGAGGTCGAGAGGGGCCCAAAATGAAATACACATTTGCGAGCGACTTTTAACTGCTTCGAAATGAAACGATTTGCTGACTTTTAAACTGCCAGCCGTTTAAAATTCTATTAATCGGAAACTTTGATCATCGAGGATATCAAAGGAGAGGCCCCGTGGGTGCACTTAACGGTCTACTTAACTGCGAACGGCCTGCTCAGGAAGATGGAGGTCAGAAATGAAATAAGATGACAGAAGTTATTAAGTGCCTTCCCGAAGAATTCTGCTTAAGGGTTCTTTAAAAACTATGAGTTTGGTACATTATTGCAGGCAGAAATTTCACGGAATTGACTCTCAAGATATATAATGTAAAATGAATTCTCATTTTTATTCGCCGCGATGCAAGGCGTATTTGAATATGTTTGCTTATAATGTTCCTGGAGATAAACCCCCTACGTGTACTTTCTTTCCCTACGCTCGAATATTCTAAAAACTTTATGAGGAATTGTTAGGCGAGAAATATGTAAAGTGATCAGAATGCTAGCAATTTGCGAGTGTCAAACCTCTAATTGATTTTAGACTGATTTCCAACAAAAGTCGTTCACCAGATCCGAATATCGCAAAGCTCAGATGGAGGAGGTGATTATGCATCCGTTAATTAATCACCTCAGAAGTGCAACTAGAATCACTATTAGAATTCATCTTTCCTTTCTGGAAGAGGAATTTTCGTTTCTCGAAGAGGGACGTGAATTAACATTCAAATTACATTTTTCTTCGAAATTCGAAGCTGTTGGAAGGGATTCGATCATTACCCCTTTCCCATGTTTACGCATCTGAAAACATCTCTGACGTCTTGCATAAGAGCATAAGCCCACGCTATATATGAGGAACTCTAATTTAACTGTGTAGAAATACTGCTGTCCCATCAGTTATAAAATACAAAGTAATATTCTCGAAATAAGCCCCGAATACTCTGAAATGACTCAATACGCTACATAAGTTGACGTATGTGAAATCGGTTGCATTACACGCGATGCTGGAAAGGATCTCTGACAGACACATTTTCTACCAGACACGTTTCGACGCGGCGCTCCATATTCCTAAACGTATTGGTAAGGATATCGGGGGAAGGGGCTATAGCAGCAATTTCAGGTTGGATGTTTTCTTTCCAACCTTCCACAGTGCAAGGCTTGTTCCAATAGACTTTTCCCATAGGAAGAAGTCTGGCGGTGTCAGATCCGGCAACCGTGGTGGCCAAAGTCCTTCTGAAGGGTTAATTCCAAAGAATTTCCCTTTTACCGAAGAAGGGCTCAATTTCTACCATGCTCCTTGCCGATGTGTGATGCGTTGCTCCATTTTGTTGGAAGTAACCTTCCGTTAATTCACGATCATCCACTTGCTTCACAAACTGTTCAAAAATGTATAGGTACACAACGGTGTTCACCGTCGTGTCAAAGAAAATGGGGCCTATGAGACTTCGAGCACCGCACACCAAATTTTTAATCATGGAACGGTATTTGGCGAGAGGTAAAGGACTTTTCAGCGTCCCATATACGGGTTTTACGAGTTAACATAATCTGGCAAATCGAACCACGCGTCATCATAGAACCCTATGACGTGATGTGCCATCTACTGAGGAGCACATTGTTCGCAGTTTCATTCAGATTGCTTCCTCCTAGCGAGATTTGTTACAGAATAGATGGTGCCTCTTTCGAGTGAATCACCCTATTCGAGTATAATGCGTTAAAATGCTGATGTGCCACTTATTTTATGAGACGTCCTCTATAGTTTAAATATGGCCTCCTAAAGAAAGTGCTTTAGAGAATTTTCAAATGGAAAATCATAATATACAAGATTTTGATTGGCAGCGAGGTGAAGTGATATAAATATGTTTTTGCGCTCTCAGTTGCAAATGGCGTGAAACTTGGACGTCATATGACTTGAAGCAAAAACTAGCTCATATCCAAGGATCTTGAAATATGTCTTTCAGAACTTGAATGTCATGTAACTTGAAGCAAAAACTAGCTGATATCCGAGCGTCTTGATGTATGTCTTTTGAACATGAACAGCATATGACTTTAAGTAAAAAAGAGCTGATATCCGAGCGTCTTGAAATATGTCTTTGAAATCGTTTAGAGGTCATCTTGAAAATACTTTTCATATTATCTTCATACCTCTTAATTGGATATATTTTCTTAAGCGCTTTGTATTAAGACGGTAACTTCAGTCTCTGAAATTGAACAACTTTTTATATTCATCACTGAATTAAAAGAGAAATCATTTCTATTTTCTTTGCGATGAAGTAAAAAATGTGATAATCAAACTCTTTCAAGTCTGAAATCAAATATCAAATCTCAATAACTATCAATTCATTGTATAGTTTGTCTGGGAGAAAAAAAGTTAATTTATCTGTGGAAAACTTGGAACCGTGAATATAATAAATATTTCTTCTCTTTCAATGAATTGCTTCCGGTGTATTTTTGATTAAAATTTAATTCAAATTATAGCAGTGGATTATTGAATTAGTGGACGAACCAAAGATAAAAATGCTATATTGTGTTGGAGATATTCATTATCAATGATAAGACCTTTAAATTTTATTCTTTATTAATTTCATTGGTTTTTGTTTCACTATTGGATGATGGGTGACTGGCGAATAATAATTTATTCTTTCAACATCACTATTTTAATACGTTCATTTTTATTTCAGGTGAGCTGAATTTATCAATTTTCTTTATCCTTGAGGTAAGTAATTATTTATATTGTTGGTCCTGAAATTAATTTATCTTAGTTTGAAAGCTGTATATTTCCCGGCTAAAATTGATTGGACTCATAGGTTTTTTGTTAAATAATTTTAACCGTACATCTGGTGCGTTAGGCTGCATTGACACTTCTTTGTCCATCCAAATATATATTTTAATTTTAGAAGATAATCTTATAAATGTTCTATTTTTTACCTCCATCATATTTCAGGTTTAATCTTCATTCAAAAGAAGAATATATATATATATATATATATATATATATATATATATATATATATATATATATATATATATATATTGATAATAATAATAATAATAATAATAATAATAATAATAATTCATTCTTTTTTCCATTTCACCCGTAAGTTATCTTCAGTAGCCTTTACATGAGAAAATGACACAAAAGCAGTACGTTTTCGAAGAATATTACATGTAATACCCCTGTGACTATTTACATTGCTTAACATAAAAGGGTCGTCAAATTCCCCCGCCATTTTATGGACTAAAAACTAAATAACAAGTAAACACACATATACATATTATACACATATACATATACACATACACATATACATATACACATACACATATACATATACACATATACATATACAAGGTGCGGCCATTAATTTCCAGGACTGATCTAATAACTCCAGAAAATATTAAATGAAATACATACCCATTTAATATGCTCGAAGTAACTCCCACCTGCCGTAATGCACTTCTATGCTCGGCCGTATAAGTTTCGGAAACAACTTTCAAAGTCCTCTTTCTTGATGGTCTTTTAAATTTATATGGAAAGACTCCGGTATTTTTCTGTTGCTTTAAATATCCTCAAAGGAAAAATGTCGTAAACAAGTTAATATTTTGCATATTGAAATGTTGTTTGCAGAGTTTTTGCAAGGGGCGTTCGGATTAAAAACCCAATTACGCACACAACATCGCACTTGTGCGAGTGAACAGACCAATCCAGTTGTAGATTAGCAAGACAATGTCAGTTCTTCGTAAAGCTTTACGGGTTTCTCGACATTGATTCGAAAAGAGAGGAAGTGTAAATGGACTGAAAAAGGGGAATTTGCAAAATCGATTAGAGACACTTATGTTGCGGTTTCGTCTAAAAAAATTTTAAAACGTTGAAGCGTTTTTTTAAATTAGATGAAGGTATTAAGTGATTGGAAATCTCTGCAAACAGGAGGTAAATGAGATTTCAGAGAGCCACAAAATTCAAATTTAAATTTCAAAACTCAAAGGGATCAAAAGTGATTTGAATTCTTTGAAACAAAGGCGGAGAAGCAAATTGATAGAACCCAAAAATACGGAGTCTCAACACTAATTCACTACACGTACGCATGTATAACTAAAGCCTTAGCTATTTGGCATCAGATCATTGACCATCAACAAAAACACAAGTCGGAGAAAAAATGAAGCAAAATTTTAATGCCATCACCTTTGCAACATTGTCATGAAAGTGATAAAGAAAAGTACCTGGACCCCCTTCAAAGATACTTCATAAAAATGGTGGCACAAAATTATAACAACCGAGGAGAATTAGATACTATCTCTCAGTATACATACAAAAAAGGTACATCAGTTTAAATTATAATTTAGGGTGGTCATAAAAAAACTTTGCCGTTATATGGACCTCTAGCGGCTGTTCTGTTCAACCAGATGTAGTTATTCAGAGGTATGAGCTCGGGATTTTGTAAACGGCAACCATGTGACTCTCATAGTTACGGTTATAGGTACATCCATTCGAAATTTTCGAATGGCAACGGCCATTTTTGTGATACACGTACCTTTCCAACGCTCTTTAGGGTTTTCGCATGCTCTGAGCATTTTGCGACGGGAAAAAGTGGCCGTTGCCATTCGAAAATTTCGAGTTCCTGTAACTATAACCGTAACCGTGATCGCTAGTTGGTTGCCGCTCACAGAATCCTTAGCTCATACCTCTGAATAACTATATCTGAAATCTCATCTTGATCGGGTGAATGGTACAGCTGCTAGAGGTCCATATATCGGCAAGGTTTTTTTTATGACTACCATGTACTATGGTTCGCATTTTAAAGCCAGTAGAGAAGAAATGGTTTTAGGCACTGTATCAGACGATCTTGAAAGGAAATAATAATGAGAAACACAGTTAAATATGGTTATTATATCAACAAGTTATTAAAGTCAGTATTTTGTGTAAAAATTCCCTATTATTATTATAAATGGAACTTCGAGTTTTGTCTGTAATTTACCGAGCTACAGGTGCTTTTGGACGGTGTGACATTCCCTTAGAGCAGGGGTGTCAAACTCGCGGCCCGCGAAGAACATTTTTGCTGCCCGGTCAATATATTTGCACACAATAATATATAATAATATAACCGACGCAGAATTATAATTAGATAGGAAGAATTCGCTAAGTATTTTTTAATTATACTCTTTTTTTTGCTATTATTAAACAAAATGTGTATATTTATGTTGAATATACTGTAGTTAGGTAATATACTGTAAAAAACCTAGGTTTCTAGTAATATTGTTTTTTTTTGCGGCCCACCTATAGTTAAACCTTGATTGTTTGGCCCAAGTTAGCCTTTGAGTTTGACATCCCTGCCTTAGAGGATGCTCCATAATTATATATAAGACATATAAGATCAATTATGTAAGATTAATTTATACAGAAGCTCCTTTGACTCATTTCTAACCAGTTCCACATTCCTATAGTAGTTAAGAAAATTTAACAGCCCTGCGCGTCTAAACAAAGCAACTATATAACATGCATCTCTCTGGGTCTAGGATGAGCATATCTGTGTCTGACATAATTAGCCATCAGGGGTTGTAAAGCCGCTTAGGGCACCGCTTGTGTGTACTCATAAATAACATGTCCATTGTTAGCAAAGGTTTGCAAAGGAGCCAGAATTGGTGGCTAGGGTAGAATTTCTCTAATCCTCATATCCATCTTAATTAAGACGAGCTCTATATGCCCATTAACACTGCATTAGTAGAGAAATGAATACTCATGGTAAGCGAGATGGAAATATAACTATTACAAATCCAAATATTTGCCGCCGCCAGAATAATATTTGCATCGCTGTTTAGAGTCAATATACCAATATGAATTTTATTCTATTAACGATCGTTTTAGGTGTTAAAAATGGGTAATTTTGATTCAAAAGATCAGTTTGTAAATAGTAAGTTGAATAGATGAAGTTTCAAATCAAAATCTGTCAGTCTGAAATGGATATTATTCTAGATTAACTATTTCTATTGATTTTTTTTAAAAATTTGGCCTTTTATTTTTTTTTAATCAAGAATTTAAAAACTTATATGGAACAAAACGGATAATTTTTATTGTAAGAAAAAGAATGTACTAAGATCATTAAATTTTATTATCAACTAGCTGAAAACCCGTGCTTCGCTACGGAGTACATTCAAAATTCAATACAACTGTCAATGAATGCAGATAATGCCAAAAATATATATATTTATAAAAAAATCTTAACGTATATTTTTATAGACAAAATAATGTAGAAGAAAGTTTTCTAATTAAATCTCATAGAACATAATGAAGGATATAGTACAGTTAATATAGTACAGATTGAGGAACATTTCTTTTACTGTATTTTAATATTTTTTTTGATAATGTTCAATCGTCTGCCGCATTAGAAAGAAAAAAAAATTGTCAATTTATTTCATTGTTATGCACGTGACGATAAATTAATTTACAGTGTCACAAAAAGAAAAGAAACCACGTGATCAGCAATTAATAAATTAAATTCTAAAAATTAATCTTTAAAAATTCACCAAAAATCAGAAAATGGAGGTAAAGATTCAAAACGGATTTCATTTTAAAGGAATTTGTATGATATTTCTACTGATATAAATTTTATAACCCTCAGATTATTCTCTTAAATGCAAACTTTAAAGAATGTTTAAAAAACAGCTTAAAAATTTAATTTAAAAAAATCTAAGAATAATTTTTCTAAAATCTAGCTTAGTGCACCCCTACACTATAAGAAGAATCGCCATGCAAAATTTCAGCCCTTTAGGTGCAGCGGTCTGGTCTGTGCGTTATATGTTAGTCAGTCAGTCAGTTAAGGAACTGTTTTATATAGAGAGAGATAATAGGTATCATATAACGT
>OU015500.1:102473567-102646067 GCA_907164885.2 Dolomedes plantarius
TCATAAAACTAGTTTCCATATTTCTCTAAAATGTCCCCAGGAAACTTTGGCTATACAAGGGAACGTTTTCTGCGATCTTAGCGATCTCCCTACACATAAAATGACACGCATTATTCCCTAACGGTGACTTTTGCTCCCTTCGAAACAAATGTCACTGAGTTTTGCCTCCCATACGAAATACCTTGGTTCGCCTAATCCTGGATCATCTAAATATAAAAGCTTGTTCCATTCACTGTAAGCCTACATAAAGGTAAAATGAAATAGCTCCTGCAGAGAGACTGGAGGAAATAAAAGGAACGGTTTCGATCAATAAGAACAAAAATTTATATGTATTGTTTCGGGAAAAGGTAGAAGAAGAAAGACAAAATAGCTTAGTTTGGGGAAACAAGACCAGTAACGTAATGTTAAATAATTGCTTACCCAAAACAAAAAAGGATTTGAAGGAAATATATTGCAAAATTGTTTCATTTTTAAACAGAAAACTGCTAAACACTTTAACGGGTTTTTTAAATGTACTTAAATGCATTCACTAACTTAAATAACAGTTTGACTTATTAGACAAAATATTGGAATCAGAAAGGTTCTACATAGCTAGTATATTTTACAAATTTATTGTATAATACAGAATTTCGTTAATATGTATTAACCTAGTCAGAATTAGCGGTCTATCGTATTTTCTCTTTTAGGGAACTACAGTCGAACCGCTTTATAGCGAACCTGGTATATAACAAACTCCCAGATATAACGAACGAAAAGTTTTGTCCCGCCGATTTCCTATTGTATTTAATGCTAATTTATCCTCTTATAGCGAACATTCAAAATCGTCAGAATCGGCTATAACAAACATTTTTTTCAGTCGACAACTGAATTTTTTTTTTATTTTTAAAATTTTTAAGAATGTTGATGATACAACGAATGTTGAAGAAGCAAAGAATGTTGAAGACGATGATGAAGATTTACCTATTGAGATGTGGCTAGAAAAGCGCAAAATTTCATCATTCTCAGATTGGGGCGTGCAATCGTTCGAAACATGTGATGATGAAGTCATTACATGTGAAAATCTGACTGATGAAGATATTGTGGAAGGAATTAAAATGAATCATTCTGAAATCGAAGATTCTGCTTCTCATGCTGATGAAGGGGAGCACATAAATGACGAAATCTCCAGCATCTCAGATGCTATAGCAGCGATGAGTGTAATTAATAAGTTTTTGTCAACAGAAACAGTGGAAGAAAGATTGTTGGAGTCATTTGATGTATTGGACAAAGAAATTCATAAAATGTTTTTGAAATCGGCATCACATCAGCAGAAGATTACCGATTATTTCTGCATCAAAACAGTGAGCAACTATTAAAGATAAAATCAATTTATTTCCATTTGTTTTCATTTTTAGTTAATTTAATTAGTATTGTCTCAGTTTAATGTAATCGATTTTAGTCAATTTGATTCATTAATGATTATTTTAATAGATTTTTCATTCTTTCAGTACATCATTATTGAATATGCATAGCAACTAATGAATTATACATTTTGTTAACTCTAAAATTTTTCTTAATTGTTCGGATATACCGAACAAAACCTTTGGTCCCTTGAAGTTCGTTATAACGGGGTTCGACTGTATTTTGCTTTTTTATCAGTTGAGATTGTATTTAGTCATCTTTTTAGTACCTGGTACTAAATGACCTGCAGTCTCTCAACTAATTTGTTACACAAGGGATCGTGTAATCAAGATCTGCAGCATAAAGCCAGTTCCAAACGTCTAGAAACACCCTAATATATATATATATATATATATATATATATATATATATATATATATATATATATATATATATATA
The DNA here is from genome assembly GCA_907164885.2 of Dolomedes plantarius. NCBI lineage: Eukaryota > Metazoa > Arthropoda > Arachnida > Araneae > Dolomedidae > Dolomedes > Dolomedes plantarius. Next base: position 102,475,407 of record OU015500.1, read on the forward strand.
TATACCGGTTATCAAAAATGAAGGAAAAGTCACAAAAATAGCGAATACTCAAAAATTTAATGAAACTTATACACATTATACAACACATAGGTAGGTATAAAACCGCATAAAAAGAAATCGCGAGACAATTATGGTGTTATAGAAACTAACATATGTATACAATGAACAAATCGGATGTGTCAGTTTGGTATAGGAAAAGTACCTTTAATATGGCGTATGATCCCCCCGAGAAGCGATACAGCACATACAGCGATGTGTGATGCTGTCAATTATGAGGTCTATGAGTTTGGTAGGAAGTGAGAGCCATTGGTTTTGCAGGCTTAAAATCATGCTTCTTTCTTAAATCATGTTTCTATCTTAATTAGAACAGGAGATATTAATATTTGGTTTTGCAACATTCTAATAGCAGACAATCTTTGTTTCAACCTTTAAGTGCGTTTTCCTGCATGATAGGTTTTTTAACCACTTCTCGTCTTTAAATTGTCATAAGTCAAGAACCACTGAAAACAAATGGTTCAAACTTGGAAAAAGTCTTTTTCAATTATTTTACTTTAATTTTGATTCAGCAAATTTGAAATAAAATATTTGCTTTTGAAAATATGATTTAAAAATATAAGTTACATCTATTCTTTTTTTAATTTTTCTTCTAAATATTTTTAAATTTTTTAATTAATATTTAAAAAAATACTGAATAAAAATTAAAACGTATATATTTCTGTTTGATTAAATGAAAAAATTTTGAAATTAGACAAATAATATTTCGAGTTATAACGATTTTAAATTACCCCACTTTTTTTTTTTATATAAAAAAATTTTAAACTTTATGAGAAGTTTTATGATGTGATTTTGTTTACAAATTATATGGTTAACCATAAAAAAGTTCAAAATTTTAACTCAATAAATAAAAGAAATTTAATGTGTCCCGGACCCCTTAAAATAATAAAACATAAAATAAGCTTTGAAATCTACATTTATCATGAAGACTGATAAAAGTACTAATATTTTCCGCTAGATTGCTTTTTTGTTTTGCATTTCCATAACCCAAAATAGTTAGATTTATACAAGCAAGTAAAATTTCAACATCGGAAAATATCCCAATTTGAACAGATGTCATCCATAAAATTATGATTTCTATGAAGAAAGAATACGTAAGAGACTGTAGAAACGGTAAATAAAAGTTACGGTCACAAAGAGTTATCAAGAGGAATTATTTTTGAGTGATTTAAGCTAGGGGTCTTCAACCCGTGGCTTGCCGATGGTATTTTAGTGGCCCACCGGTGTTCTGTAAATAACGAAATGTACAAGACAGTATTAGGGTGACTGCCTACGTTGAAAATGCCATTTTTTGACTATTTTGATCAATTTAATTTTTTGCAAGAATCTTGTAATTCAATCTTTTCTCTTTTCAAAACAGTTTTGATTTTCATTCTACGTCAATTAGAAGCAGAGTTATAGCTATTGTAAAAAACATCGTCTAATACAAAATTTAAGTGACAAACAACTTTAAATGCGTCCATTTTTTGACCATTTTGGTCAATTTTATTTTTTGCAAAAATCTTGTAATCAATCTTTTCTCTTTTCAAAACCGCTTAGATTTTCATTCTACATCAATTAGAAGCAGAGTTATAGCTATTTTTAAAAACATCGTCTAATACAAAATTGAAGTGACAAACAACTTTAAAGGCTTTTTTCTCAGAATTATGTTTTTTAGCACAAATCTCTACCGTTATCATGATATTTCAGATAATAATGCATATAATTTGATAAAATTTTCAGGAAATGTTTTAGATGCTATTGTTAATGAAATGACGTACAATAATTGATGTACAATAAATAGTTTTTTGTTTGGGGCTATTTTTATAAGGAAAGGAATGACGAATTGGGGAAAATTTTCATATTGGAACATAAAATTGTCTGTATTATTTTTGCATTTTAAAATTTCTCTTAGATTTTAGGTCATTTTGAAGATAACTGTTATATGTATCATGTGTAAGAAGGAAATTAAAATAGTAGCATTAGAATTTTGTTCAGAGTGATAAGCGTTTTAGCTAAATTTCATTAAAGATTACTTCAAATTGACCATTTTATAAAAAAGTATGGTGTTTACAGGAAAGTTTTTTTTTATTTTTTATTTTTAAATGCTGTTTTACCATATGAGACCAAAAAATCCTTAAAAAAACAATTTTTTTAAAAAAATTGGCTCCGAACGTAGGCAGTCACCTTAGGACTTCTCAGGAAGACCATCAGAAGGAAGAGACCGGACTTGTGGAAAGAAAAAAAAATGGAAACTACTGTATGATAATGCCCCAGAATACGGATCTGCAATTGTGGCTGAATATCTAGCTACACATTCCGTAACTGTTTTGAGATATCCCCCATACTAACCCAATCTTTTACCTTGTGATTTCTTTTTTTTTCCGAGACATGACGATGTCTTGAGAGGACAGAAGATGCCGAAGCTAATGCGACGATTCCTGTGAAGGACACCTCAAACAAATGGATAGGAAACCGCTTTTTCACAATTATACAGCCTCTGGAATAAATGCATAAATAGACAAGGTCAGTATTTTGAAATATTTGACCTATAATTAAATTTTTAAAAGTTTCAAATGTGTAGCTAGTCGGGAAGTTAGTTAAAAATTGATTGCAAGATTTGTACCGGACAAATACACAAACAAGAAAGCGAGTAAATAAAAATTGGTAAAAACTGATTGTTATTCTGTATGTAGTGTCGATATTTTGAGTCATGAAATACGGCGAGTTCGAACTATTGCAAGTTTTGTATTTCAAGTGTTGTAAATGTTAGTGTTGAGACTTTAATTTTATTAAAAGAGAGCAGCACGTTTTCTTTATTTTATTTTGAAAATATCTACTTTTTAGATGGCAACTTCTTTTGTTTAAAAGTTATCTACCTTTTCGCTGTTATAGTAGTTGTTAGAATTTTGGCCTGTGATATGTGAGTTTTCCGTGAATAAAATTATTTTTAAGTTATTTACAGATGCAAATGTGTAGTATTATTTCTTTTGACAAGATGGAATGCATTAAAGCACAGAAGTTATTTAATTTTTGATTCAAGGTAAAAATTTTTATTCATCTTGTTCTAAAGGAATGGCTGTTTTTTCGAACCGGGTGAATCTACTCAACGGTGTTGAGTAGATTTAGACACACTAACTTTCTTTTATGTTTTGGTTTAATAACAGTTAGCGTTGTGTTTTATAAAATAAAAAAAAAAATAGTCCTGGAACTTTTTGATCGTACCTTGTACATCGCACTCATAGATTGAAAGTAGCTGTACAAAATTGTTAAGGATGTTGAGCTTGAGATAAAAAGATGTGAGTACTAAACCATCAAAACTAGAAGCTATTAATGTAGAAAACTTGCAATTGTTCGAACTCTCCGTATTTCATGACTCAAATTATAGACGCTACATACAGAATAATAATCAGTTTTTATCACGTTTTTATTAACTCGATTTCTTGTTTGTGTATTTGTCCAGTACAAATCTTGCAATCAATTTTTAACTAACTTTCCGACTAGCTACACATTTGAAACTTTTAGAATAGCTCAGAACACGATGACAATGCATTCTTCTAATACTTTTAGCCATCTTTAAGCAGAAAAATCCGCAAGGTGGCTCTTCGATCGAATTCAATGCTTGCACTTTTGTGTAACGGCGTTTGAATAATTTGAAAACAGAATACATGTGAATTTAGTTTGTTTACAAAAATATTGTGCGGAAAATTAAAAAATATATAAAAGTAGCAGTTTATAAAGTCTTTAAATATTGGAAACGACTAAAAAGTGGTTAAAATTAAATAAAAGAAAGTGAAAAAGAACAATTAAGTGAAGGTTTGTGCAATTAAGAGAGAAAAGGAGAGAAAAATAAAAATAAATACAAGTGAAAAATAATTAAATAGGAAAATATTAAAATTGTGATTTGGCAAAATAAGAGGTCTTTCCAGTAAGTTTGGAGCACCCAAGCTGTTCAATGCTCACTCCTTCCAAGGTTCTAATTCGGCTTAATGCGACGTAAGCCTGTCCCTTGGCTAAGAGTTTTTTCCGAGGTACAGAACTGCGTGGTTCACGGTACATCCTTGCATTTTGTGCACAGTGCAGGCCGATCATTACCATGTTTTTATTAACTTGCTTTCTTCTTTGTGTGTGTGTTTGTGTGTTTGTCCAGTACAAATTTGGCAATCGATTTTTAACTAACTTCCCGACTAGCTAGGCATTTGAAACTTTTAGAATAGCTCAGAACACGATGACAACGCTTTTTTCAATATTTTTAGCCGTCTTTAAGCAGATTTTTACCATGTTTTTTTATTATTTTCAGTTAATTTTGTTTTGTAGACTGATGCAGCCATCTGTCGGCCGGGACAGGAACGAAAAGTTAAACGCAAGTTTACTTCCAATTAACTTCATTTTCTTTCAAGTTGATGGGATAATTCATCAAAAAAATTTTAAAGGAGTATTTATTAATACATAGAATTGTCAAGTTTATATGATTCAACAGAAAATTTAAAAACATGGTATATAAAAAGTTATTTTTATCTTGCAATTATTTTCATTCAAGTTAATGGGATAATTCATCAAAAAAAAATTTTAAAAAGTATTTATTAATACATAGAATTGTCCAGTTTATATGATTCAACAGAAAATTTAAAAACATTGTATATAAAAAGTTCTTTTTATCTTGTAATTATTTTTATTATCAAGCACTGAACAATGAGTAATGTGAATAATTCAACAATAATAGTTGAAATCTCAGGTACTGAATTTTTCACTTGTGACGTCATATCGGGCTAAAAATTTTCCGATTTGGAAGCATTTCGGACTTTCGATTTTTGTGCAAGATATGCTCAATCTACATAAAAATCCTCATTTTTAATTTATCAACAATTTTTTCAACGGTTGACTATATTCAGTTTTTTACTACTAGTTTTCTCTCGTTATTGTTGTTCACCCAGTTATTTCAAATTTCTGCAGATATTACTTAACGTCCATGAATTGTTTTAAAAAAAACAAATAAAGTCAAAATTATAGCTTCTTTTGCTTTTGAAAAACATTCATGGAAAGCAAGAATTATTTCTGACACTGACTTGATTTTATTTCACCTCTAAAAGTTTCCGGTCTTCAGGAAAAGAAACATTTGGGCATAAAATGGGTTGAGATAACTTTTTACTGTTATGCCTATAGCCTGTTTAATTCCAGTGCGTAAGCCAGAGATATCTAAGACTTCCAGGGATAGGAATAAAGGAAAAAATCACGCCGCCTGAAAAATGAAGCCATCTATTTCCTCCGCTCTCGATGGCTAGTGCTTTGTGTGCTTAAAACTTCTAAACCGCTCGGTAGTTTCCAAACAATGCTTAGATTTTATGATGACGGTTAAGGGTAAATGTGACTAGGGGTGCCACCATTTTCTGGATTTTTTTTTAATTCAAGGGCAAAGTTAAGTGCCGGTTTAGAAATGAGATTAGTTTCAAGAGAAGAGTGTATATGGGAACGTTTGACCCATATAGTATGGGATTCAGAGGCAAAAAAATATTAAATAAATAACAATATAACGGGAAAGGAAAATTTAATGGCCGTCCATTCTAGATTTTTTTGAAGGATATCAGGCATTCTCTATAATAAACTCCCTATTTCACGCAGTATAAAATGCCTGCTCTCTGTATAAAATATATACGTAAGTTATATGCAGATGGACTACGACTTTATTGTAGTGAAATATAATACATCGCACTCAGAGATTGAAAGTAACTTTACAAAATTGTTAATGATTTTAAGCTTGAGATAAAAAGCTGTGATTACTAAACCATCAAAACTGGAAGCTATTAATGTATAAAACTTGCAATAGTTCGAAATCACCGTAAAATGCTATTAATGTAACATTATAATTAAACAGGAATGTTTGACTGCTGAAGTCTACTGATTTACTAAAATTATTTTATTTTCTATAATATAATACAGTAACATGATTACTAGTTATAATAGTATTGTGTTTTATACGGCCGTGTTTTATAACTTTTAGGAATTTTACCCATAGTGCTGCCTTTTCTCAGGATCGGATAGCTTGCTAGAGCAATAAATCTAGAGTCAGCAATTAAAAGTTAATGGGTAAAAATAGTTAAGGAAATAACTCAAAATTTAATTTATTTAACGAAAAAAAGAGATTCCAAGCCATTATAGATGCCAAGGAAAGCATATTAAATACCGGGTGATCAGAAAAGGAATATACATTTGAAAAAGTAATAGTTCACGGATTAATGTAGGTTGAAAGGTAAAAATTGACACACATGCTTGGAATGACATGGGGTTTTATTGAAACCAAAAAAAAAACACTTCAAAAAAGGGCCGATAGATGTCGCATCATGTGATAAGAAAGCAATATTTAGCATAACAAATTATAACAGAGCAAAGACGATGTTCTTCAGAACAAATGCTCAACATGTCGACCGTCATTCCTCAACAATAGCTATAGTCAAGGGACAATGTTGTGAATAGCACTGTACAGCATATCTGTATTTATGGTGAGACATATGCGTTGGACGTTGTCTTTTAGTATCCCTATTGGTGTTGGTCGATCACGGTAGACTTGCGACTTCAGGTAACCCCAGAGCCAATAATCACACGCAGTGAGATCTGGGGACCTGGGAGGCAAAGCATGACGAAAGTGGTGGTTCAGCACGATATCATCACCAAACGACGTGCACAAGAGATCTTTCACACGTCTAGCAATATGGGGTGGAGCGCCATCCTGCATAAAAATCGTACTAACCAACAGGTGTTAGGGGGCTAGGGATGATGCGATTCTGTAACATATAGGCGTATCTCTCACCCGTCACGCTGACAGTTACAAAACCAGAATCACGCATTTCCTCGAAGAAAAACGACCCGATAACGGTAGATGTGATATATCCCCACCACATCGTGACCTTCTCGTCGTGCAATGTAGTTTTCACGAAAGTTCTGGGATTTTCGGTAGCCCAAATTCTGCAGTTGTAGTAGTTGACAGACCCTTGGAGTGTGAAATGGGCTTCGTCGGTCCGCAACATGTTAGACAACCAATCGTCAACTTCAATCTTTTGAAACGCCCACACCGCAAATGCTCTCCACTTCTCAAAATCGCTGGGTAACAGTTCATTATGACGCTGGATTTTGTACGGATAGCATTCAAAATCATTCTCTTCACAGTTGCAATTGTCATAGGACCTTTACCCGTTCGAATACCCTTCCTATAGCGGTAGGATCGCAAAGCTGCAGTAGCAGATTCCCCATTCTGGTAGTACAGCTTCACTAACAGTGCCTTTTCTGGTAACGTCAGCATGCTGTGATTGCTGGTGCATCTGTTTCCCTCCATAAGACCATAAGACCATAAGAAAATGGGGTCCAACTGCAATTCCTCGGCCACGCCCTTTATTGCAAACTTTCAGATGATAAGCAGAGGGGAACCATGAATAGACAGAGTATAGAGAAAAGGAGAAAAGTCATTGGAGCGCTCAGAATCCGTGAGTTCGAAGTAGTTAAAAGCGAGCAAGCAACTTGCAGGGACAATAGATTGGTGGGTCCACGATCGATGCCACGTTTTGCAACCATACAACCGTAGGAACATGTGATTAACTGCATTTCCAAGGCCATCGACAAGTTGTGCAAACTCAATACAGCTCCATTTATACACGATTCTCAAGCAGTCACTGACGTTTTGCTATCCATCTATCGGCCATTTTTTGAACTTTTTTTTGTGGTTACAATAAAACCCCATGTCATTCCAAGCATGTGTATTAATTTTTACTCTACCTACTCTCTACCTACATTATTCCGTGAATTATTACTTTTTCAAATGTACACTCATTTTCTGATCACCCGGTAGAATAATTTGTGCAAGAAACTGAAATATATATATATATATATATATATATATATATATATATATATATATATATATATATACAGTCAAACCTCGATATCTCGAACTTGAAGGGAGAGACAAAAAAATTCGAAATATCGAAAATTCGAATTATCGAAAATCACATGCCATTAATAGTAATAGGGAAAATAAAAACTTTTTTACATACCTTTTTAAAAAGTAATCCATATTTTTATTTTAATAAACACTATTTACAAAATTCTTTGAAAAAATATTCAATTGTTGCTTGCTTCAGAGAAGAGTCTGAATTTTTATCTATTACACTTTCTAAGTGGACAATGGCTTTAAATGTGTCCTCTTACCTATTTGGTTGACTTTCAACATATCTCCCCAAAGCGTCCACTGCAAAAAGTCATTTGTTTGTCACATTTGGTGGCAAATGGCGGATTTCGTCCTCCTCTTCTTCTGATAATACACAAGAAGCTTTCGCCTGACCGATGATGTCATTGTCCTCCCACTGACTACTCACTATTACCGTATCATCTACGACAAAGTCATTAAATTCCATGTTATCGAGGTGAATGAGCATCGAGGCACTAGCTTGAATGCAAGACAGCACAGGCATGCATTCACACCTGTAGTTTTTTCTTTCACTCCTTGTTGCAAAGATAAGAAATTCTACAATCTTCTTGGAAGCCATCCACCTCTTGATTTTTGTTCATGCCTTAATTTCCTGTTTTGTTAAAACCACCCCAACCCCTCTAGAAAGTAACCTTGGAGAATAAAAGGAGAAAAAATAAAAGAAAGGATCGATGGTCACTGCATATGCATGGCAACTAACTGAAACGAGATTAGAAAACAATAAACAAGAATTTCAACTCCCATCTTGGAGGGTCAAGAGAAGTTGTCATTTCATTGTGTTATCTTCCGTCTTTATATCCCTTCTTTTTAAAGTTTATGCAGGGTTTTACCACTGTAATGTTTGAATAGCTTTTCTATTTTTTAGAAATTTCTATTTTTGGATGTTATTTTTTTGTTTTTAGAAAAATTTTTCTTCTCCATTTATGGAAAAAAATTCAAGTTATCGAGGGATGAGCCAAAAAAATTTCGCCAAATCAAGGTTTTTTTAACATTGAGTGCATAGGAAATTTGAAGGGAATTTTTATTTCTTCGAGATATCGAAAAATTCGCGAAATCGAGGTTCGAGTTAGCGAGGTTTAACTGTATATATATAATTAATATATATATAACGATAACGGGTACTTTCACGCACGAATACCTTTAACTGTGTAGAGGAGATGACACACGACAGTGTAGACGTAGCCAGAGTGGTAATACTTCTAATAGACCGGTACAGGTGATGGATTCACACTTTTGTAGACGTGGTGGACACATTCGAGAAAAAAGCAGGAACGCACACACACTTGAGATCCAGGGACGTACACCTTTTTCAGGAGCCAAAACACATCGGGGAGGAAATAACCACAGAGAGGAGAGGCATTGGTGAAGACACACATCACTGATGCGATACATATTATTTTTATTATTCCACATAACTAAGACATTCCAGATTCAGTTGGACACACACAAACAATACTAGCGGCACCCGGGACAGTTTTCAGGGCTTTAGAATACAGACTTTACATTATGGTATAGGTTTGGAAGCAGTGCGGGGACATCAGTCCAAAGGAAGTAATGAAGCAGTCCCCAAAAGTAATAAAGCAGCGAGCAAGGAAGTAATGAAGCAGAGAGAGCGAAAATCCTCTGTGTCACATTTTATACTGAGTAACTTCTGATTTTACCGATAGGCTTAGAAATCTTTTAATTGGTTGACTCCGATCATGTGGTATTTCTTCGAAGGGGGAACGAGATCACGGAATTCTAAATACAACTTTCCCGCGCGTGCATCAAGAGAATATTAGGTTATTTCGATTTCCGATTTCGTTTTTTAAATAGGGTTGGGCTTTATTGAGAAAAATTTAGGATACTCGTTAGATATAGGACAATTGACATAAGTGGGGCGTTATTATATATATATATATATATATATATATATGTGTGGGAAGCGAATTCTTAAGTAATCAATAACTTCACTCTACTACATGTAATTTTAACTATTCTATATTTAAACTAGATTAATATAAAAAAGAAGCTATGTACAAAAGAGTTGAGTTGCGTATCAAGTTAATGGCTTTACAGTCACTGGCAAATTACAGATATACTTCTAGGGGTCGTCTTGCCCAAACTTCAGTTACATTACAGTACAGGGCCGTCTGCCCTTCTCTCGCACGACCGTCAGCGTCGGCATCCAGGGGTGAACTGGCGAATAACACCTCTCTCCGCGGGATGGCACTGTCGTCGCCTCGTTTACTCAGCGCTGCGTTGTAATATTTTCTACATCGCTCGGGCATCTTGATGTTTTGGCCCTCCAAAACTGCTCGCTCTGTACAGAAATTCTAAAAAAAGGAGAAAAGAAAAAAAACAGTATCTAGGAATTAAAGTTATTATGACTTTTAATTTTGCTCAGCTGCCCATGGTTTCATGTGATCTGCGGCAGTTGTTGTGACATTCGGTCCATCGTGGTTGCCTAACTTCTGGACATCAAATCTGTCGTTGGACTTTATTTTCGTAATCTTGTAGGGTCCGAAAAATTTAGGTTTCAGTTTAGTTCCAGTTCCAAATTGAGTTTTTTCAATCGCAACGAGTTCTCCAATTTTGTATTGTCTTGCGTTCTTCCTTTTTCGATTAAAATTTTTCTTATTTTCTTCTTGTATCTTCAGTATATTTTCTTTTGCTATTTCTCTCATGTTTTCTCGGTCTTCCATACTTGCTTTGATATATTCTTCTTCTAGAATTTCCTTTATCTTTAAATCTTCTTTACTTTTAATTTAACTCCAGTAAGAAGCTCAAACGGTGTAAATTTTGTTGATCTCGAAATGGTACTGTTAATAATTTTTTGAACGGCAGGTACATGCTTATACCACTTGGTTGCATCATCGATGGTTAGTTTCGACAAAATCGGGATGAGGGTTCTGTGCATCCTCTCCACCTGTCCGTTTCCTCTTGGAATTCCGGCTGTTATTTTAACGTGGTGTATCTCTTCTTCTTTACAAAATTCCTGAAATTCGTTTGACAAAAATGCACCACCTATATCTGAAATAATCCTTGACGGGTTTCCAAATGTTGTTTGTTGTAACCTCAGTTTGTCGATGGCGTCTTTAGCTGACGTTGATTTTGTGGGGTAGAGCCAAACATACTTCGTAAATGCATCTACCACAGTAAAAATGTGCTGGTACTTTTTATTCGATGAGGGCATTGGTCCAATAAAATCTATGTGGTACGTGCTTAATGGTAAGTTCTCTTTGGGAATCGGATTCAAAAATCCTTCACTTTTCCCGCTTTTTCTATTACACAGTATACACTCAATACAATTCGCAATGACACTTTCGATTTTCGTTTTCACTTTTGGCATGTAGAAGTCTTGTCTCAAAATTTCTTCTATCTTTGCTACTCCAAAGTGGCCTTTGTTATGAATTTCACGTATGATTTCTTTTTGCAAGTCTTCCGGAACAACTAAAAGATCTTTTCCATTTTCGTACTTATATAGAACGTCTTTTTCAATTGAATAATCATTGTTTTTACCCAATTTCACTAATTCTTTGATAGTCTTAACCCACTTGTCGTCATCTTGTGCTCTTGCAATTTTAGTAGTTAACTCTGAGTGCGAACGTGTTGTCACTAGGACGGTGTTTCGGCTCAACGTTTTGGGTACTGGGAATTTTTTAACTGCTAACGTTTTGCTTGGGGAAGGCTGAATTGTTCCGTACTCTATTACATAACCTAAAAATTCAATGTTTTGCTTCAAGAATTGGCATTTTTTAAAATTTATCTCTAATCCGTACTCGGACTCTCTTTCCATCACACGTTTTAATTTAAGTAAACCTTCTTTCTCATTGTTCGATGGAATTATCAAATCATCCATATAAATAATAATGGTGTTGTCTTTTAATATATCTCTAAATATTGTGTAAATGTATCGTTGAAACACACTGGGACTAGTGGACAGTCCAAACGGAACTTTTAAAAACTCATATTGTCCTTCGTGAGTGACAAATGCTGTATATTTGCGGCTCTTCTCTGCAACATCAACGTGAAAAAATCCGTTCTTTAGATCAAGCGTCGTGAAAATCTTTGATTCTTCCAATCTATCTAATGCGTCTTCTATAAGGGGTAAAGGGAAATTGTCTTTAACAATCTTTTTATTTAACTGCCTGTAGTCAATACATAAACGGTACTCGCCTGATTTTTTCTTACACAATACTACGGGTGCAGCGTAATCTGAACACGATTCTGTAATTATATTATCACGCAACCAAATTTTTATTTCTCTTCGATTATTTTTTGCTCTGCAAAGGGAAATCTCTGACAACGCTGTTTCACAGGAAATTCGTCTTTCAAAACAATGTTCATTTTTAACCCCGTGTTTTTAGTTTTGTTTGGTTTGTAATTCGCGATGAGGTTTACAACTTGCGTTTTCAATCTCGAGTCTAAATTATGGCAGATGTCAATTTCGCTCTCGCTTATGGCGTCTCGTATTGTAAACAGTCTTTCGAATTCGCTCGATGTTTTGTCTATATTATGGAGTGGCGAATCTTCTCCCTCTGTGTCCTTGACACGTTTTCGGCCTTTTCGAACGATTCCTACATGATAATTTTTTCGCTCCCCGATAACTCTCATTCCGTTTTCATCTAATATGATATTTAACTGTTTCATGACATTCATACCGATAATAGTGTCTTCACACAATTCTTTCAAAACGTATATATCACCAGTTATAACACAGTTGCCTATTTTTATTTCAGCATTAAAGTAGCCTAAAGGACTCACTTCCCCATTTCCGATACCGTTTAAAATAATATGATCGTTCTTTAGTTCTGGTTTACTAAGCTTTTCATAAATAGATTCTTTGATCATTGTAATTTCACTACCGCTGTCAAACAATGCATTAGTTTCATAACCCATAATAGTAATTTTCTTTTTAATTTTATCATCATTAGCATAAGATTTAATTTTAAACACATCTTTAGTACAATCAACAGCTTTATGATTAAAATTCGAACATTTAAAGCAACGCAATCCTCGAGCTTTGTTCCGGCATTCATTAGATTTATGCCCAATTTCATTACAAGAATAACAGACTATGTTAGAGTGTTTGTTCCGATACTGGTCCCTATAATTAAATTTTGGTTTGATTTCTTTACTTCCGTTTTCATTCCATCTGTACGAATCTTTAGTTTGTTTCTCAAAATTGTGTCGTTTCATACGTATGTTTTTAAAATGATTCTGATTCTCATTATCCGGCGTTTGTGTTAAAATTAATGTCCGTTCTCGTGACTCTACTTCTTTTTTCAAAAATTGTAGCAAATCCGTAATCTTATTTTTTTCTGATTCGGTGGATCTATTAAATTCTAGAGCTATATCGTGAGGAATGGTTTTGATCAAAATAGGGAATAGTAACGTTCCGTACGTGTTCGGTTCAATACCAAGACTTTGTAGCGCATTTACTTCAACGGAAACTGTATCATAAACTTTGCGTAATGTTGCTACATCTCTTGAATTTCTACACGGCGTCAGGTTTAATAATTTTGACATGTGAAAGTCCACGATTAACTCTACTTTTCCAAATCTAAAATCTAAAATTGAGATAGCTTTTTTATAATTTTCAGCTGCGAGTGACAAACCAGAAATAGCTGTTTTCGCGTCACCTGATAAATATGTGATCAGATAGTTAAATTTTTCCACTTCTGTTAATGCTTCGCTATCGTGAATTGCATTTTTGAATTGGGCCCAAAAATTTGGCCATTTACTTATTTCGTCATTAAATGCTTCAATAACTAAACGCGGAAGTTTCACTGGTGTGGCGATTCTAGAAAACGAATCTTCTGAACTTAACTCTGTCGACTTATTTAGATTCTTACTTTCCGATTCTAATTTCTTAATAATTTTTTAGCACGGACTTTAGCTATTATTACGTCTTCGTGATAATTCTCTGCTGAAATTGTTTCTTTGTCAAGCTGTTTTTCGTCTGTAATATCATTCTCAATATGACTATCTATTAATTTTAAGTTTTCTTCCTTATCGGTTAAAAGTGTCAGTAATTCGTCTATTAAATCTACATCTGGCTGATTTTCATGCATAACGGCTTCCAATCTTTTAATTATTTTTGTCGTGGCTGTTCTCAGCGTAGTACGCTTTTTCAAATTTTTTTCTAATGCTTCTATCATGCAATATAATAAGAATAAGAACTCGCTTACCGTTTTGGTCTCTCGGTTCAACAGATGTCTTTCTTTTCAGGTTGGAATGGCTCTCAGCTTAATCCAAAAGTCACAGTCTTTTAAAACCACTAATATCACTAATATTCACTTATGTGTTTTAAAATTAACCTATCTCTTATCTAACTTAACTTATATTTTATCCCTGCCAGGCTCCCATTTGTGGGAAGCGAATTCTTAAGTAATCAATAACTTCACTCTACTACATGTAATTTTAACTATTCTGTATTTAAACTAGATTAATATAAAAAAGAAACTATGTACAAAAAGAGTTGAGTTGCGTATCACGTTAATGGCTTTACAGTCACTGGCAAATTACAGATATACTTCTAGGGGCCGTCTTGCCCAAACTTCAGTTACATTACAGTACAGGGCCGTCTGCCCTTCTCTCGCACGACCGTCAGCGTCGGCATCCAGGGGTGAACTGGCGAATAACACCTCTCTCCGCGGGATGGCACTGTCGTCGCCTCGTTTACTCAGCGCTGCGTTGTAATATTTTCTACATATATATATATATATATCCGAATTATGTCAGTAGAGGAGTATGAAATTACCCGTCTCCCTTTATCTAAATGTGAAAGGAAGTCCATTATGATAGATATACTGTAGAAAATAACTATAACTCTGTATCCGTTATCCAAAATTAACAAATCGTTTTATTTATATTTTATACTTATTAGGAGTAGCGTATTCTTATGACATTATTCGAAAGCACTTTTTTCTGAATTAAATTTGAGATAAATGAATTCAGGGACTAACGTCATCCAAACTTCAATATGTCAATTTTAAAACATTTGTTGCTTGCCAATGTCCATTAAAACTTTCGAGCTTAATTCACAAGAATCGTCATTTTCTTTCAATTGGGGACACGTTATAGGTGAAGTAATTCCAACCCTTGGTGCCAGCACAATTTTGACTGAACCCACCCCCAGGGCGACATCTGGGGGCTATCGTACCTTTTCCACCCTCAGTCCCCATAGAAGGACTTTTCGATAAGTGGATCACCCGGCCTAGACACGAAGGTACAGGGGAACCTCGCATAACGAGCATAATTCGTTCTAGAGTCTTACTCGTAATGCGAAACACTCGTTAAGCGAAACATTTTTTCCCATATAAATTAGTGTAAAATACGATAATGCGTTCCATGCCAAAAAATACTCAAAATTTTTTAGATGTAACGTTTATTATTTAAAGAAAATTACTTATACATTCTTAAGGAGCAAAATCATCCATATATAGTTTATTATTTACGAATTTATGACACATATCTAATTTTTTTACTAGAAAGCTATCTAGCGACATTTGTTTTTCTCGGCGCTTCAAAATTTGCTGAAAATTGTCATTGAATAAATTTTCAGCGCGCATACCCACCGTCTTATCAGGGGGATGCTTTGTAACTTACGATGCAACAGTTTCCCATGCTTTTATCATTTCATTTATTGCGCCAGAAGATTGTTTCTTTGCTGTTTCTTCGTCCTTTTCCACTGACAAACTCTCCTCTACAACTGTTTGCTGTGAAAGACACTGCAATTCTATTAGCTGTCCGGTGGTCAGCTCTTGATTGTGCTCTTCCACAAGCTCCTCAGTATCACTGTTATCCTCCAGTCCCATGATATTTGCTTCTCGAACCATCCAAGACTACCCTTAGATACTTATTTTTCGGCCGTTGATGATCCTGGTGACGTGAAGATCCGAGTGACGTGAAGAGGGGACTTTCTTCCACGTCACTGGTTATGCGAAATGTTGCTCGTTAAGCGAGCCATTTTTTTACGATTTAATTTGCTCGTTATGCGAAATACTCGTTATGCGAGGTGCTCGTTAAGCGAGGTTCCACTGTATTTAATTACGTCGTTGGGATTCGACCTGAGCACTCCCAGTTTCATTCCCAACGCACTACCACAAGGCTACCTCGGGCCGTTTAACGCATAATTTTAACGCATATTTCTATCAATTGCTATTAACTTTAACGCATGCTGCTGTCAGCAGTTCCTTTAATAGAAGTACCGCCCTTTGAAATTCGTACTGTAGCGGCATACTTACACAGCGGTTTCATATCCGATTATATTATACTTCAGATTAATGTGTATATATTTCGTAAACATTTTATTAAAATACTTTATTTAAAGCAAGATTTGTCAAGTAGATATCATCTCCTTAATATGAAGTGTTATTGATCAAATCTTAGAAAGAAATAACAAAGGAAGGGGAAAAAATCCCAACTCTGTTCAAAATCTGAATTCAAATGGAATTCTAATCACACCGTTTCTCGGAATACTCCATTACTCATCACGGTAATGTGCGGGAGTTAAATGTCTGGGACTCTTTTGAAAGAGCTTCAAGCAGAGCTGACACGTTTTCGAGATTATGACACGATAACAAATGGAAGTTATTATGTTGTCTTGTATTCACGGTAAGACAGGAGGCTTTTCAAAACTTTCAGCAGATTTTGAAATGTTTTCACTGCTCTGAAATGATAATGCTTAATTAAACGAAATTTTGACAGGCATTGTTCGACATTTAAAGGGATTTTTTACTTTACGTCTGTCTCACCAGTTCATATTCACTAGCAACATATTAATGGTGAAAGAAAGGTAATGTCACATTTAAGATCCATTTTCTTTAATGTTGATAAATGTTCAATTTGGCCTCTTTTAAATTCTTTGTAAGAAGGAAAACCATTAACCCCGTAGAAGTATTAAATGAAAAATAAAATGTTAATAAATTTTACATGATATAATTAGTCAGGTTTATTAATAATAAATACATCAAATATGCATAAACATTATATATAGTATACACACACACACACACGCGCACACACACACACATATATATATATATATATATATATACGTGGTGTTCATTAACGGTAAGTCGTAGCTAGATGCTGTCGGGCTCTGGTATGCCGATGACCTCCATAGGTAAATTCGACTTCCCGCATCAATATATCAACGTAAGTCGCAACTTTGTTATGTCTCAATTTACCACTTCCAGAGGACATTTCGGTTCATTTTGAGGAGCAGCGTATGAACTCTAAAATTTTTTTTTTAACTTATTGAAAGCTTCAAACCAAACGTATCATATAAAACCACAAACGTAGGTTGATGAATGATTAATCCAAAACGCCCTGACTGGATCAAGCGATTTTGAACCGGTCGGAAGCCGTTTGATGTTGGACCTCCATCAGGACGTCCCCAAACGATAATGAGAGGCACTTATTCCATGAATGTCAGCGAAATCGGATTTAATTTTCACCAAAAGTCAATCTTTCGTACTGTTTAGTTGTGTTGAGACGACTCCAAGAAACACTAAAGACCTGAATTGATGGAGCCTCCACCACATGACCCTGGCCTCTTCAGCCTCTGTTCTCCCCCGAACTGAATCTTTCGAACTTTTATTTCCAGAATTGAAATTCTCTGTTAAAAGACATATGTTCCTGTTACAAAAGTAATAAAAGAACAGTCGTTTCATAGTTATACCTAATTTAAAAGACAGAGCAACAGTGTTGTTTCCAGATGTGAGAAAGTTCATGGAAATTGTGTATTTACTCGTAGTTATCAAGGGTGTGACAATGACGAGGAAAATAAGGCCCGATAAAAACTGGTAAGTCCCCGTCCCTAAAATGTTTTTTGCAAAGTTTGGGGATGTTTTGAACAGATTACGTACAATACAGTAAAACATATAGTCTGAACCCCTCTAAACGGCCAGATTTCGTTCGGACGCGATTCAAGAATCCACAGAGCAAATGTTATGGAAGAAAACTTTCTCACGGCCACCGCTTCAATGTGCGCATATACATACATACATACATATATATATACATACATACATATATATACACAAACATACATACATACACACACACATACATACACACACATACACACACATATATACATACACAAGGTGCAGCCATTAATTTCAAGGACTGATCTAATAACTCAAGAAAATATTACATGAAATACATACCCATTTAATATGTTTCGAAGTAACTCCCACCTGCAGTAATGCACTTCTGTGCTCGGCTGTATAAGTTTCGGAAACAACTTTTAAAGTCCTCTTTCGGAATGCTCTTTAATGTGGACGTCACCGTTATCTTGATGGCTTCGACATCCTCAAATCTTGTTCCCTTTAGCAAATTGGCCCAGCATGAGGTCTTGGAGATGCAGCATCTTCCATACTCTTCGAACTTAGCACCGGCAGACCTTTTTCTTGTTTCCAAACTGAAGGGAACAAGATTTGAGGATGTCGAAGCCATCAAGTGAACGGTGACGTCCACATTAAGTGGCATATGATATCGAATTCTGAATTGAAAAAGATTTAATAATATTTGTCTTTCTATATTAAAATAAAATATTAAAGACTTGGGAAACTTTAAAAACATAAAAGTAGACATATAAAAATTAAAAAAGTATCATTGTATTCATTTAATTTTAAACTTTTATCTGTTTGTTCCACCCTAAATTAGTATGAAGAAATTTTTTCGTGTCTAAAAAGTCGGAAGCCATTTACAAAATCGGACATTTAACTTCTATGAAGTATAAAAGTGTTTAGTTATGCCATCCTCTGTAAGGAAGCTCCAACTTGTAAACTTAGCCAGACACACAAAATGTACATAACTTAACATGATTTAAAATCACGCATAACATAAAAATTTGTTAGGTAACCATCTGGAATACTATTGATATGGATAAAAAAAATCCTTTAAACCATGGAGAGAAATGCTTAATAACCCCTTATAATAGAAGGGCTACTGAATGGAGAAAAGAAATCACGAAACCTAGACATCCATTGTAGTACATTGCAGTTAAAGACATAGCCACTGGGAGACAGCCACAGCATTTCGGTTGCTAGTAGTTCATATTAAACTCAAAACCCAGACCAATCACTCTTATCTGATGCCCTGGAATTCATTAAATTATTCGCCAGAGAGAAAAACTTTAGGCCGTTTTTTATCATCCTTAATATTTAAAATTTTCCGGCTGAAAACTCGAATTTAAACCTTCCTGTTGACAGAGTAGAAATGTTTCACTCTTATACCACCGGGACTTAAGTCACAAGTATGTTTGAAAAATTAACGTTAGAGGATTTGCTGTGGGAAAACTTCTTTCTTCGTATCTCCATAAAGAAGTAGGGTGTAAAACTGAATTTTTTTTAAAGATGCATTTTTAAAGAGAAAGGTTTTAACCCATTTCAGTGATGAATCATTTTCTTGTTCTTACATTCAATTAAACAAAAAACACAAAAATTAGTCTTTCCTATTGTGTTTAGTGATACGCTTCTCAGCTGGTTAAAAACTGTCACTTAAAGCATTATCTTCCGTATGCTTTTACTTGGCAAACTTCTTATTTAACAGTCAGTTTAAGTCAATTTATTTATTTATGTTTTGCATGTTTGCAAAGCTTAGCTGTCAGTAAGAGGGTCATTGCTTTACAGTGGGTCCCTGGGCACTTTTGTGTTCATGGCAATGAAATCACTGACTCTCTGGCCAATAAAGGTGCTTTGATCTTGCAGACATATCCTTTCAGCGTCCCTTACAGTACTGTAAAGCATATACTCAAAAATACGGTGAGAGAGTGGTTCAAAAAGAGTCTCTCCGTTAGAAATTCTCAAAAGCCTTGAAGAAAAAAAATTATTTGGTGTCTCTGAATGACCCAGACATAAAATGGTGGACGAGATTAGACTAGCCACTGGCCATGACTGTCTCCTGGAACATTTACACCTCTTCAACATTGTTTATAGTCCTTTCTGCAGACTCTGTGACTTGGGACGGGTCATGAACTGTGAACATTTGTTCCATTGCCCTGCATTGACTAAACGTTCTCTTGTGGACCGTTACTGGGAGGTCAGGGGACTTCTGGATTCATAGATTATTTGCTGCAGCTTTTTTCGTTTTTTTGTGTGTTTCTTGTGCTGTGCTTTTTTCTGGCTGTAGTTGTCTTTTAATCTGTGCCATTGGAAATAAAATATTTATTCATGCATAATAAAATATTTTATCAAATCAGAAATACTACAAAATGTGTACTCCCGCACTGCTTCCTGAAACATCGAGCAATCCATCATTCCATGAGAAACATACAGCGAAAACTTCAGCGCACTGTCAACTATATAAGATATGCAAAATCAATTTGAAGAGTGTGCCCCTAAGTCAGATATTTTCCCCTCTCGAATTACACGTCGCTGAATGTCTGAGGGACTTAATGTTTTTATATTGTTGTTATCCAGGATCATTTCTAAAAATTTTGTTTTTAATAATTACAAGATAAAAAGAACTTTTTTATATACCATGTTTTTAAATTTTCTGTTGAATCACATAAACTTGACAATTCTATGTATTAATAAATACTTAAAAAAAAAATTTTTGATGAATTATCCCATCAATTTGAAAGAAAATGAAGTTAATTGGACTTGCGTTTAACTTTTCGTTCCCGTCCCGGCCGATAGATGGCTGCACCAGTCTACAAAACAAAATTAAAAGAAAACGAATTAAATTCTGCTTAAAGATGGCTAAAAGTATTAAAATAATGCATTGTCATCGTGTTCTGAAGTAATCTAAAAGTTTCAAATGTCTAGCTAGTCGGGAAGTTAGCTAAAAATCGAATGCAAGATTTGTACCAGACAAACACACACACCCACAAACAAACAAGAAAGCGAGTTAATAAAAACATGATAAACAAAAATAGATGTGACTCAAAATTTGATTCCGGTGATTTTTTTAGTATTAATAGGTATAACAGATAGCTTAGTTGTTATAATATACGAATACGTTGTCCAATACCAGTTCACAGGCTGAAAAGGTTGGATTAAATGTGACGTTATTAGTATTAATATATCGGATGTAGGAAACATCATTTGTCCACAGCTGAGTATTGAATTACATAGAATTCAATATTTTGTAAACCTTAATTGCAAGTTATTTTGTTAATAATATAAAAAACAAAATAAAAGCGCTGAGCTAAATAGAGTCCTTTAAAAAATATCTATACAAATCATTGTACTGAGCTAGAAAATTAAATAAGATAGTGACTCAAAATTTGATTCCGTGTTTATTTTTTGTGTATGTATAGGTGTAAGAGCTTAGTTATTATAATATATGAATATGTCTTCCATTAGTTCCCAATACTAGTTGAATGACTGAAAAGATTGGATTAAACGTGACGTCCTTTGCGTTAATATGTCTAATATTAGTAGAAATATTAACTAATAAATAATAATATAAAGAAAAATCCTTAGTTAATACTTGAGTATATAAATTGCATAGCTGTAAATATTTTGCATACATTAATAACAAATTATTTTGTTGATAATATAACAAAATAAAAACTTTTTAAATTATACCAAACATTTAGAAAACACATCGGAAATATACCCCTAAATTAAATGTTGGGTGTGGGATATTTCTAGATCATTCAAAATGATTACTGTTTGAATTTTATCACGACTAGATATAATCATAATAAATGCCTATTACAGTTAAAAATATTAAATTTTCTATTTTTTTTTTTTTTGCAATTGTGTTCTCTTCTATATTAAAATTCAGCGCGTCAGGGAGATATTCTGAGGTTTTTCAACCGAAATATAATTGGTCGGATTTCTTTAAAAGCATTCTCTCCTTTAGTGCTTTTTATATAAAATTATATAAAACTAGAGGATTGATTTCGTTGTCAGTTCCCATCAAATAAATTATTGATGTATCTCAGAATCTTTTATCATGTAAGAAATCCTAATCAATATGTACTCCGGCACTGTCTTTTAAAACATAGAGCAATCCATCATTCCACGAGAAACCTATAACGGAGACTTCCGAGCATTGTCAACTAAATAAGACATGCAAAATCAGCTTGCAAAGAGCCCCTATACGACAGATATTTTTTTTCCTCACTCGAAATACACGTGGCTGGAGGCCGGAGAGACTGAATGCTTTTCCACTGTTGTAAGCCGGGATCATCACTGATAAAAAAGGAAAAAAAAACTTTTTATTCGCTCCGGGCGTACGGTCGTAAATGCGACCGCTTTACTACGACGCGTATAGAAATGTCCCATCCATCAATTTCGAATCTTTCAGGGAAGGGAAAATGTAGTTTGGGTGGAGGGGGAGGCACTCAAGAGTACTTCAAGAAAACGCGTGACGGAAAGACGCCAATAAAGTAAAACATATACGGTGAGCTAAATAGTGTCTTTAAAAAACATCGATACATAGCTTTGTGTTGGGGTAAAAAAATTCAAAACGATAGTAACGCAAAATTTTATTCCGGTTATTTTTTAATGAGTTATGGGTATAACAGAAACCTTGGTTATCTATATATATAAAACAGTTCCGTAACTGACTGACTGACATATAACGCACACACCAAACCGCTGGACCCAAAGAGCTGAAATTTTGCATGGCCATTCTTCTTATAGTGTAGGGGTGCACTAAAAAAGATTTTTGAAAAATACTTTTTAGATTTTTTTAATTAAATTCTTAAGCTGTTTTTGTATTTTTTTTAAGTTTGCATTAAAAATAATAATCTGAGGGTTATAAAATTTATATCAAAAGAAAGATCATAAAAATTCCTTAAAAAATGAAATTTTTCGAATCTTTACCTTCATTTTCTGATTTTTGGGGAATTTTTAAAGATTAATTTTTAGAATTTAATTTATTAAATGCTGATCCCGTGGTATCTTTTTTTTGTGCTACTTTAAATTAATTTTGTGTCACGTGCATAACAACGAAATAAATTGACAAAAAAATATTTTTTTCTTTTTTCTAATGCGGCATGAAATATTTTTATCTTTAAATCCATTTACTGATTTTTGGTGAATTGTTAGAAATAAATTTTTAGAATTTAATATATTAAATGCTGATCACGTGGTTCTTTTCTTTTCGTCATACGTTAAACTAATTTTGCGTCACGAGAATAACAACGAAATAGACAAAAAAATTTTCTCTTGCTAATGCGGCAGACGATTGGACATTATCCAAAAAAATATTAAAATACAGTAAGAGCTATGTTCCTTAAACTGTACTATATTAACGGTACTATATTCTTTAGTGTGTTCTATTAGATTTAATTTGAATATTTTCTTCTACATTATGTTGTCTGCAAAAATATCCGTTACGATTTTTTTATAAATATATTTTTTTTGTTTTTTTTACATCAATTGCATTCATTGATCGTTGTATCTATTATATATATATATATATATATATATATATATATATATATATATATATATATATATATGTTGCCATTAATTGCATACATTGACCGTTGTATTTAATTTGAATGTACTCCGTAGCGAAGTACGGGTAAGCAGCTAGTTTTAAGATATAAATATCTCAGCTAATACAGTTAACCAGATTAACCTTACATTAAATGAGACTTATTTGCATTAATATTTTTTTGTTAAGCGAAGGCACTCGTCATATAGGCATTAGCCTATAATTCACCGCAATTTGCTGGCCATTTTATTATGTGGGCACCATATAGGCGGAGCAGCGTTACCCCCCATGAAGGGACGACACAAACGAAGGTATCTTAGTGGCGCAACGCCGGGATTCGATCCAAGCACCCTCAGCCCAGAAAGCCAGCGTGCTGTACCACAGGGCCATCACAAGCCCCGTATGCCATATGTAGAAAACATCATCCGTTCCTATTTGAATATATAACTGCATAACATTAAATATTTTTTATAAATTAATTGCAATTCATTTTGTTAATTATTATAAAGAAAATATTGACTTTATAAGTTAAATCAAACATCTAGAAAACGGCTATATTATTTTCTCCGTTTTCAACGGCTTAAATTTCCCCCTGAATGAAATGTTGTGCGTAGGATGTTTTTACTAATTATTCAAGTATCAGTAAGATTACATGATAAAATTCGAAAAAGAATGATTTTTTCGAAGTCATTAGTAATTAATTTTATTATGAGTCAATTTGATCATAATGCAAGTCGATTGCGGGTAAAATTATTAAATTTTCTATGTTTTCCAGTTGCTTTTTCTATATTCAAATTTAGAGCGTCAGGAGCACTTTCTTAGTTTTTCCACCAAAATATAATTGGTATTACTTTAAAAATATTATTCTTTCATTTAAGGCTTTTTATATGAAATTGAATGAAACTGGAGGCTGATTTGATTGTCAGTACACATCAACTAATCTTTTTATAATATACAAGGTGCAGCCATTAATTTCCAGGACTGATCTAATAACTCCAGAAAATATCACATGAAATACATACCCATTTAATATGTTTCGAAGTAACTCCCACCTGCCGTAATGCACTTTTGTGCTCGGCTGTATAAGTTTCGGAAACAACTTTTTAAGTCATCTTTCGGAATGCTCTTTAATGTGGACGTCACCGTTCTCTTGATGGCTTTGACATCATTAAATCTTGCTCCCTTCAGCGAATAGGCCCCAGCATGAGGTCGTGGAGATGCAGCATCCTCCATACTCTCTGAACTTAGCACCGGTAGACTTTTTCTTGTTTTGCAAAACTTAAAAGATTTGCTGAAGGGAACAAGATTTGAGGATATCGAAGCCATCAAGAAAACGGTGACGTCCACATTAAAGAGCATTCCGAAAGAGGACTTAAAAAGTTGTTTCCGAAACTTATACAGCCGAGCACAGAAGTGCATTACGGCAGGTGGGAGTTACTTCGAAACATATTAAATGGGTATGTATTTCATGTGATATTTTCTCGAGTTATTAGATCAGTCCTGGAAATTTATGGCCGCACCTTGTTTTACAGAGTATTTTATTAAATAAGAAACACTGCTCTATATGTACTCCCGCTCTATCTCCTAAAGAGTTGAGCAATCCAGAATTCCCTGAAAAATCTACAGCGAAGTCTTCCGCGAAATTGCCAACTAAATAAGACATGCAAATTCGTCTTGCAAAGAACCCCCTACGACAGATATTTTTTCCGCTGTCGAAATTAGACGTCGCAGGATTCCCGAGTGACTGAATGATTTTACATTGTTGTAATCCCGGATCATTTCTAAAAAACCAACGACAAAATTTAAAAAAAAACACTTTTCATCTGTTCCGGGCATGCGGTCATAAATGTGACCGCTTTACTACAAGGCTTAAACAAATGTCACATTGATCAATTTCGAATCTTCCGGGGAAGGAAAAACGTAGTTTTAAGAGAAAAGGGCACTCACGAGTACTTCCAGAAAACACGTGATGTAAAGACACCAAGAATATCGCAAAGTTAAATAGATGCATTGAGCTATAGAGCGTCTTTGAAAAAAAAATTCAGGTAGTCTCTTCTAACGAAACTACCGCGGGTTATTAACCTGGCGTTACTTATCGTTGCTTACCTCTATTGTACGTATACATGTATCTATATATATATATATATATATATATATATATATATATATATATGTACGTATCTATATCTATATATATAAAACAGTTCCGTAACTGACTCACTGACTGACATACAACGCACAGACCAAACCGCTGGACCTAGAGGACTGAAATTTTGTATGGTGATTCTTCTTATAGTGTAGGGGTGCACTAAGAAAGATTTTTGAAAAATTCTTCTTAGATTTTTTTTAATTAAATTTTTAAACTGTTTTAGTAATTTTTTTTCAGTTTGCATTTAAAATAATAATTTGAGGGTTATAAAATTTATATCACGAGAAAGATCCTAACAATTCCTTTAAAATGAAATCTTTTTGGAACCTTTACCTCGATTTTCTGATTTTTGGTGAATTTTTAAAGATTAATTTTTAGAATTTCATTTATTAAAAGCGAATCACGTGATTTCTTTTTCTGGTACTTTAAATAAATTTATCGTGACGTGCATAACAACTAAATAGAAAAAAAATATTTTTTTTTCTTTCTAATACGGCAGACGATTGGAAATTATCAAAAATAAAGAAATATCCCTTACGATTTTATATATATATATATATATATATATATATATATATATATATATATATATATATATTACATCAATTGTATACATTGATCGTCGCATTTAATATAAATATATATATTTATCTTTTTTGGCATTAATTGCATACGCTGACCGTTGTATTTAATTAGAATGTACTCCGTAGCGAAGCGCGGGTTTTCAGCTACTATATACATATATATGTATGTCAAAATTTTGACGCATCTTGGTACATTTCTGTTTAAATTGTATAAGCTATAGACTGGGTTTGGCACGCTGCCAAAATTATAATTCATGAAGACGGATACACGGACGGTTTTAGCGTCTGAAATTTTCTTTCCGCAGGACCATTATGGGGGAACGTGATCCTACGTTTAAAAAAAGTCCTCTACAAAACTTTGTACTGAGCTGGAAAATTCAAAAAGATAATGACTCAAAATTTCATTCTGAGTATTTTTTTATTTATCGGTATAACAGATAGTTTCGTTATAATATATGAATACCTCGGCCAGTGCAGTTTCCCGACGTATAGGTTGGAATAAATGTGACGTCATTTGCATTAATATGTCAGATGTAGAAAACATCATTTGTTAATATCTGAGTATCGAATTGTATAGCAATCAATATTATTCATGCAGTAATTTTAAGTTGTTATGTTAATAATATGACAAAAATAATAACTTTATGAATTATACCAAACATTTAGAAAACTAGTATTTTGGTCGGAAATTTCCCCTCAAATGAAATGTTCAGCACGGGATATTTCTAGATCTTTCAAAAAAATTAGTTTTTGAATTTCATCATGACTAGATTTAAACTTTATAGCCGATTACGGGTAAAAATATCAAATTTTCTATGTTTCTCAACTGAGTTGCATTTTATAAGGAAATTCAATGAGTCAGGAGCATTTTCTTAGTTTTTTATCAACCGAAATATAACTGAGAGAACTACTTTAAAATCCTTATTCTTTCATTTAATGCTTTTTATATCAAAATATACAAAACTATCTGAATTCCCGTGATTCGCTACGGAGTACATTCAAATTAAATACAACACTCAATGTATGCAATTTATGCCAAAAAAAATATATATTTATAATATATTTATAAAACAAATCGTAACGGATATTTTTATAGACAATATAATAGAAAATATTCAAATTAAATACAACGGCCAATGTATGCAATTAATTTGCATGTTTAATATCCATAAAACACACTAATTTGAATTAAATTCTTATAAAACTTCCATCTCGATTAGTCTAGTGGTTAAATTTTATCGTTTACCGTATTTCAATATTTTTTGTCAATTTATTTCGTTGTTATGCACGTGACGCAAAATTAATTTAAAGTATCACAAAAAGAAAAGAAACCACGTAATCAGCATTTAATAAATTAAATTCTAAAAATCAATCTTTATAAATTCACCAAAATTCAGAAAAGAGAGGTAAAGATTCGAAGAAAATTTCTGTTTAAAGGAATTTTTATTATCTTTCTCGTGGTATAAATTTTATAACCCTCAGATTATTATTTGAAAGGCAAACTTTAAAGAATGTTACAAAAATAGGTTAAAAATTTAATTTAAAAAAATCTAAGAAGAATTTTTGAAAAAAATTTTTTAGTGCACCCTTACACCATAAGAAGAATCGCCATGCAAAATTTCAGCCCTTTAGGTCCAGCGATTTGGTCTGTGCGCTGTATGTCAGTCAGTGAGTCAGTTACGGAACTGTTTTATATATATAGATATAGACTAGAAAAATTGATTCAATAGTTGGTTCACATAAACTTATTTATTTATGTATCACTAAATCTTTTCTGAAACATTAAATCCTACCCAATATGTACTCCCTCTCTGTCTCCTAAACCATCCTACAATCCATCTATTCTTGAGAAACCTACACCGAAGAATTCGCGCATTGTCAACTAAATAGGACACGCAAAATCAGCTTGCACAGCGCCTCACTACGACAGATATTTTTTTCCTCTCTCGAGATACACGTCGCTGGATGCTTGAGAGACTGAATGCTTTTTCACTGTTGTAATCCAGGATCATCTCTTTTTTTTTTTTTTAAACGAAGCACTTTTCCTTCTCTCAGAGCGTACGGTCGTAAATGTGACCGCTTTACTACGAAGCGTATAGAAATGTCCCATCGATCAATTTCGAATCTTTCGGGGAAGGGAAAATGTAGTTTGGGGTAGAAAAGCGCTCACGAGTACTTCCAGAAAACGCGTGACGGAAAAGCACCAAATAAAGTCGCAAAGTAAAATAAATGCGTTGAGCTAAATAGCGTCTTTTGAAAAAAATACAAAGCTTTTTCAGTGAGCTGGAAAATTCAAAAAGATAGTGACTCAAAATTTGATTCCGGTTACTTTTAGGAGGGATTTATGGATGTAACAGGTAGCTTAGTTGTTATAATACAGGGTGTTTCAAAAATAATCATCCGAATTTAAAAAAATTATAACTATTCATCTTTTAATCCGTTTTGATGAAATAATGTGTAGGCAGAAAGGGAAAAATTTCGAGTTTCACGCAGTTGCCGTAAAGTGGCGCTAACGCTCTTCCTTCGCCCGCCACTGCAGTGTTTGTAAAGATGGCGGCTGCACAACAGAAATCCTTTTGTGTTCTACGCTTTGCGAAGTGTGATTCCGTAACAACTGTTTGGTGTGACTTTCGTGACAATACACTGGTAGGTAGAAGTCCCTTCCTCTCACAGCATTAGGCAATGTTGTAAACAATTCCGAGACACGGGTTGTCTGTGCACGCATAACAACCGTGAAAGCAGTGTATGCAGACATGCTCGCAAAAGTTTGAGACGAATTTGCCTACTGTATAAACATGTCGTGCTTCCAAAGTTGGACATATTTAGCACATTTGATTTGGTTTGTAAAAACACTTGATTAGCCATGTAATATAAAATTAGCTTTAAGTTTCTATATTCCATATTTTTCATAATATACTCATTTCAAATCCGATGATACTTTTTGAAACACCCTGTATATGAATACATTGGTGAATAACAGTTCGCTGGCTGAGAAGGCTGGATTAAATGTGACGTTAATATATCGGATGTAGAAAACATCATTTGCCCATAGCTGAGTATCGCATAGAATTCAATATTTTGCGTACATTAGTTGCAAGTTATATTGTTAATAATATAACAAAAATAACAACTTTGTAAATTATAACAAACATTTAGAAAGCGAGTATATTTTTCAGAAATTTCTCCCAAATTGAGCGTGGGATATTTTTAGATATTCAAAAATAATAATTTTTTGCGATATATATTGATTAGATTTTAGCATAATACAAGCCGATTACGGGTAAAAATATTAATTTTTTATGTTTTTCAATTGAGTTCTTTTTTATATTGAAGCTTATTGCATCAGAAGCATTTTCTTAGGTTTTTCAACCGAAATACAATTTATCGAGTTACGTTAAAAGCATTATTATTATCTTTAATGCTTTTTATATCAAATTATATAAAACCTGAGGATCAAAGGATTATTTCTTTTGTGGTGTGGAGAAATAAACCGTTTCATTTTTGTTAATGTTAAAATAAAAAAAAAATTAAAAATACATAATATTATCATTGTTAGATTTATTAGGAAATTTGATAGGAAATAGAAGTTTAAAAGATAAAAACAATTTTAAAATAAGAACTCAGAGTATCAGAAGTATAACTGGTATTATAGTGAAGTTAAAAAGTTGTTTTCCATGATAAATATTATTGTTTCATTCCGATACTGGCATTCTGTGGACTTGAGTCCCCATGTTGATTTGGATGTTTGCAACTGCTGGTAATCGGCTTTAAATTGCAGATCCCTGTCATACCACTTATGCGGCAATAGATAAAGGCTTTCAAACCAAATACTATTTCGATGAATTTTATATTAAATAAAATGTAAAAATGAATAATCATTATTCTGGATTAAAAGATTAGGTTCTTTTCTGGGTCTTAGTGGTGGGAAAGGAACTTTATTTTACATCATGTGAACAGGTAATGTAAAAAAGGCATATATTATACATTTAGGTTTCTTAGTTAATGTTATTTGGTTTAGATAGGGTATTGACTTCATATCCGAAAAGTAAAAACCCTAGACAATAGCATTTAACGGAAGAAGAAAAATTTGATATACTTATTTAATGACTTCATTCACAGCCTTTTTAACCTAAACTAAACGATATTTCACTAGAAAAAATATTCTATAATTTCGGGATACTTGATATGAAATATGTATCCTGAGCTGTTAATGTGGCTCCAAAAATTATGCTTACTTAGCCCCTAGTGCAGTGGTTCTTAAACTTTTTAATAGTCAACACCTCCTTGAATCTGAAAATAAGCTCTCGCACCCACTTGAAAAACGTGTATTTATTGCAAGATAATTTATTTCTCTCTATTCTACAAAAAAGTAACTCCCGCTGCAGCAGCCGCTGCCGCCGCTGTCAAAAGCTTGTCATGCTATCTCCTCCAAAACCACTGGGGGTATGAGACCGATACCAATAGATGCAAAAAAATGTGGGGAACAAAGTAAGACATGTTTCATCTTCGTCGGATTTTAAGTTTTTTTTATTTTATGTTTTGTGGGAAAATATTGACTTTTTCAACTTCAGATTACGATAACTCGCCAAAAAGTGATCGTAGAATTTTGATCTTTTTACAATCTAAGACTACAGATATTTCTCTTTCAAACTAAACCTCATTTGTTTAAAAATATTTTAAAACAGAATAATATTTTTATCAAGAAATGAAACGCAGTTTTTCAAGAAATATCGTCCCCTATGTGGATGTAATATCGATACTCCTCGAGTTTTTATCTTACAAAGAAAATATTTACATCATCTGGAAGCTGAAAGCTTTCTTATTCATGTAAACCTCATTTCAAGTCCATATCTTAAATTTTCGATTTTTAATTGAATTTTAAAGCTGATAATTCAACAATGATGAAACGTTCTTCGCATTAAAGGTCGCATTAAGGGTAATTTTCCTTAAAAATTTAGAACCTTTTCTCGCATCCACGGTTAAGAACCACTGCTCTAGTAACTGGAAACGAAACTCCTTTTCAACAATGCAGGTAGGGAATGAGAAAAAAAAATTGTATATTTTTAGCAAGTTTCAGTTTATTAGGGACTAGCTGAATACCCTTGCTTCGCTACGGAGTACATTCAAATTAAATACAACGGTCAATGTATGCAATTAATGCCAAAAAAATTATAAAATAATCGTAACGGATATTTTATAGAAAAAATAATGTAGAAAAAAATATACCAATTAAATCTAATAGAACATACTGCAGAATATAGTACAGTTAATATAGTACAGTATGAGGAACATTTCCTTTACTGTATTTTAATTTTTTTGGGGGGTAATGTCCAATCATCTGCCGCATTAGAAATATCAATTTATTTCGTTGTTATTATCAATTTATTTCGTTGTTATGCACGTGACAAAAAATTAATTTAAAGAATCACAAAAAGAAAAGAAACCACGGGTTCAGCATTTAATAAATTAAATTCTAAAAATTAATCTTTAAAAATTCACCAAAAATCAGAAAATAGAGGTAAAGATTCGAAAAAGATTTCATTTTAAAGAAATTTTATGATCTTTCTCGTGATATAAATTTTATAACCCTCATATTATTATTTTAAGTGAAAACTTTAAAGAATGTTACTAAAACAGCCTAAAAATTTAATTTTAAAAAAATTAAGAAGAATTTTTGAAAAATCTCTCATAGTGCACCCCTACACTATAAGAAGAATCGCCATGCAAAATTTCAGCCCTTTAGGTCCAGCGGTTTGGTCTGTGCGCTGTATGTCAGTCAGTGAGTCAGTTACGGAACTGTTTTATATATATAGACTAGCTGAAAACCCGTACTTCGCTACGGAGTACATTCAAATTAAGTACAACGGTCAATGTATACAATTAATGCCAAATATATATATATATATATATATATATATTATATGATAAATACGACGATCAATGTATACAATTGATGTAAAATATATATATATATATATATATATATATATATATATATATAAGAAAATCGTAAAGGATAATTTTATAGACAAAATAATGTAGAAGAAAATATTCAAATTAAATCTAATATAAAGAATACTAAAGAATATAGTAAAGTTAATATAGTACAGTTTGTAGAACATTTCTTTTACTGTATTTTAATATTTTTTTGGATAATGTCCAATCGTCTGCCGCATTAGCAAGAGAAATTGTTTTTGTCTATTTCGTTATTATGCACGTGACGCAAAATTAGTTTAACGTATCACGAAAAGAAAAGAAACCACGTGATCAGCATTTAATATATTAAATTCTAAAAATATATCTTTAAAAATTCACCAAAAATCAGTAAACGGCGGTAAAGATAAAAATATTTCATTTTAAAGGAATTTTTATGATCTTTCTCGTGATATAAATTTTATAACCCTCAGATTATTATTTTTAATGCAAACTTAAAAAAAAATACAAAAACAGCTTAAGAATTTAATTAAAAAAATCTAAAAAGTATTTTTCAAAATCTTTTTTAATGCACCCCTACACTATAAGATGAATCGCCATGCAAAATTTCAGCCCTTTAGGTACAGCGGTTTGATCTGTGCGTTGTATGTCAGTCAGAGAGTCAGTTATGGAACTGTTTTATATGTATAGACTAGCTGAAAACCCGCGCTTCGCTACGGAGTACATTCAAATTAAATACAACGGTCAACGTATGCAATGTATGCCAAAAAATGAATATATATATTTATAATAAATGCGATGATCAATGTATATAATTGATGTAAAATATATATCTATCTATATATATATATATATATATATTTATAAAAAAATCGTAAGGGATATGCATTTTTTTTGGATAATATCCAATCGTCTGCTGCATTAGAAAGAGAAAAAAATATTTTTTTTGTCTATTTAGTTGTTACGCACGTGACGAAAAATTTATTGAAAGTGCCAGAAAAAGAAATCACGTGATCAGCATTTAATAAATTAAATTCTAAAAATTAATCTTTAAAAATTTACCAAAAATCAGGAAATGGAGGTAAAAATTCGAAAAAAATTTCATTTTGAAGGAATTTTTATGATCTTTCTCGTGATATAAATTTTATAACCCTCAATGTATTATTTTAAATGCAAACGTAAAAAAAGTTTAAAAAACAGCTTAAAAATTTAATTTAAAAAAATCTAAGAAGAATTTTTGAAAAATCTTTCTTAGTGCACCCCTACACTATTAGAAGAATCGCCATGCAAAATTTCAGCCCTTTAGGTCCAGCGGTTTGGTCTGTGCGTGGTATGTCAGTCAGTCAGTGAATGAATGAATGAATGAATGAGTCAGTTACGGAACTGTTTTATATATATAGATTATTATGTTGTAGCTTTTCGCAGTAATGGTCGCAACTGTCTAGAGGGGGGGAAATATATAAAGGGGTCCGATTTCCGGTTGCGCCATCAGACGAGTGACGATATCATTAGTGAAGAAAAATTTGATAAATTTAAGAATGGGTAACAAATGGATCGTTAGAGTGGCATTTTGATATATTAGGTGGTTTGGGGATCAAAGTCCATAGGGTTCTCTAAAACGTGGGGAAAGAGGGTGGGTATAAGACTTTTCGTGAAGATTATAACATTGAGTAGCAGCCTATTAGTCAGCATGTCTGTTCAAAAAGAAGATAGTTTCGTTTTCGATTCATGAGCTTGCCAGTTAGAAATTTAATTTGAAAGTGAAAAATGGGTGAATGCGTAGAAAAATGGTAATTTTTTAATCAGTAAAAATAACTTTTAGAATTTTTTATATGTTTTGTTCATTTTTTCTTATACTGAGAACGTACGTCGATAATCAACGGGATCTTTTCTTTGCAACAACAGTCGTGTTCATTTCCTGAGAAATCCTTTTGATTGACATATTCTTGCTCTTAATTTCGATATTTCGGATGTTCCGTATTGTTCTAACAAATACAAAGACTTTATGCCAAAATGATAGAAATTGTGAAAACAAATATTGCTTGAATCATCAAAGAACGTGGTAACGCCAAACTCACACAATAGCCTCTTCACATTTGCGGAGGTTGGAGTCGCAAGATTCCAGTGAAAGAGGATAAATTGCGAATATTTTGCAGCGGGAACTTTTAATTGTGATCGCATTTTAACACGCCCTAGAAAGTAAAATGATTGTCTGCAATTGTAGTAATAATAATAGAGTGCAATTGTAGTAATAATAATAGAGTGCAATTGTTTCATAAACTTAAAAATTTACAGTATCATCAATTTTGGACTTACATGCACTCGTTTAGAAAGAGAGAGATGGAATGTTCAGAAATAGAAAAAAAATTCGTTATTTCTAAGGGTTTTCCCCCTTGAATTCTAGAGACAAAAAAAAATCGCATTATGAAATTCCGGTGTGCATTCAAACAGGAGTGAAAGTAGATCGCTTTTCTATGAGATATTTTAATGAAAACCGTCAGGCTTTCTATCGAATGTATATGTTTCATTTTACGCTCCAGGTCTTAAATTACTTTTTCTAGTAGTTGTCTTTTTTTTAATTCTCACGAGAGGTGTTACAGTGCTAACTAATTGTATAATTGGGTACTATATTCTGCCAAGTTCCATAATCTTGTCAGATTTTTCAGATTATATACGCTTTTACCAAGGAAAAACAATCTACCTATCTTAGACCAAATAAATAATGTACTCGTATTTTATTTATCAAATATACGTTGAGATCTGATGGTTATAGAAGTTGGAAGCACTGTTAATTTTTACTGTTTATCTCTAGAATGAGTAATAATTTATAAACATAGACATCTGTGATATCATTGGTTTAATGGATTAAATTTATTAAATGGATTTTTTTTTGCAATGTAGGCATACAGTATGTGATAATACATATAGAGTAATTTTATTAAAGTTAAGTTATTAATGTTTTAAAAGTTTAGCTATTTAAATCACAGTACAGCATAGTTTCGTACGGTGTTTAATAAGATTTAATGTAATCATTGTGCAACACTACGCTTCAGATTTCACCAAACTCTGTCAACTGTTAGTGAAATATTAAATAATCAAATCCGCAAAAATTTAATTAAGAGTTTATTTCCATGATTTTTTTTTCAGACTCTCTAAAATATGGCTTGAAAGAGAGAGCTTACGCTGATATCTGTATGATATATTCAAACATATATATATACTATCGAACACCGTTATAACGAACTTCAAGGGACCAAAGGTTTTGTTCGGTTTATTTGGTTGTTCTCTATATCTGAACCGTGAAGCAAAATGCTAGAGTTCACAAAATGCATAACTCATTAGTTGCAATATGTATTCAATAATGATGTATTGAAAATGATAAAAATCTATTAAAAATGATAATTAATGAATTAAATCGGCTAAAATAGATTATATTAAACTGCAACAATACTAATTAAATTTCGTTTAATAGGAAAACGAGGGGACCAAAATTTTCGTTCGTTATATCCGTGAGTTCGTTATATACCGGGTTCACTATAACGGGGTTCGACTGTACTTACATATATACACTGACATATATATATATATATATATATATATATATATATATATATATATATATAGTCGAGCCCCGTTGTAACGAACCCGGAATATAATGATCTCACGGATATAACGAACGAAAATTTTGGTCCCGTCTTTTCCTATTCTACGTAATTTAATTAGTATTGTTCCAGTTTAATGTAATCGATTTTAGTCGATTTAATTCATTAAGGATCATTTTTAATATATTTTATCATTTTTTAATACATCATTATTGAATACACATTGCAACTAATAAGTTATACATTTTGTGAACTCTAGCATTTTTCTTAACGGTTCGGATATACTGAACCACCGGATAAAGCGAACAAAACCTTTGGTCCCTTGAAGTTCGTTATAACGGGGGGTCGACTGTATATATATATATATATATATATATATATATGTATATATATATATATATATATATATATATGGCTGAATATCACATAAATGTACATTTTAGTGTCTCAGGTCTTTATTATTAATTTTAATTAAATAGATCATAAAAATTTATTCTTATTCCTTAAAAATACCTTTTTGGAAGAGCTACAAAGTATAATTTATGATTTTAAAGAAATTTAAGTATTTTTTATGAAATTTTAAACATTAAAATCGTCATTTTCGTGACTGTCTCCAAGGCCAAATGGTTATATGCAAGGTGTGTTTTTTTTTTCTAACAAAAATAATATAATACTAATATCAATTGCTCAGGCTTGTAAAAAAACAATTGTTTTCAAAGAAAAAGGCTTTTTCGTCTTTTTTAGCAGGGTAATTTTGATGAATGACTAATTAAATTGCTTGTCACCGAGTTTTGTCGTCATTTTCGTGACATATGAAAATATTTTCTTGTATTACTAAGAGATGTCGCCACCATTGTTTCCAAAGTTTATTTTCGATGAGATATCAACAAAAACGATTTGTGAAGAATAAAATTCGAAAAAAATTAGAAATAGGTAAGTAAAAACGTTATTTTCATTGTTCACATGCTGTGTGTACTTTTATTGCTTGTCATTTTCGCGACGCAAGACAATTTTAAAATTTTGAATAAAATTGCATTTTAGTATAAAATGATGACTAGAAGGCGGAAATGTGATGATTTAGGCTTTACCGGAGTATTCTTTTTAGTAAAGAACGACTAAATGACAGTTTGTCATTTTCGTGATGGTCATTTTCGTGACGTCACGGTAATGATCAACCACGCCAGGGATCAATGGACGGAATTGGAGGTTCTCTTAGAGGAACTGCTGATTCCTTTGTTCTACATGGTAGTGACATGAAATCTGCTGAGGACTTTGTTCAAACATTTAAACAAAGAAAAGTTAATGTTTTTCTTCTAAACTCAGAGAAAGTAGAGGAAATGCGACTAGAACTGCCCTCAAAAGTTATTGAAATCTCTAATATTTCAAAATTCCATCAAATAAAATGGGACAAAATAAGGCAAGAAATGTATAAAAGAGATTTATCATGCTGGAAATGTCCAGCTGCCTGTAGTCATTTCTCAGATGAAACCACTTCCTACCTGAGGCCCCCTCAAAAAAATGGCTTGTTTCCTGTAAAAAGGACAAAACAAATTAGGGTAGGTAAGTAGGAAAAAAAAATCTATTTTGCTAAATATTTTGAGCAAATGCGGCAAATGAAAAAAAATATGTATTGATATTAGATTAAAACGAGTCCATTATACAACAAAAAAGGTTTATTCATACAAAACTTCAATCTTTCATGTTTGAAAATTTTATTATTTTTAAAACATATCGATATATCAAATTTCCATGTGATCTTGCTATATATATATATATAAAAAAAAGTTATTCCACGATTAAAATCGATCACTGTGCTATCGATGCTGATTTGTAAAGGATTTGTCGGAAGCTATTTCGCTATGCTGCGTGGATTGTTGTGGTTTTTTTTCTTTTAATGCAGGCTTTTTGTCTTAAAAAAACGTTAGGGTCGGTAATTTTTCCTTTCTTTTGTAGGGTCGGTCGGGTTATGGGAACAAACCATTTTCTTTTCGGCCTGATTATTAATGAAACATAAGGTCTTATGTTTCCTAATGTATTTCGACAATATATATATATATATATATTTAGTTTTAATTTAGGGTTTTACTTTATATTGTAAAATTGTGAATTTTATTTGGAAAAAAATTAATAAAATAACAAAAACAAGTTATCCATCTCTGTCACACTCGGAATTTATGTACAATGTACTTCTAGACTTGGTGAAAAAAATTCAAATTAAAATAAAAAGTTTTTTTAACGAAAACAATATCTAAAATGTACGTTTATGGGATATTCAGCCATATATATATATATATGTATGTGTGTGTGTATACCTACATTTATATCAAGGGTTTCCAACTTACAAGTGTCCAAGGGCCGCAATCGAAAACACCTGTCTAGTGGCGGGCCGCAATTTAATCAGGACCATACCCAGGACATTTTTTCTTGAGGGAGGGGGATTTGGAGGATTTGTGTATAGTAAGTACTATGAACATTTTAAAAATTCGAGGATGAACCTCCAACAACGACCTTGATTATAACTGGCCAACTTTCGTTAAATTACACAGACACACACAAAAAAAGTCAAATAAGAAGGGGGGGGGTATGAAATAGAACATGAGTGGACACCCTACTTTTCATGGAATTCTAGGAAAATCAATGTTTTTTGTTAAAGAACAGCATTTGAAAACAATAAAGATTTTTAGAAAAACATTTTTTGTTAACTAAGAATATCTAAATTGATGCTGCAAATTATTTTCCTAGAAGTCTTCGCGGGCCGCAAAAAAAGGCACCGCAGGCCGCATGCGGCCCCCGGGCCGCCAGTTGGAAACCCCTGATTTATATCATAACACATATTTATATAGAAGCCGTAATGATGATTTTCTCCCAAGTAAATGCACTCCATAAACAGGAATTCCGGCCTCCTATTTCCAGTCGCAAATCGCTAGTGTATCCCCTTGTCATAAATAGAATATTCTAAAGCTGCTACTAATAGTCGCTTGCCAAGATCAGTTCCGCGTAAACCCTTATCAGCCGGTCCTAAAAGCTTATCTGTGACCACAAATAGTTTTTAATGTTCCCCCTTAATCACTGATAGAAATCTTTATGCGACGGACCTGCGTAATGTCCGAGGCATGCGGCTGGTGGAACTGCATCTTTGTTCAGATCCCCGCTAATGCTTAGACGGAGGTCGTTATACGAGCTTTTAATGGTCCGGAAAAACTTTTAATGGCGAATCAATGTTTTATTCGACTGCGATTCTCTACTCCGGAGGCACACGAAGTGGTTTCTGATCTGGCGGTGTATGGAACACACACAGAGAGATAAACCAAAGAGAAGAAGGAGGTACACAATATAAGACAGCTACAGGATTTGAGATTAAATCTGGAACGTGACGAATGACGGCGATATTTTATGCTGAGAAATATGTACGTTACATCATGTGCATATGCTTTCAAAATTCAGATTTGGAGTTGTTTTTATTTGTTTAGTTAGTTATTTGTAATTTGGGAATGTTTTTCCTGTCATATGGAGTGGAATTTATATATACAGTGGAATCTCGATCTATCGTTTTCCAAGGGACCGATTGAAATGAACGATAAACGCGGGAAAACGATAGATACGGAAACATAACAAAGAAATATGATTGTTGGGACTGGATAAAATGAACGACACATACGGAAAAACGATGGATCCGAAAACGATCGATCGAGATTCCACTGTATATATATATATATATACAGGGGTAATTTTTTTAAACTGACACTACTCAGACATCTATAGCACGATCTATCAGTCGAAATTCCACCAAAATTGATAGAGGGACTAAGGACGACATGGGAAAGAGTTTCCGTGAAAAAAAGATGAGTTCCAAAAGTCGCCGATAGAGGAAGATATGGCGCTGCTATTGTCGGCGTACCCGAGAATTTGCATAAAAGGCAAGTAGAACATCAATATACAAATTCACGACTATGTAGTCGAAAGCAGCGCCAGTATTTCGGGCTACAAAGAGAAGGGATGAATACCGAAAAAGTTGTAAGCAGACAACAAAG
Source organism: Dolomedes plantarius (assembly GCA_907164885.2). Lineage (NCBI taxonomy): Eukaryota > Metazoa > Arthropoda > Arachnida > Araneae > Dolomedidae > Dolomedes > Dolomedes plantarius. The sequence goes on from OU015500.1 coordinate 102,515,111, forward strand.
GAATTTCGCTTCAACACCATTTTAAGCAGCAAATTCACTTCTCCTTCGTTCAATGTGGCCACAGTCCTGGTGGACGACACATTGAATCCTGAACACTATGGTCTCAACGGCCAAGCATAGCATGTCACCAGGTTTGTTCATCAAAGACCGGGAAATGTTGTCCTTTAGGGCCGCCAAGTTCGAGACTTCACCAAGATACACCAGAGACTTTAAATAACCCTACTGAAAAATGTCACATGGGTTAGGTCCGGGGAGCGAGGTAGCCATGCAAGTGGGAAAAAGGGACTGATGACCCTTTCTTCTGTAAAGCAAAGGCGCAACAGATTCTACACTTTATAGCCCAAAATACTGGCTCTGCTGACGACTACGTAGTCATGAATTTGCATTTTGATGTTTTACTTACCTTTTATGCAAATTTTCGGGTGCTCCGACATCAGCAGCGCCATATTTTCCCGTATCGGCGACTTTTGGAACTAATTTTTTTCTTTCCCATGTCCTCCTTAGTCCCTCTCTCAATTTTGGTGGAACTCCCGCTGACCAAATCGAGCTACAGATGGCTCTGAGTAGTGTCAGTTTAAAACAAAAATCACCATATATATATATATATATATATATATATATATATATATATATATATATATATATATATATATATATACATATATATATATACACACACACACACACACATATATATATATATATATATATATATATATACTAGCATTATTGCCCGGTGTTGCCCGGGTAGATATATAGATATAAAATATTTGATGCATTCCATCAAAAAAAACTGGGCTGCACCCCCCACTCTTCATGTTCATCTTGCTAGACAGATTGCGCTTAGAGCGTTTCTACTGAAACGATATACAAACAATAAGAAAGAAAGAAACTTTGAGGCTGCGGACCTACGTCTGATTATACGTGTGATTTTATTGAGAATTAATAACACAGTGTTGCGTGATTCGCACGTTTCGATTGAATAAGTTTACTGTTTAATTATATTTGTTAGATACTGTTTAATTAGATTTAATTAGATTTGTTTGATCCACTATTTAATTAGAAATAAGTTTTATAATTTACATTTGACTTTATTATTTATTTTTCCCTTAAAAGCTCAGTTTTTTCCACATTACCCAAGAGACGCACTTTTTTCCACATCACCCAAGAGGTAAAGTGCAAGATGCATTATCCCCCTTTATTTATTCAAAGTAAGGCGGTATTTCGCATGAAGCGTATTTTCCTTACTTTGGTGATTCGGTTTTTTATTGTCGACAGGCCAAAAACCGTATCGGTTTTTAATGATCCCAAGGCCAAAAACCGTTGAAAAAGCGCATTGTAATTCGGTTTTTAATTTTCCTAAGGCCAAAAACCGTAGAAAAAGCAAATTGTAAATCGGTTCAATCGATAAGAAAAACTGCAAATAACAAAGGACACAAAGTAGAGCCGGGAAAGTTGTGTTAAAACATAATAATTTGAACGGCATTCTTAAAAAACTCCCACCTCAGTTAGTCTAGTGGTTAAATTTTATCTTTTACCGTATTTTAATATTTCTTTTGTCAATTTATATCGTTGTTATGCACGTGACGCAAAATTAATTTAAAGTATCACAAAAGAAAATAAACCACGTGATCAGCATTTCATAAATTAAATTCTAAAAATTAATATTTAAAAATCCACCAAAAATCAGAAAAGGCAGGTAAAGATTCGAAAAAATTTCCGTTTTAAAGGAATTTTTATGATCTTTCTCGTGATATAAATTTTACAATCGTCGGATTATCATTTTAAATGCAAGCTTAAAATAATTAGAAAAACAGCTTAAAAATTTAATTTTAAAAAATCGAAGAAGAATTTTTCAAAAATCTTTCTCAGTGCACCCCTCCACTATAGACTCCACTACAGAAGAATTGTCATGCAAAATTTCAGCTCTTTATGTCAAACGGTTTGGACTGTGCGTTATCTGTCAGTCAGTTAGTCAGTTAGGCAGGGCCAAAAGTTATTACATTGAAGCTATGTAGCTTCATGGTTATTCCCAACCCCTCTTCCCCAGCGCGGGGGAAGAGGGGTTGTTGGTAATAACCGCGCGGGGGATAGGTTCGGGATTTCACTGATAACATGTTGTGGGGAACGGTCTGTATCCACAGGGGGTACGCGCACCTCTTAGGGGCACAAAAATCATTAAAAAATTAATTTTAAATAAAACTAATTGAGCCCCAAACTTCGTTTATGCTGCGTTAAGTTTCTCGGGTCTTAAACATTAAATGTGACGAATTTCGTTCCGGTGGGTGAAACAGTCTATGATTCTTTAGCGGGCAAACAAACAGACAAGCTCTTGTATATAGATATATACATCAGGGGTAAAACATAAGTGTATTTTCTTCATTTTCGATATTTTCGCTGTAAGTGACTCCTTTTGGATGGAGCTTCTTTGAGGAAAAATGTCCTATATGCAAAACAAGATGGTGGATGAAATATAGATTCATAAACTATCGGATATATAAGTCCTGATGAGAGGTAAACCATCACATAACTCTCTTGAAAATGGGAAAATTCCCTGAAGAAAATTCCCTTATGATAGTTTACCTCTGACGTATACTATACTATATATATATATACTATACTATATATGTATACTATACTATACTATATATGTATACTATATATATATATATATATATGTGTGTGTGTGTGTGTGTGTGTGTGTGTGTGTGTGTGTTAGTTAGTTAGTTAGTTAGTGGGTGGGTGTGTATGTGAAACTTCTCTATGGTGGCCATTAATGGTTCCGAAATAAAGTGGCCGTTTTGAGGGATGGTCGTCGAAAAGAAGTTTTGACCATGACGTTGACTCTATGGAAGCTATAATTCGTTGTGAACAAAATATGGCTATTTGGAGGGGTAGTTTCCTAAAGAATTTTCCCTGTATTTGAATATGGAAGCCAAATGGCACAAAACACTTCCTTTGTATTACTTATTTTAACTTCATGCAAATTACTTAACCCCGAGCGTTTTAACTTTTCTCCCTGCTTCCCTCATCATGTTCACTAAGCAAACAAGAGAAACGCGAGATCAGATAATACCGAATTGAAATGAAGCTTTCCAAGTCAAAAATTGAAAACATTTTTCCTTTTTTTTTACATCTAAAACACAATATTTTCAGAATCTTCTGAGCTCTCACGGAATAGGTTTTCATTAAGTCCTACGATTGCTTCCGAATTCGGCTTTCTGCAGTTCCTCCCGCGAAAATTCATTTATTCCCAAATCCAACCGATGGGCTTCCATTATGCTCTCTCGACTAATGAGAATGGAAATGCAAAATGCCTTTTCCACAAACAACTGGAAGATACGGTAAGCGTTTTGTTCTCTATAATGAAAGGATTTACGCTCGCGCTGTTCCGTTTAACGACGCACGATTCTGTCCAGTCATAAATGTCTCCCTCATTTGTTCGGGGGTTTCAAAACTTATTTCAGGGGAATTTTCTTGAAAGATTAATTAGAATGAAAAACGGTGGCCCTAAACCGAAGTGCCAATTTAAGTGAGTTGATACCGTTTTTGACGTCGAGCGTCAAATGAGAATTTCCGTCAGTTTTCTTAATAAGCAGAATTTCATTATCTTTGAGCATTCAGCTGCACGTTAGGATTTTTCCCTTTAGAATTTTTCTGGCATTATTTTTGACGGTACTGTTTAGGTAGGATTTGTTACCGACTTTTGCAAAAGAAAAGATGGCCTTACTCGTATAGTGCAATGCAATAATTTGCAGGAAATTATTATTTAATTTCTCTGTCATTGTCTATTACCCAAAAATAATTCATATTCGGATCATGTATGCAAGTATTTCTGTAGATATGGGTATAGATAAGTATATGCATATCTAGACAACAGCATATGATGTTCGTATTTTTTAGAAAGTAATTATAGTTACGAATTTTACGAGTCTATGGTAATCTTGCCAAATATGACAGTTATCGCTAAATTGGCGATGGATTTGGTGACTTATTTTGATCGCCAAATGGTCGCCAACCTTCTAGATCTTTCTGAAAGCTTCTGGAAATTTCTAGCTCGCCGACCGATAGGGGGCACTTTGGAAGTCTATAAATATACCTGCTATTGCCATTGGAACTCAGTGTTATTTTGTGCTGAGAACTGAATGTATTGAAAGTGCGTTAGGCGTATATTGTATTGAACTTGCTACTGTTATCCTGACTTGTGTTTTTTTAGAGTTTTCTGCTGTATAGAAGACAGTTGTTACGTGTTTTTCTGCTTGAATTTGTGTATGCACCTGAATGAATTACAGAATAATAATTCTTTTTGTGTGCACTTCCTGAAGAGATTTTATTCAATCCTATCAAACCCAGGAAAACGGAACATTTTTTATAAAAGCACTAAAATGACAATTTAACTATAGTTTGAAACCTTTTTTACTCCAGCGGTTTTACTCCAGAGGGTCACGTAACTATGGCTTTGGAAAACATGGTCTTACTATTATAATACATTACAGTAAATTGCAGTAAATTTAGTTAATTAAATCCTTTTTCTGCCTGCTTTTTATCTCACCCCACAGATTTTTTTTACGATCGTCATTGATAAATGTATGCATGTGTGCCTCTATACGAATGTATAAAGGATTTTATACTTGTCTGGGCATAATATCTGTATATGATGTTCGTATTTGACGAAAAAAATATGTAACGACATAGAAAAGACAACAACGATAAACGATAAAATATTTTGCAAATCGATAAAAGTTTGTAGAACATGTTACAAAAGTACAAAAATAGAAGTAATCCTTTTTTAACGTAGAATTACGTTCCTCCATAACGGTCCTGCGGAAAGGAAAATTTCAGGCTCTAAAACCGTACGTCCGTCCATCCTCGGGAGTTATAATTTTGGCAGCGAGCCAAATCCAGTCTATCGCTTGGACAAGTTAAACAGAAAAGTACCAAGATGTGTAAAAATTTTGACATACACATATGTATATATATATATATATTTATATACATACGTACATATATAGAGATACATATATACATACAAAAGAGGTAAGCAACAATAAGTAATCCTACGTTAATAACCCACGGCAGTTTCGTTAGATAAGACTACCTGAAAATTATTTCCTCTAATTCATACGAATAATTCGTTCGAATTATTTCGTACGAACTTCGTGCTTATTTTGTTTGATGAAAATAGAAGATAGTGAAATTCTTGATAGGTAGAGTTTAAAGAAACAGGAAAACCAACGTAAATAAAGCACAAATAGCAATAAGATGCAATTATTTTGCATACGGCCGTTTCGAAGCTACAAAGGAGCTTCTTCATCAGTGCAACGAACTTAGTGGCAGCTCAAAAAGCCGAAGACTAAGCACAGTCTTCGTTGCTTAGTCTTCGTTTTTTTGAGCTGCCACTAAGTTCGTTTCACTGATGAAGAAGCTCCTTTGTAGCTTGGAAACGGCCGTATCGCTTAGTCTTCGGTTTTTTGAGCTGCCGCTAAGTTCGTTACACTGATGAAGAAGCTCCTTTGTAGCTTCGAAACGGCCGTATGCAAAATAATTGCATCTTATTGCTATTTGGGCTTTATTTGCGTTGGTTTTCCTGTTTATTCCTCGAGCACAAAGGTTGTGTCTTTTCTTTTAAAAGAGTTTAAATATTTTTGAGTATTTAGTAGCTCGCTTGTATTTGTAGTTAAAAATTGTTGGCATGTCTTTTGCTTGGGAAATACGGTATTGCAAAGGATCACGTTACCAATTACGACGACATCTGGAAATAGAGTTTGATTCGTGTTATGATATACATCGACAAGACGGATACGGATCTTCAAGAAAATGAAACTTGATTTATTTTCTCCCATTGGAATCTTAGGTAAAACCTTGTTTCCTTTCAGTTACACTAAATGCTTTATTGCATTGCTATTCTTAAAACTGAGTTATTTTAAACAAAATTTAATAATCCGCACCGTTCTCGTTCACAATTCTCAATGTCCTAAATTCCCAAATTTTCTATCGTATTTGAAAGTTCTCTGTGAGAATACGTAATTTGATTGTAGACATTAAAATGATCAGTTGCGAACCTAAATGCGTAAAAATATTTTTATCCTGAATTAGTTCCTTTATTTAGCACGCTGCCGAACATTATAACTTGGATCGTGCTCAAGGATGTACTGGTATTTCCGTATCTTTCTTTTGCGAAAGCTGCACTAGGGATCTCATTTCTCATTTTTCCCATATACGGTTTTGGCATATTCTTTTAAGTCTTAACACAATAACGTAGGAAATATACCGGTGTACCGTAGTCAATAATACTACAAGCCTGTCGCTTCAACTATTTTACTACGATACGCAAACATACTGCAACTACTACATTTAAAGCAAGTACGTACAGCGAGTTAGAATATATAGTTAGATCATCAGGTTGGCTTCAGGTTCAAAGACAGCTCTGGCCTATCAAGGCCTCCGACCTAAGGAGGGCATCCGTCTCTCTGCCCTAAAAAAAAAGCTGTCTCCTCGCGGACTCTTGCCGTATGTCTTTATACTGTCGGCGAATCCGCAGGGATTTCTCTGGCGTTTGAAGTGCTGGTAAGTGTTCGAAGTTTATGGGATCCCAGTCGTCACTATAGTGTCAAAATCTAAAGAGCCCTCGAACCACTTTGGGATTTATGCGTTCTATAACGTCAAAACCACACATTAGAAAAACTTTATAGCCTGTTATCTAAGAGTTTATGAGACCGCTCAGATCAAGAGTTCGCAGATAGATGATATGTTGAGGGGTAGGAATGGGAATTCACATACTTATATAACTACTAATTTCGTGTAGTAATTGAGACAAAGTCACAGCGGGCATAAAAGTGTACTTCTACATTAAATTCACCATTTTTATCAACTTACGTTAATTTCAAACCTTCCGCTCCCTTCTCTAATTTTCAATTTTTAATATCCTCAATTGGCATTAATGCCACTGCGTTCAGCGGTCAGCGGTTCTAATTCCTCGCTGATTTGACATGATTTTCAGGTACTAATGATCTCCAGTTCTTCATCTAAAAACTTTAGCATCTGAAACTTCGATCTTTTCGCTGCGAAAAACTTAACCCAGTCTTCGGCTCGCCGCTTTTTCACTCAGATAGCTTGTAGTAGAACTTATAAAATCAGTCCGGCTTACCATCTTTTTTTTTTACTCATGAGGGAATGAGCAATTCACAAATGCGTGGAATGGTTACACATTTTCGTGGCATATAGCTTTAACTAGTAACTTAAGTATTCTACTTTCCTTACAGGAGAATGCCAGAATGTGATATTATAAATGCATTAAGTCAATGTGTATTTCAATGCCTAAGAATAAATTATATTTGTCACCCAAGAAAGAAACCAATATTCCTATTATAAAAGGTTAATACGAGAGAAGTTGTTTTAAATAAGGAAGGAAAAATTATATATGCATACTTTAAAATGGCTTAAAATAAGATTTCATTATATTAATAGAACAGATAAACTATCAAAAGAGACTGCAGCCATTTGGTGTAACTTTTCTAATAACTAAATAATCGCTGTGCATTTTAATACCTATCTTTTTATATTCCTTTATCAGATGAAAATCGTAAAGTCCAAAATCGATTTCTTGTATGATTTGGACAATTCGCTGCTGATAATTTGCCCCTTTTTCATGATTTTGGGACCCGTAATTACTTTAATTCTTCACGTGACCGCTAGTGACAAACATAAAATCCGCAATAAAATGCCTGATGTGTCAGCTCAGGTTATAGGAGCCGTTAATGCAACCATACTTCCGAGCTGACGCATTATCACACATTTTGCTGCAAATTTTCTCCGAATGACCTCGCGATTTTGAGATGGTCGTCATAAAAGTCGTCTTTTCTCCTTTAAACTTTTCTTAAATTGTCTCTGCCGTAAATATTAATACATACCATGAAGAATTTAAAGCTCATTGGAAAGAGGAATTGAATGTTTCTGATGTTCGAATACATAATGGTTATGCCTCCAAAAAATTATTTACTGTTTGATGAGTTCTTTTTAGAGATGTTTGCTCTTTGAATTATGTAGCCTCGTGTAAAATACAACGAAGTAATTTCGAGAGAAATAGTATCGAATTCGCAAATCGTGCGATAGAAGGAATTAAAATAATGTTTTTGTCAATTGGCAATAAATCTTCAACAAAGGTATTCCGATACGCGTATTTTGCTAAGACTGGGGAACAAAATGGATGCTCATGAACCAATCTGGTGCATCAGTTGCCATCGCAAATCTTCAATCCCCATGATAAGCTGGAAGAATTTTTTTTCTAATCACGAATTAGATCAGGGTTTACCAAATTATGTTCCGTGGAACACTGGTGTTCCACAGAAAGATAATAGGGGTTCCATGAAAAATTGGAATTGTTTTATATACTACAACGAATAACATAAATTCAAATATGTTTGACCGATTAAAGCTCTAAAATGTTAAATGCTAAATAAATAATTAATATTTTTTCTCGTTTTTTAAATTTTTATTGATTAAGTGTTATTACACACCCTACAAAATAAACAATGTGTTCCGTTAAAATTTTAGGATTTATGAAGTGTTCCATCGCAGGAAAAGTTTGGTGAAACCCTGGATTAGATAATGCATATTTTTGTAATTTTAACATAGATCTTTAAGGACAATGCCGGTATTTTCGGACTTTTTTCTTTTACTTTAATTTATTTTCAAAAGCAATTTTAATTCTGTATTAGCAGACAAACTAATTAAATACTCTGTACAAAACTAACTTCGGGAAAATTTAAAATTTTATTTAAAAGCTACGTGTTTTTTATTTAGGTGTCTAGCATCATACGAAAGGAATAAAAACACATTTCAAAAATATGCGTTTAGCATTACATGGTTAGGAAAACACTGAGCTAAGACATCGAAGAATATGCGATGTCTGCCGATGATGAAGCCTTAAGGAGCTTTAGGCGCCGTGTTTACGTCATCTTTCCTCATTTTTATCCGGCACGTAATGTCTTCACTAGCATTTCCCTGGCAATTTTTATCCAAGAGTAGACTGATGCAAGGTTAGTTAAAGCTTTCCGAGAAAATCTCCCTTCCCGCAATAAAACTTAAAAAAAAAAAAACAGTTACAGCTTTCGAGATCCAGTTTAATTAGAAATAACTTTCTTGTTATCTACTAACTCCGCCTTTCAAATTTTTTTCCAACCACTAATTTATTGATCAAGAAACTGCAGCGCTAAGGGTCGTAATGGCTTGTAGACTTAATAGCGTTAATGCCATGATATGTAAGGACGTGGCATTCTCCTGATAGCAACTTCACTTTTCGAATGAAAAAAGGGAAATGCATTTCCTTCTAAACAGGTAATTAGTCCGTTGCATTAAAGGGGGAAAAAATTCACGATTATCAAGCTATGGTTGACAAAAATTATTTCCCTTTTTCGTTGGACGTTAAATTAAAATACGGGCATTTCCGCTATTAAAAGTTTCCTCATAAAACTCTTCTGCGATTACTTGCTTCTGCTTGCATTTTTAACGGGGAAATGTTAATACGAGGGCAAAAAAATATGTATATAAATAAAAGGTTTTAATAGTTTAAAAGTGCGATATTCAGCAGCTGGTTTTTTACCGACGTTTAAAATTATAGTGTTATCAGAAATGCCTCAGCACTTAACGAGAATTTTAAGTCTAATAATAAAGAAATTTTTATAATGCATAGATGTAAAGTCGGGTGTTTTAAATTTATGCGTCTTTTGGAAGCAATGATAGGTTTAATGGAAATTGCTGAATGTTGGAAAATTTATATACAACTATGAAAATGTTTAATATATAAATAAAAATATTTTAGTTAAAGCAAAAGATAATTATGGTTGACAATGGCCCATCATTCTCTTAAAATTTTCATTAAAAAAACATCGTTTAACACATTTAAGTTTAAATTGACTGGTAAAAATTAATTTCATGAAAGGATAAAGTCTGAAAAACTAAACTATTACTTCAAATAAAAGTTTAGTTTAAAATAAGAGTTCATATAGTTAAGGATTCAAAAGTCTTAATATAAAGGAATATTTAGACAGGAAATTAGTTCACGTCGCATTCTCAATTTCTGTATTAAGTTATGGATGATCTTTCCCTAGTTATTTTGCTAATCACCAGTTTACAATTACTTATTCTTGAATTCTGTTTCCAGCATTTGGAAACAGACTTTTAGAGAAATCATTCCATTGTAGTTTTATATTTGCAAAAATATAAATTTTATTGATTTACCTCAGATAGTTAATACAAAATTATAGAAAAATTAATATTTTGAAATCTAGGGCCGCATAATTTGATAATCTATTTTCATGTGAGAAAAACAGAATATAAAAATACCCATTTGAAAATCAGTGATTAAAAAAAATACTTCGAAAAATTCTGCATACCTTCACACTAGATAGAAGATTTACGATATGAACTGATGCGCCCCGCTCTTTTGGTGTGAATTATTTGGTGTAATAAAATACATTACATGCAAAAAAAACCTGTTTAGTGTAATTTTCACAAAATAAACTTTATGAGATACCGAGGATGGTTCCCAAAATTTCAAACATCATAATGTGAAAAATTTTAACATCCCTTGCTTTCTATATGCATGGATATGCTGTTAAAATATAAATCTGCAATTTTTTCTGTTTCTTATGTGAAGCATGCTATTTACGAAAAACTAGCTGAATATCCGTGTTTCCTACGGAGTACATTCAAATTAAATAAAACGGTCAATGTATTCCATTAATGATATATATATATATATATATATATATATATATATATATATATATATAAATCGTAATGGATATTTTTATAGACAAAATAATATAGAAGAAAATATTCAAATTAAATACAACGGTCAATGTATACAATTAATTTATATGTTTAATATCCATAAAACATACTAATTTGAATTAAATTTTTAAGAAACTTTCATCTCAATTAGTCTAGTGGTTAAATATTATCTTTTACCATAATTTAATGTTTTTTGTCAATTTATTTCGTTGTTATGCACGTGACGCAAGATTAACTTCAAGTATCACAAAAAGAAAAGAAACCACGTGATCGGCATTTAATAAATTAAATTCTAAAAATTAATCTTTAAATATTCACCAAAAATCGGAAAATGAAGGTAAAGTTTCGAAAAAGATTACATTTTAAACTAATTTTTATGATCTTTCTCGTGATATAAATTTTATAATCCTCAGAATATTATTTTAAATGGAAACTTTAAAAAGTTACAAAAACAGCTTAAAAGTTTAATTTTAAAAAATTTAAGAATTTTTCAAAAATCTTTCTTATTGCACCCCTACACTATAAGAAGAATCGCCATGCAAAATTTCAGCCCTTTAGGTCCAGCCGTTTGGTCTGTGCGTTATCTGTCAGTCAGTCAGTCAGTTACAGAACTGTTATATATATATAGATCAATTATCATTTTTGTTACTTTTGGAATACTTTAGCTGAAACACCTTCTAAAAACAATAATTATATTTGAGATATATAAGTCTTGCTATTCCTCTAAGCAAAAACTCATAGCTTTAAATAGTTATTCCGAGGCTATAAAATTGTGCATTTCCTAGACTTAATATTTTTTATTAATAAATTAATTACTTCAATGTATTTGCCACACTTCTGATCACAGTGCATTATATAGTTTACAATTGAGACTGTACAAATTTAAAAAATTATTCGTAGATAAAATCACCCTTAAGGCCTCCCAGCCTGATAGAGAACTATAATCAGAAATTAAAACTGATTGCCAATAGGTATTTTTATTGTAAATTCTAAGAAGCTATGAGTATTGTTTACGTGTTTCTCGGTATTAAATATTCCTGGGTTTGAAACTATGAAGACAGCCGATCATATTAATAAATTGTAAATAGAAAAATTAAAAATACGTATACATTCCAAGTCCAGTGCTTTTTATACGGCTCAAAGTCAATATATTATATCGTTACCAATTTTCTAAATATTGCATTTTGTTTCGTTAAAATGGCTTCTATGGTAGATTTTCTATAGCTATGTATTTAACATGGGATTCTATGGGAATCTCGCCAAATTATCGATGGATTTAGTAACTTATTTTGGTCTCCAAATTTGGCGACTAAACCTTTCTGGAAGCTTCTAGAAATATCTAGTTCAGACTGGCCTATAGGGGTCGCTTTGGAAATCAACAAATATACCTGACTTTGCCATTGGAACTCTTCAATTTCCTAGTGAGAATTGAATGTGTTGAATCTGCGTTAATTGGCGTGTATTGTATTGAAAATTCTGGTATTCTGACTTGTGGTTTTATAATTTTCCGCTGTATGTTGTTACGTGTTTTGTGTTTGAATTTGTGTATTCGCCTGAAGAATTTACAAAATAAGAAATTTATTTTGTGTGAACTTTCTGAAGTGATTTATTCAATCCTAACGATCCCGGGAAAAAATGGAACAATATTAAAAAGATTTAATCCCGAATCGCGCTTCTGTTTTGAAGTTTTAGCTATAAAACTTAAATTTAATGGAAACAGCCAATTTTAAATACTATGCCACATTCATGTTACAAAAATTATTCATGCTAAACTTCAAAGCATGCGTTACAGAATCATATATTTTAAGACCTTTCTTCGCAAATAAAATATTTATTTTACTACACAGGACAGAAGATCTGGTTTTTATACATCCAAACATTTCAAATTAGAAAGACAGATCATCTACATCCAAAAGTAAAACTGTAGGGTTAAAAATTTCATTTTTCCCGCAATGGTAGCAAATTATGTATATTTAGTTAAATCAGTGTTTGGATTAATACAGGAAAAAGACAAGCATAATTTTTTTAAAGAAACGACAGTTTTCTCAAACAAGTCTAGAAGTCATCTCTAAACAAGGGAGACCTGTATGACTGAACAAATCGTGCGCCCTTAAACGAAAAATTAAATTAAATCCTTCTATTAGACAGAAACCGTTTACCCTCTCGTCCAATTCGTTATGGAATGACTTTTCTGTTTACATTTGCAAAACAATAATGGAGGAGCGCTGGTAGGGTTCGAATTGAATGAATTTTTCCCGAGAAGAATTGATAGAATGCGAAATTCAAATCGTTGCCACTTAACCTAATGAAAGTTCATTTCGGAGCAAAGAGAGCTTTCTGACGAGGTTTTATGAATGAATTTTATTAAAGTTCGAGAACGAGAGGAATTTTAAGTACACCATGTTTGAGCAATCAACGCGTCTCGAAAGGCAGACCGTTTCTGTTTAAAATGCGTATGCCGAGAGGCTAGTTTTTCATAAATTTGTAAGAATGCCTAAATAGAGTTAAACTTCGCGGTTAAAGGATTTCACGGGGAATGCGTTGCTTACAATCAGTAAATAAATGGAATCTATTCACCAAAATAAGATGAAAAAACAGAAATGTTCTAATATCTATTTTGATAATTGCTTCATTTTCAATTATTTTTTTAGCAAACCAGGGCTATAGCAGAGAGAGAACTTATTAAATGCTTACTACGATTTCATACGTAAAGTTAAGGTTTCCTATCAAATAATTTTTTAATTCGCAATTATATATATATATATATATATATATATATATATATATATATATATATATACAGTGATTTCCGCTTATAAGAATCACGTTTGTTACTACTGTTTTTGATTCTTATAAACGGTTGATTCTTATAGCCGAAATTTAGGTATTTGCACAGGCACATACACCTATATATACGTATAATCAATAATTTACTATAAAATACTCTTTAATTTACGTTAATTATCTTTTATTAAAATTATTCTTTATAATTTTAAAAATACAACTTAATTTCTAGACCTATAGGTAGATACACATTATAATAAGAGAATAAAAATTCCAATATTTGTTACAATGTACCTGCTTAACAGTTTAACATTTCAACTACAGGAAGGGTGCAAGAAAAAGGTTTCTATGGTAGTTTGACGTAATGAAGTTTTCGGGAGGCTGTTTATACCTCTTTCAATACCAATAGTCTCAGACGAATATTCACTTTCTAGCTTACGTTTCACGGTTTGATAACGTGCTGAATGCAATAATGTCACGTTTGCCTAAGTAACAGTGGACACTTCGCCGAAGATTTATGTGTTTCAGGGTCCAGGAAGCCGCAACAAGGATGTGGGAGGTGGGAAAAAAAATTCCCTGTCTCTGTTTGTCAGTGAAGAAAAGTGAAATCGGATCCGGACGGGTAGGATGCCCCCGGGTCAAGCTGATAGGACAGTGCTTAGAGCTAAAGCGTTTAAGGGGAAACTCTTATGTTATGTCTAACAAAGAAAGGGGTGCATTTTACGACTGTATTCCATCCCATCTTAATACTCTTTCTTTAAAAAAAATAAAGGAAGAACTTTGTGCCTTTTGAGGGTTTAAGTGGCTTTTTTGGAAAAATGAAAGGAAAGCGAAGAGTGTAAACTGATTCTTAAAACCGGTGGTTTGATTCTTTAAAGCGAAAATTTTAACATGGAAATAATACATTTGTTTTTGTTTTCACGATATGGATTCTTATAAACGGTTGATTCTTATAACCACTGATCACTATAAGCGGTGGTTACTGTATATATATATATATAATTTCACATTTCTTAAAAACACAAAAAACACTTTTACTTACTTGGTAAGTAATAAAATTCTTAGTTAAAAGCTAACATTGTAGTAGTCTCCACATTCTCTTCCTTAGTATTTAGCAGTAAGTAATAAGCAAATTTCATGGGAGAGATCTCTCCATTAAAGTCCACGGATAGTCTTAGATAAGCCATTATGTTAACAAATTATTACTATTATCACCTAATTTCGCTTAAGGGGACAGTGGACTTTCATAATTGTGAAATTTGTCCAAAAATTTGATTATTTTATTTTATTGAATTGTGATACTACGGACGAGTAGGAATGCGTTGCAAAAAGAATTTTTAATTTTTGTGATTACTTTCCTAGGTATAGGCATTTGTATTTAATTTAGATATTATGTGGTTATTAATAACAATAACTTTAAATGCGTTTTTCTCAAAATGAAAATTTTCATGTCATACGAATATTCAAACTGCTCCAGGCGCATTTCTAATTATCGTATTGCTTTGAGATTTAAGTTTTATATACTTAACTGTATATCAAATAAATCTTAGTGAAAAAAATTATGCTTCGTAGCTCAGAATTTCTAAATATTGTACTTGAAAAGATGATTTATAGGTATTTTGCGTAATAAAAAGGGTGTTTTCACTATTATTATTTTTTCCTCTTTATATTTTTAATAAATACTTAGTTTAAGCAATAAGTTTCATTGTTAGTTTTATAAGGTATCCTGCAAATAGAAATTACCATATTATATGCAAAAGAAATGCGCATGGAACATTTTTAATAAGGCCAATTTTTGATATAATTAATAATTTATAATTCATAAATTATTAATATTTCATCTTTAAATTTTAACCACTTTTACATATCTATGGTACTAATCACATATTCAAATTTCAAGCAAATCCATTCAAAACACAAAAAGTAAGGTTTAAAGGTCCACTGTCCCCTTAAAAAAAAGTTTATCACCGAGTTTTCGCCGAAAAGTAGTGAAAAAAAAAATTCCGTATTTACTGGCTCATATCGGCAAATATCGTATTTATTCGCATCTATTTCGTAAATACGAAAATTACGTATTCCTAAGCGTTGGTCGACGAGCTACGTACGACTAATGCTCATAGCGGATTACATGTAGGGTTTGACGGTTTTTCAAACCCGGTTTTAAAAAACCGGTTTTTAAAATAAATTTGTCACATTTGAAAACCAGTTTTTAAATTAGGAAAACCGGTTTAAAAGAATTCAAACTATTATGTAAAAATTAATTTTTAACTTATTTGATTTCTTGAAGACCCTGAAGAAAAACTTACAAATCCAAAGACACTGAAAGCTGAATTTTCATTATTTGAGGAAACGAATAAAAGAACCAAAAACTTAGATTTGTTATTTGATACCCTGAAAACTATACAACCAAGCTAAGTAGCTAGTGATTTTCAATTTCAGGCAATATTGTGTCCAATATAAGAACAAGTCTTAGCCACCGTTCAGTGGATATTTTATGTTTTTTAAAATCCTATTTTCTTAGGAGAAATTAAAATTAGTGAAATAAATATAAATATTATTTGAAATTTGGAATTTTTGTTTGAGTTTTCGTTATTTTGTGTAAGTAATGTGCATTCCTTAATTTTTTTTTATATTTTGACTTCGATATTGATTTCGTTTTTTGTTATTTTATATAAATTAAATAAAACATTTTTCCCTATTCTATTTTTTTTTTGACGAAAATTCGAAAACCGGCTAAAACACTTTTTTTGGAAATCTGGAATTCGAAAACCGGTTTTTCAAAAAGTAGGTTTTTGTATAAACCCTAATTATATGCACTAGCTGCTCGTCGTGGCATAAGAGTCATTACTTGAATTCGTCATGATAATGCAAACTAAAGAAGTTGAAGAACGCCTGTGTGTATGAAATTTATCTGCAGACTTGGCAAAAGGTTTACCGAGGCATTTCAATTTCTGTACTAAGCATATGGGACGGCTGTATGAGCGGGACGTAGTTCTCTAAGTGGTTCAAGAGAACGGTGGACATTTATTTGAGCAAATCTTCTAAATGTAAAATTGATTATGTTATTGTAAAAAGAAAATATTTCTGTAGATTAATAGTACCAAAATAGTTTTTTTCAACTAAAAAATCATTTATGAAGCTTCTATGAAGTAATTTATAAAGGGTCAGTGTAGTAAAAACTTTAAATCTGTTTTTCTGAAAACAAATTTTTCGAAGTGTTTCGATTTTTTAAATGTTCTATGTTAGTTATTTTTTGCTCAAAATTAATTAATAAGGAAGAATCCTGATACTGTTTATAAATAAACTGGGTATGCATTTTATAATTCAACTTCATTAAGGTAATTAAATTTGATTTATAACTTATTAAAAGGCAAAATTTTAATGAAAATCGGGATGGAATTCGGTAAAAAATCTCTCAAAAATTAACTATTCAAGGAATTAAATAATTTAAACCCGTATTTGTTTGTTATACAGTTTAAAGTGATTAAAATGCAAAATCGGGGAAATATCTCAAAAATTAAGTAGAAAGGAGCATTTTAAAATTTTGTTTATAAATTTCAAATTTTTAAAAAAAATCTTAAAATTATAATGTGTAGGGTTCGCGTGTTGCTCAGATGCAAATTTCTGGTAGCTGCGCAGTGCAGGCCAATCGAAGTGAGTTCGGAGCAGGTGTCTGGTCTATTTAAGTGACACACGCTGAGTTGGCAAGAGCCCAAGAAGGGAGTGGAGATTTGTACGGTAGTACGTTACGATTTTAGTAGAGCTACGAAAGAGTCGAGAAAAGTTAGATTGAAGGTGATAGCGGTATTTAACTGATAGAGCACGTATTAGTATTTAGCCTAGGTGGCTGCACGATTTCGATAGTTATTTCAGAGCCCGATGATTACGGGTATTGTTAGTGAACGTATATTCTGCCTGAAAGGGTTCATTACGACTTTAAAGTTCAGTTTCTTAGTACCGCAAGTTGCGATACTGTTGTGTTATTATTTGAAGCCCCAAGTCGGTCTATGTTATTCTACCTCTACGTAGAAAATAAAGGAATTATTTATATTTATGCCTCTTACTTTATAGTGTGCCTGGACCGTTAGAGGATTCACATGGTACATAAGAAACAGAACCATATAAATGATATTGGAAATTTCTCTTAAGGTATTCTATATATTTATAGTGAAATGTATATATGTACAAAATTTCGTATCTCTATGATGAAAAGTAAAATATATATATATATATATATATATATATATATATATATATATATATATATATATATATATATATATATTAACATCCACTGCTCCCTTAAGAGTTTTAAGGATGACAGAATGTCGGTGTGTGAAGATTCCATGTCTTAATAGAGTTCCAATTCAAGAGAGTTCGTGTCTCAATTCGTGGAAATCGTCGTTTAACTGTCCGAGATGTTTCTGAGGAAGGGGACATTAGTACAAATAAATCAACCACGAATATGTACCACGTAGTCAGATGATGAACAAATAACTGTGCCAAGAAGTTTTGGCTCGTTTGAGGGAAGCTGTGCGAAGGATGAGGCCTGAATTACGGGAAACCAAACTTGGACGTTGCACCACAACAGTCCATCCACCCTATTCTCCGGACTTAGTTCCCGCAGATATTTCCCTGGTCCCCAAACTTAAAACAAAATCGATACGCTATCGTCTCTTAAACCGTGGAGAAGATTTAGGAAAATGCGATGAGAAAACTACGCCTCATCAACGTCCTGTTCCCGGAAGCATTCCAAGAATGGTAGAAAGTTTGGGAAAGGTACTTTGCTAGTACAGGGGATAACTTTGAAGGGGATTGTACTTGAAAAAATTTAAATGAGCAGTAAAACATGTATAGCAAAATTTCGGTCTTTTTTTAACACACCTTATATGGAAACCAAAATTGAATGTATAGATGTAATGAAAAAAGTTTCAGGTAAACTCTTCTAACGAACTACCGCTCGTTATCAACGTGGAATTACTTATCGTTTCTTAGCTCTTTAGTATGTGTATATGTATGCATGCGTTATGTATATATGTATCTATATATATGTACGTATGTATGTATATATATATATATATATATATATATATATATATATATACATATATGTATGTCAAAATTTTAACGCATTTTGGTACTTTTCTGTTTAACTGTTTACTGCTTGTCGAAGCGATACAGACAGGGTTTGAAGGGCTGCCAAATTTATAACTCGCTAGGACGGATGGACGGACGGTTTTAGCGTCGGAAATTTTGCTTTTTGAAGAACCGTTATAGAGGAACGTAATCCTACGTTAAAAATGCTTGCTCCCATATTTTGCTCAGTTTTTATAACAAACTTTCTCTTTTCCAAAATACAATGACCCCTTTCCTATAACGCATCTATGAACAATCAAATTTAGTAACTCACTAAAAAAATTAGCGCAGAATGTGAAAAACAATTTCCGCTTGGGATAAGTCTCATTTTTTGTACCACTATAAAGGTCAACCAATATAATATTTTCAAAATATTTTGAACACGGCGACATTTAAAAGATTTTATTTTAAACTTCTTAGCACAATGACCTTTGTACGAGGTTATATTCATGATTTACAGCACATTTTTTTATTGTATTGTCACTATAGTCCCCGGTTTCTAATTAATCATTAATTTTTAGTTCTTTTCCAAAAATTTCTAATTATTTATCAAAATGTGTGTGTTAGGAGGGGGAGATATAGTTGAGCTGTGTGCAAAGAATAATTACAAGATAAAAGGAACTTTTAATATACCACGTTTTTAAATTTTCTGTTGAATGATATAAACTTGACAATTCTATGTATTAATAAATACTTTTTTAAAATTTTTTTGATGAATTATCCCATCAACTTGAAAGAAAATGATCAAATACGTAATAAAGAGGTATCAAACTTGTAATCAATCGTTTAGATCGAGAATTGGAAGTTAACTTGCGTTTAACTTTTCGTTCCCGTCCCGGCAGATAGATGGCTGCACCATTCTAGAAAATAAAATTATCCGAAAATGAATTCAAAACTGCTTAAAGAGGGCTAAAAGTATTAAAATAATGTATTGTCATCGTGTTCTGAGCTATTCTAAAAGTTTCAAATGTCTAGCTAGTCGGGAAGTTAGTTAAAAATCGATTGCAAGATTTGTACTGGACAAACACACACACAAACAAGCAAACAATAAAGCGAGTTAATAAAAACATGGTAAAAACAGTATAACAAAGCTAATGTATTTTCCTTTTTTTGCAACATGCGTTTTTAACAGTAAATCTAAATTAATTAGACGAATTAGATTATTCGCGTAAGTTTTTAAACATTATAAACTTCTTAATTTCATTTATAAACTCAAATAATACAGAATATACCGCTTTATCAAGATATGTATGCGGAATTCATCCTAGAAGTTTCTGGAAACATATTTTACACAGGGCCTTAAAAAATTTGTTCGGTGTCTTTAAAAACTCCTTGAAAATTTCTTAATTTAATTTTTAATAATTAGTAATAAATATCCAAACTGATCCTAGACACCAAAATGGATAGGCGATAGGGGTTTTCAGAAAATTTACGCGAAGGAAACTGGTTATTATTTCGAAACAAAATGGATGTTTATATTAGTGCAGCAATATTAGTACAGTATTTAAGTGACTCTTAGTTAATTTGTTCAATTTATCATTTTGAAATAGCTGTTAAATCTCACTGAGTGATGGCACAAGCATTCCAGCCCCGCCATCAGCTGAAAGCCTCAGATCCTATTAGGGTTTCACTAATCCTTATGAATGGATTACGAAGTAGGTCTTATTAATGGAGAGTGACTCATTAATGTGGATTTATTGCGTTTGCTATTCGACTTCCGCATTAGTAAATAGAATTATTTCGAAAATGACCTTGATGTCATATGGTCATGCATTAGGAGTATTAAAATAGTCCCCCGCGCTCAGTACACACTTATTAATTTAATTAAATATTTGCGATTACATATGCGGGCCGGAATTGAAAGTGGAAACGCGAGAGCCTACTAGAACGTGAAAATACTGAATGTAGCACAGATTTTGCGTTCTCGCATTACAAATTAGCCGGATGGTTTTGCGATCTCTCCGAGCTGGAAACCGGGAAAGAAAGAAAATTTTCGAAATTGACTTCGGATAAAATTCAAGTGCCCAAAAGCGCAGGCTTTAATTCCTGCCGTTTATGCATATCCATGTCAGTGAAGGATTCAGCTCTTGGAAATATTAAATTACAGAGCTGAAAATTGGTTTGCATCATTATGTAAAATTTCATACCACTATGGGGTTTTGTTGATCATGCATAAAATCAGTTATGGAGTAGATTGGGTAGGTCAAGGAGAGGAGAGGTTGGATTAGAGTTAGATTAGATTGGGGCGAAAAAAACTCTCATTATGAGAGTTATTTTTTCTTTTTCCTTGATAAAAAACAGTAAATTTTATAACCCTTTTCTTCGCAAAGTAAATTCTCCCGTTTCAATAGCTCATGTAATTTTTTTATAGTTGTTTAATATTCCTGTTTGAAGGCAACTTTATGTATCATGTTAAAATACCTTTAATTTTAGTTGGATTATAATTAATTTTCTTATGTTTGACTTTTTCATTTATTTATCATCTCTAACGATTTATGAATTTCGATCTTCATCTGTTGCATCTTTGATATATTTTGTTTTAACGTAGGATTACGTTACTCCATAACGGTCCTCCGTAAAGCAAAATTTCAGATGTCCTGCGTCGCGAGTTATAATTTCGGCAGCGTGCCAAACCCAGAATGTATCGCTTGGTCAAGCAGTAGACAGTTAAACAGAAAACTGCTAAAATGAGTTAAAATTTTGACATACATATATATATATAGTATATACATACATATATATATATATATACAATCGAACCTCCATATATCGAACTTCCACATATCGAAATTTTCTATATATCGAACTCTTAGCAAATCTCCATGTTCATTACATAGAAAAATTGTTTCTATATATCGAAAAAATCTCTATATATCGAAATTATTTTCAACACAAATTGGGAAATTTTATTCCACTTTAGAATAAAATCTACCAATTTTTGGCGTTTGAAACAATATATCGTGAACTTCAATTCCTTGAAAATGTCCCTGATTAAGTTTTTAGTGGACTGAATAAATACGAACATTTCTTTGAACTTTCCGCAAAACTGGCTGTTCAGCAAGATATTCGTAGTTTTCTTTTAAAGAATATAAATGTGATCATTGTAACCACTGTCTGGATTATTGTTTTTTTAAAGGTATGTAGTACTCAATAAATCTTTCATATTAATTCATTTTTTAGTTATTAACTTTCATTTAATGGGATTCGCATATAAATTAGAAATGGAGTTTCGTATACGAAAATTAGCTTTAATTTTTTTTAAGGAGAATTATGATAAAACTAAGCTCAATTCTATATATAGAAATTTCTATATATCGAATTTTTTTTCGGCAATTTGCTACTTCGATATATGGAGGTTCGACTGTATATATATATATATCCATATATACATAGCACATACATACATATATACATACAAAAGATGTAAGCAACGATAAGTAATCTTACGTTAAAAGTTCGAACTCCGTTACGAAAAGTTCCAGCAGTTTCTATTCGCGAATCCAGTGACTACTGTTTTTTACATAAATAAAGGTTGAAATTTGCATTATAATTTTGTATAATATTTTTTAGGTGTTATAACATTATTCGACCCCTCAATTTTCATTATAACTGTAAAAAAAGGCTTAAAAAATTTTACAAAACATCTTGGTTCGAAACGGGAACGCTCAAGTTTCACAAACTATTTTAATTATCTGTAATTCCTATAGTAAAGAAATTTTTATGACCCAAAGCACGATATCTAATCAATGATTGTTAACTTTCGGCAATTAGGAACTTAATTTTAATGTTAAAAAATATGGAATTCTATGAGGACTAAATGTTATTCCTAGTAAAAGCAAGCAGTTCATCTCCAAAATAAAATATTTCATTAAACTTGGCAGGTATAAGTATGTAGGTGAATTGACAAATCCGGCTTATTGCAAAGACCACCGTCATTTTGCAATGCGGTCGGCTAATTAGAAAATTATCGACAACTTTCTAATTAGTCTGATATTTTTTAGTAATTAGCCTGATAATAATTTTTAGTCACAATTTCACCATGTGTTAAGTTTAACTGTATAATGTGGATGAAAGTCCGATTCAAAGTCTAAAACTATGTCTTTTTAATAATTTGTATAATGCAATTATTTAATAATAATAATAATACAATCGTTTAATAATAATAATTAAAATTAAAATAACAATCATATTGTTTCTGCAAAACAATGATGATTGTTTTGTAGCGGTTTGAGATATGATATGCTGTGTTACCATTTAATTTTGAAAGTTATAAAAATAGTGCTAAAAATATCAAATTTAAATTACTTAGAAAAACTGTTTAATTAAATGCTTTCGTCTATATATATAAAATAGTTCCGTAATTGACTGACTCACTGACTGACATACAACGCACAGACGAAACCGCTAGACATAAAGGGCTGAAATTTTGCATGGCAATTCTTCTTATAGTTTAGGGGTGCACTAAAAGAAAGATTTTTGAAAAATTCTTCTTAGATTTTTTAAACTTAAATTTTTAAGCTGTTTTAGTAACTTTTTTTAAGTTTGCATTTGAAATAATAATATGAGGGTTATAAAATTTATATCACGAGAAAGAACATAAAATATCCTTTAACATGAAATCTTTTTCGGATCTTTACCTCCATATTCTGATTTTTGGGGAATTTTTAAAGATTAATTTTTAGAATTTAATTTATTAAATGCTGATCACGTGATTTCCTTTTCTGGTACTTTAAATAAATTTATCGTCACGAGCACAAAAACTAAATAGCGAAAAAAAAATTTTTTTTTCCTTGCTAATGCGGCAGACGATTTGACATTATCCACCAAAATATCAAAATACAATAAAAGATATGTTCCTCAAACTGTACTAAATTAACTGTACTATATTCTTTAGTATGTCCTATTATATTTAATTTGAATATTTTCTTCTACATTATTTTATCTATAAAAATATCCCTTACGATATTTTTCTAAATATACTTTTTTTTACATCAATTGTATACATTGATCGTCGTATTTATTATAAATATATATATATATATATATATATATTTAAATTTATTCTTTTTGGAACTAATTGCATACATTGGCCGTTATATTTAATTTGAATGTACTCCGTAGCGAAGTGCGGGTTTTCAGCTAGTATTGTCATATAAATTCACGACACATTATTTCTATATAATTTTTAGCATTAGTTTTGTTTCTAAACACAATATTTTGTAATAGTTAACATCAGTTTCCTTTAACCGCAAATTTAAATATATATCAAAGAAACATTGTTTTTTTTAGCTCTAAAATTTTCATATTTGAAAGTCAGTAGAGAAAGACAAATTAATAATATGTTAGACATCGGAAAATAAGTAACTGACGCTTTTAGAAACTTATTTAAATTTGTTCTCAGCTCTCGGCAAATTGAACTCAAATGCCATGAGAACCGACGTCAGCAATGTTATAAGGATGTGACAGCCTCGCAAATCCGGAATGAGCTTTCCATTGAATATCCATTCGTCCACATCCATCATAATGAACGCGTTTATCTCCTGACATCATGTAATAATCTACGGACATCAGTCATCGATTCAATATTCATAATCTAGGCCTGTGTAATGCTACCCAGTCCCCGCTTCATTGGACAAAGCAATATTATAGAGTCAGATATGATGAGTATGCATTTTTGAGCTTTCTCCTTTTTTGGTGCAATATATATATATATATATATATATATATATATATATATATATATATATATATATACTGTCAACAATTAATAAAGAATTGTTGAAATATGTTTATTAGACTTTGTGTTCGAGTAAAAGAAATTAATGAATGGAAGTTCGGTGATTTCTCACACATTTGACATTCATAATATTCCCACATTACATAAAGTATGGAAGTTCCAATATTTGTTTTTATACAAATTGAGTTTTTCTTTCAAAAATGTGTCTTTTAGGTCCTAAAGTGTGTGAAGACTTACCGATATTTTGTCCAAAACGTCTAAACGTCCATTTAGAGAACTCACACCAGGTCGTTTCATAAGTCCACACAAACTCCTGCTCTCAAATTTTTGGCGCTCTCACATTTAGCATGCTTGTAAGGCACGCCTGTCAAATTGTAAACAGATTCGACAGTTAAGCTGGGGCTGACTGCATTTTAGTCCGTGAACTCTTGTTTCTGATCACACTATGGAGAAAAACGAGCTCCGCGTACTAATAAAACATTACTTTTTAAGAGGTAAAACGGCGGCAGAAACTAAATAAAGGGTTGATAAATATCATGGAAAATCTGCACCATCGAGTAGAATAATTTACAAATGTTTTGTAGTTTTCCGTTACGCTTGAATTAGATCAAGTGTTTCTGAATGGTCTGCCGAAGTCTCTATGTCAGAAATTATTGAAAAAAATCTATGATATGTTAATGAATAACAGAGGATTAAGACTGCGTGAGATTTTTTAGGCTATTGGCAACTAATGAGAGCGCGTACTTAATATTTTGCATGAATATTTGGATATTTGAAAACTGTCAGCAAGGTGGATGACATGTTAGGGAACGATCAAAATCGTGAATGAATGAACACTTCGAAACACAATATGGAACTGTTTCGAATAAATCCAGATTGATGACACATGGTTGCATCAATATCAGCTAAAAACAGAAGCGCAGTCAAAATAATGGATTGAAGTAGATTAACCTGCACCAAAGAAAGAAAAAAAATGGTTCCTTCAGCAGGAATAGTTATGAGAATTTTTTTTTTGAACGATCGCGGTGTATTATTTTTTGCCTACTTGAAAAATGGTAAAATAATGTCCGGAGCTATACATCTTTATTGGATCGTTTAAATACTGAAATCAAGACAAAAAGACCCCATTTAAGGGGATAGTGGACCTTCAAACCTAACTTTTTTTGTTTTGAATGAATTTGCTTGAAATTTGAATATGTGATTAGTACCATAGATATGTAAAAGTGGTTAAAATTTAAATATGAAATATTCATAATTTATGAATTATGAATTATTGATTATATCAAAAATTGACCTAATTAAAAATGTCCCATGCTCATTTCGTTTGCATATAATATGGTAATTTTTATTTACAGGATACTTTATAGAACTAACAATGAAACTTATTGCTTATTTTAAGCATTCATTAAAAAATATAAAGAGAATAAAACAATAATAGTGAAAACAACCTTTTTACTACGCAAAATACCTACAAATCATCTTTTCGAGTACAAAATTTAGAAATTCTGAGCTACGAAGCATAATTATTTTCAATAAGATTTATTTGATTTACAGTTACGTATATAAAACTTAAATTTCAAAGCAATACGATCATTTGAAATGCGCCTGGAGCAGTTTGAATATTCGTATGACGCGAAAATTTTTATTTTGAGAAAAACCCATTTAAAGTTATTGCTATTAGTAACCACATGATATCTAAATTAAATACAAATGCCTATAACTAGGAAAGTAATCGCAGAAATTAAAAATTCTTTTTGCAACACATTCCTACTTGTCCGTAGTTTCACAATTCAATAAAATGAAAGAAATTGAATTTTTGGACAAATTTAACAATTTTGAAAGTCCACTGTCCCCTTAAAAAGGTTCTCCATCAGCACAATTCTCCGGCTCATTTATCTGCTATTATGGTGGCAGAATTGTTAGAAGACGCTACAAAATTGTTCCCCACCCTCCAAATTCTCCAGGTTTGTCTGCCTCGGACTACTACTTGTTCCCAAATATGAAAAAAATGTCTTGCAGAGCAGATATTGACTCAAAGTCCGAATTGAAACAAAATCAGGCTTTGCAGGGTTGGGCAAGTCTTACTCTTGTACGAGAGGGGATTCAATGAAATACGTCCTACCTGTTAAGGCATGCGGAAAATCTTGATGACAAATAATCCCTACAGCAATCCTGCCCGTCAGAGAGACTAGTTATATTATGATATTTACAAATAATATTTACAAAGAAGAATCCAAGAACAGAAAACAAATGGCATAGTAATCAACATCAACAAAAGGTAATTGCGAATCCATAAGTATACTGACAATATTTTTTATGTATTGTCTACAATAGTAATCAGAGTATGAGAGGGGATGAAAAACTTGAAAATCTATGTACCAAATGTACCTTATTAGAGATTATGCATAAAAACAAATAAAAACAGATTAAAGTAAAGAAGAGGAAATGAAATAATTACAAGATAAAAAGAACGTTTTATATACCATGTTTTTAAATTTTCTGTTGAATCATATAAACTTGACAATTCTATGTATTAATAAATACTTTTTTAAATTTTTTTATGAATTATCCCATCAACTTGAAAGAAAATGAAGTTAATTGGAAGTTAACTTGCGTTTAACTTTTCATTCCCGTCCCGGCCAATAGATGGCTGCACCAGTCTACAAAACAAAATTAACTGAAAATAACTGAAAATGAATTTAATTCTGCTTAAAGATGGCTAAAAGTATTAAAAAAATGCATTGTCATAGTGTTATAAGCTATTCTAAAAGTTTCAAATGTCTAGCTAGTCGGGAAGTTAGTTAAAAATCGATTGCAAAATTTGTAAGGGACAAACACACAAACAAACCAGAAAGCAAGTTAATAAAAACATGGTAATAAAAAAGAAGAGCTTTCATTAATTTTGCATGGATTTATCAAATGGCCCACCTAACTGAATATCTCGATCTCATAGCAGAATATCGAAATTGTGTATGCACGTGAATTTTCACCATACTCGTCCTAGTAATTCTGTACTAAACGCCTGTACTACAGTGCAATGTTCATCAACTGTTTTGTACTTATTCTGATTTATAAGAAACTACAAAGGTTATCGTTTTACGACGTTTTCTGATTATACCTAGACTCTAAAGATCATTATTACTGAATGAAAAATTTCTTCTTAACGAACCGGTATATTTCTCTCCTATGTTAATTTTAATGTTAACATTTTGTATCACGTTGCGTATGTAATGACACTCGTTTAAAATGTTAACTAATTTTAGGCACTTTCTCTCTGCTATGGGTTTAATAAAAAGGAAAACTATCCGTTGTAGACAGTTATCTGGCTCTTTCGAAACTCCCCTACTGCATGAGCTACTAATTTTCCCTCTAGAATATCCCAGAAAATCCCTGAATTATATCAAGGTACCAAATAACCCAATGCATTTACAGTCTGTCATCTCTGATGTTCACATCATATGTTGATATGCCTGAGGAAGCAATACTGTGTATATACAAATAAGGAGTGTTGGATGTTGATACACATAATGTGCTAATATATCCATGCCTTTGTTATTTATTTTGCTCCTTGATGAATAGGAAAATTGCTTTTTAATTCAGTGATAAGCAGCATTTAATAATTGCATGCAATGCACACATAGTATTTATTTTAAGAGTTGTCCAGGACACAAAATTCCCAGAGAAGCTCATTTTTTTCTCTTTCTTGGCTTAAAACATGGTGTATAACTTTTCGAATTAAATAAATCAAACTGCTTGCTTCTATGACAATTACATTGTCAAAAACAATTTTTATGCTGTAGTATCTATAAATACCGTACCGCACATTTGAATTCTATTAGTCCCAGTACGGAATTTATCATGAAGTCATATCTTAAAAAAGGAAGTATTAAAAATTACCTCCAAGGTGCCACTGTATTCAGCTTTCGTTTGTTCTATTTTCACTAAACTGATATCAGGATTTCGGATTTAGAGCAGAAATTTTTATTATTCTCTGAAGTTAAAATTACAATGAATTTTTTTTTCTATTTACCCTTCAAATGGATTTAAAATTTATAAACAAAAGTTTTTATAGTCCTGTTGACAAATTATTTTTAAAAAAAACCTTCTACATAAAAAGGGGGGGATATGCAAACAGAACCATTGGTTTATTAAGTATGATTAAAACTAATCATGCTCTAAACTTTGAATATTATTTATTTTAACAAAATTTCAAATTCATTAGATCTTTATCTCTAAAATTCTTTCTTTTTCTAATTCCGATATTTGTACAATAATCCATTTTATCATGAAAAAATCGTTACAAAATATGTTTAAGTGGAAAAAAATAATAGATTTTCTGTCAGTCTTAACAAATAACAGA
The DNA here is from genome assembly GCA_907164885.2 of Dolomedes plantarius. NCBI lineage: Eukaryota > Metazoa > Arthropoda > Arachnida > Araneae > Dolomedidae > Dolomedes > Dolomedes plantarius. The sequence goes on from OU015500.1 coordinate 102,543,922, forward strand.
TCATGTACATGGAGGTTTAGACATTATCCGACTTTCACGCTGTGGCCCATCACAAATCGTATATAGTCAATGCAAAACATTAGAGTTTCTAACTAGATTGTAGGAAAATGTGTGAAAAATTTTACCTTTCTTTAATTATTAAAAAGTAACCTTTTATATTTTTTTTGAAACTGGGTGCACTTTAGAGACCTGATAGTAATGTTTTGCCTTAAAATTTCTATTTGGAGATGGTGGTGGTGTTGTTGTTTCTAATACCCCAAGGCCGGAAGTTATTCCAGACCAGGTCCATATAGGCTAGACAAGCCTATATGACCTCAGCTGTCTAGCCGCTAGAGGGCTGAGGCGTACGGTTTCGGTTTACAATGGCACCACAATGGTCGGAGTCCGATTTAGCCAGGTGCTACCTCAGTTTCGACCTAGCACCCCAGAGACGACATCTGGGGAATCGTACCCTCTCCCATCCTCTCTGACCTCATAGAGGGACTTTCCGGTCAACGGATTTAACATGCCAAGATACGGCCTAGACACGGAGGTATTTAATGACGCTTGCGAGGATTCAATGCGAGCATCCTCAGCACCAAAAACCGACGAGCTACCACTAGGCTACCTCGATCGCTTTGAGGAATGGTGTGACTCATGTAGTGTCACTGTTAAATGATCAGTAGCAACATTCACGACTCTTCAAAAATAACATTCACATAAACTATCATAAGAAAATGTAAATTCAACTTAATGATTTTAAAGTAAAGGTTCTCGTGCCTTTAAATTCAAAATAATTACAAGATAAAAAGAACTTTTTATATACCATGTTTTTAAATTTTCTGTTGAATCATATCAACTTGACAATTCTCTGTATTAATAAATACTTTTTTACAATTTTTTTGATGAATTATCCCATCAACTTGAAAGAAAATTAAGTTAATTGGAAGTTAACTTGCCTTTAGCTTTTCGCTTCCGTCCCGGCGAATAGATGGCTGCACTAGTCTACAAAACAAAATTAACTGAAAACAACTGAACATGAATTTAATTCTGCTTAAATATGGCTAAAAGTATTAAAATAATGCATTGTTATCGTGTTCTGAGCTATTCTAAAAGTTTTAAATGTCGAGCTAATCGAAGTTAGTAAAAAATCGATTGCAAGATTTGTACGAGACAAACACAAACACACAAACAAGAAATCGAGTTAATAAAAACATGTAAGTTAAGAAATTTCTTTCACTTTCTCTGGATTAAGGGAACAGTGGACCTTTATTTCAGCAAATCTCGTCATTGAAATACTGATTGTCTTATTGTAAATAATATATATATTTCAATAGATTATTAGTACAAAAATTATTTTTTTCAAGTAAAAAATCCTTTATGAAGCTTCTACAAAGTTATTTATAATGGGTAAGTGTAGTAATAAATTTTAAATCTGCATTTCTCAAACCAGATTTTTCAAGGTTTTTAGATATTTTAAATGCTCCATGCTACTTAATTTTTCTTCTAAATTCATGAAATTGATAAGGAAGAATCCTGATGCTGTTTACAAAAAAACTGGGTATGCATTTTACAATTCGACTTTATTAAGGTAATTAAATTTGATTTATAACTTTTCAAAAAGCAAAATTTTGGGGAAAATCGGGATGGAATTCAGAAAAAAATCTCTCAAAAATTAACTATTCAAGGGATTAAATAACTGATACTCAGATTTGTTTGTTATACAGTTTAAAGAGATTAAAATGCAAAATCGAGGAGATATCTCAAAAATTAAGTAGCAAGGAGCATTTTAAAATGTTGTTTATAAATTTCAAATTTTTTTAAAAATCTTAAAATTATAATGAGATTGAAAATTTCTTTTAAGGTATTCTATTTATTTATAGTGAAATGTGTATATGTACAAAATTTCGGATCTCTATGATGAAAAGTAAAAAAAGTAAATTTTAATGTCCACCGTTCCCTTAAAATGCAATCTCATTAAACTGCTGTCATTGAACTATATATACATTTATACATAGCATGATAATATTTTTGATTTCTTTTCCCAGTTTATTTTTTATCGGGTAAAAGAAATGCACCCTATAAAAGACCCCACTGGCCTTATTTAAAACATTTTAACATCATTGCTGTAGCATTCCCTTATAGGAAAAAAATTAAGGCTATTTATTATTTATGATTGCGGTTCAAAACATATCAAATTGGGTGTAGTCAAGTGAAGACAAATTCTATCTTTTATAGATAGTACACTTAAAATGGTGCATAATGAACATGTGCTGTGGAAATTTCCCCGTAGTACAACACATCGTTATCAACAAATCAAAAATCCGACAGAATTAAGGACAGTTGATAATTAATCAGTTACATTGATTGAGGGGAGTTGATCCGATAAAGCTGTCCGACCGAAGCAAATATCGGGAGATTGATTGGGCAAAAGTCTACATTAATCAGATACAGCCGTTAAACAGATTGCTTGAGTAATGGGTGATCCCGCGAAATGTATGAAGTGATCCGAGTTTGTTGTCTACTTTTATCGCCACCTCTCTCTTTCACGTATCATGTGGCAATAGAGAGATATGTAAGCATAATCGATAGGTCTGTCAAGTTTGTGATGGGATCGAAAATAGATATTAGGCGAATGGTATTGCAAACGAACGATAGCCAGTTTTTGCTGCAAATGAAGTGAATCAGCTATTAACATATTTCTGGAAATAAAGTATAAATGTAAGGGCCCTGGATATCCGAGGTGACGTATCAGACATTTTGTTGCCCATTCTCGCAAAGAACACGCCATTTTGATTCAATATTATCAACGATTCATTTTGCCTTTTCCTAAATGGCATAATAAAAACTTATATACCATAGAGAAAATTTAAAATTTAGTTATATCTTCCCATTCTAAAATTCAAATGTTATTTTTAGTAAGGTTTATATTTGCTGGAAAGACGTTACACTTTGAAGTTTACATTCGCATATATGTATGCAACTTAGTAGCTGAGTAACACAGATAAATGAACCCGTTATGTACAGAGAGAGAGAGAGAGCAGTTATGGCATCTATGTTTCGTAAATTGCTGATGAAAATTTTTAATACTATTGCGTGGCACATGTTCTGCTGAAAATGGGAAACAAGATTGACCCTCATGTGTCACTTTTCTTGGATATATAGGAGCTCTCTCTCTCTCTCTCTCTCTCTCTCTCTCTCTATATATATATATATATATATATATATATATATATATATATATATATATATATATATATATATATATATATAATGCTAGGAACGTAAACTATAATTATCTAAATTTAATTGGGTTGAAATTAGGCAAATTAGCGTTAAACGGTAATTTACTATTAGAAATTCTACTGTTTATCAATTCAGGAAGTATGTTTTTTTTTGCAGAGGAGAGTACAAAAGACCGAGGTCATCAATGATTAATTGCCTAGCACGCGCTTGGCTCAACGCAATCATCGAATGTTCGAAAACACGTGATGGCTGACTCACGATGCTTCACCCGCGTAGTTGCAGCACGTGAAAACGAACAAAGAATAGATTGTTGATTGTATTCAGAGAGGCCGATCGCACACCGCGGGGCTTGGGAGATGATGGAGAATGGCGATTTAGCTGGGTTGAGAGGTATTCAATTAATGTTAATTAGTAAAGTTCGTTAAATGTTATTTAAGTATTAGTTCTTTGCCACAAGCCTCCTTTGATAACTGCTTTTAGATTATTTAATTAGACAAAGGTTACGTGGTGTAAGCACCGTGTCATATATATATATATATATATATATATATATATATATATATATATATATATATATATATATATATATATATATATATATATATATATATATATATACGTAAATTTATTTCCGAAACACCCATCTCTAAAACTTAAAAAAAAATCTCTCCTTCTGCAAAAACTGTACTTATTGTAAAATTCAAGTTTGTTTTTTGACAATTAACTGTATTATTTCCCCACGTTCCCTGACGCGTATACTGTTTCCGGTACATACTGAAATTCGTTTTGAGGCAAAATGGTAGATAGTTTTGCCATTGGACAATACAACAACATGGTTCAATACAATGGAAGAAAAAAACTGTAGGTAACATGTTCTGTAAGGATTTTTGCAGCACTTTTTCAGACGTAAACCTATTGTGGTACCCGTAGAGTAGTAATCACTTTATCAGTTGAGCCATTTAGCTTTCTTTGGTTTGGTGTACAAGGTTCCCAGCTATATCCATTACACCCCCCCTTAACTTCCAAACAGTGACAGCTTAGGCCATAAAGTTGGTGTCTAGGTATAGTAAAAAGGCTATGCGCTACTCGATGAGACAACTTACAACGCCATCAAACGGCAAATTTTGGGATTAGCGTTTTTATCTCAAAAACGGTACTAGATACGGGAATTAAGTCAATTACAAAGTTGTTCAGCATCATCGATTTAGTGAGAAAAGATACATTGCGCACATTAATACTCAAAACAGAATGTAAAAAATGAACATTTGTTTGGTCGTGATTTTCAGCACTATGGCGTCGTGAAACGTCGTGTAGCAGCGAGAAATCCAGTCCAGAGTGCAAATGTGTATAGCGGCTAATGGAGAGCATTTTCAGCAACATAAGTAAATGATCCTGAAGATAGGGAAGTGTCTCAGTTTCTTTCTTCCACTCCTTATGACATGGCAATTTTCCAAATCGTGACTAAACAAATGTTCATTTTCTACATTCTGTTTTAAGTATTAATGTGCGAAATGTGTCTTTTCTTACTAAGTAGATCATGTTAAAAAACTTTGTAATTGACTTTTTTCCTGTATCTAGTACCGTTTTTGAGATAAAAAATTGCTAATTCCAAAATTTGACGATAGATGGTGTTGTAAGTTGTCTCATCGAGTAGCGCATAGCCTTTATACTATACCTAGACACCAACTTTATGGCCTAATCTGTCACCGTTTAGAAATTAAGGGGGCTGTAACGGATATAAGTGGGAACCCTCTATTTACTTTGAAACTGGCTGGTTAGATATTTACTTCATCAAGAAAAAAGATGAAGTGGTAAGTAGATTAATCGACACTAAACAAATTTTGCGCTTTTTGTTCAGAGGTATTTCGAAACATAATTTAGATAAACGGTAAATGAGGTCAATATGACAACATTTCAATTCTTAGGAACTGATTCCACTTGCCATTTTAATTGCACTTGCATATCAACTAACAAAACTCCCAAGTTTTTCCACTCTTAGAAAATGTAATACAGTGGTACCTCGACTTACAAGTGTCTCGACTTACGAGTTTTTCGAGATACGAGCATTCTCTTGGCAGATTTTTTACTTCGAGTTACGAGATATAATTCGGGTTACGAGCAAGCTTCAGATATCCCACCGCTAGTTTGCGCAGCGAACGCCCTGTTACGTGCTCATCAAATAAGAACCCGAGAAGCATATAATATTTATAATCTTTATGTATAATTATTATACAATTGTGTAACATTTGTCTAAGACTACTATCCAGTCTTAAACCGAGAGATTAACACTCAACAATTATCACCCGGGCAGATTGCTCTGCCCACACTTGAGTAGCCATCCGAAACCGAACAACGCCCAACCTCTCTCGCAGAGAAGTAGCTTCAATTCCCTCCCCCACACTGGAACCCCCATGGGGTCTAGGAGATGGGATGACCTTGGTTAAAAATCAAAGATTTAATTATTTTGTTCACCCTTTCTCCTCCTCTTCCATCAGCATCTTCAAGTCTGATCTGCAAGGTAAATGTTGTACATTACACTTAATAATACAAGTTTATTGCAGTACATTCTATTGTATTATGTTTTTATACAATGTTCGTCGTTTAAAAGCACATTTCTCTTATTTAAAAATATGTAACAAAAAATTGCGGTGTTTTGGGGGAGTCCGGAACGAATTAATAGCATTTCTATTAATTTCAATGGGGAAAATTGATTCGAGATACGAGTATTTCGAGTTACGAGCTCCGTCATGGAACGAATTAAACTCGTAAGTCAAGGCACCACTGTATATAGATATGTTCAATGGAGTATTTAATGACATTGGTTATATGTATACTTTACTTGCATGGTCTCAATACGAAATAAACTTATTTGTTTGTAAATTTTTTCATTTTATAGTTTCAACATTCCCTTTTTGAACAAATAAGTTTTCAGCTCATAGAAAGGGAAAAAAATTGAAAATATATACCTTTTTACCAAGTTCTATAATGATTGCCGTTCTCAGTACACGTTTTTTACTGGCTACACGAAAATACAAAAAGCTAAATTTTGTCTTACAGTATGCTAAATTTTGTCTTACAGTATGCTAAATTTTGTCTTAAGGTACTTCTACTCTTTACTGGACAATAGGCAGTACCATCTAAGATGATATTCATGTCTTTTTCTTCACTTACATTATCTCAGACTGAAACTTAATCAGGGTAAAAGTATTAAATTCATCATTTTCTTAATGATTTAACAATAATTTCGTTTGATGTTTTGAATCAAAAGCTAATAGAAAAATAATCATTTTACTTGTCTTCCTTAAAGTCATTTTGAAAGGCAAATTAAAATCTAAGTGATATATGCGAAAGGCAAATTCTTACCAAAAGTCTTATTTGCCGCCTTCAATATTGCGCTGACATTCTGCTCAAATAGCAAGGAGGGTTGAAAAAAATTAAGGGCCTGTTCACATAGGAGTCCGTTGCGTTGCGTTAAGGAAAAGATGACGTTGAGACGAAAATAAACCAATCATATGCCTCCAAACGATTAGCAATGAAATTTTTAACGTCGATTATTGGTTTATTTTCGTCTCAACGTCATCTTTTCCTAACAGTTGAAATCACTGTCAGTTAACAATAGACAGTCTCTGCTGTGGTTCTAGAACTATCTCAAACTGCGAAAAGATAATTCTTAGCTAAATATAATATAATACAACAAACTGGTGAAAATGCAACTTAATTAGGCAGTTATCTGTAACAATGCAACTCAACTCATTTAAATTCGAAAAGGGAAGGAATACGGTAGATGTAAACAAAAGGACTTCCTGGATAATTTTGATAATTCAGAGTTTCTAATTATACCGAGACAGGTAAGTACATTGTATTATACTTGTTATGTAAGTCTTTTAAATTTGAAATGCATTACCGGTTTATTCTTACTGTATCTTTACTCTTCATGGCACTTTGGCAACTTCATATATATTCTTAACAGGCCATATATGAAAATTCCTCTAGTATATAGTAAAGTCTAATGTCTCGTTCACTGTCTATGTACACTTTAAAACATATTGATAACGATCTCAAACAAAATTCTACTTTATTTACACAAAAAATATTAACTATCAGAAAATACTGTACTTTGGGAGAGTAGCGTATAATGGCTAAAATAAATGCAAAATACTTGAGCTACTAAATATCATTCATTACCTATGATTGTTCCATTAAATGTTTTAACGTTCACCCTTTTCGAACATTATCCATTCCTTCTACTATTACTGCTCATATTTCAGTTATATTTAGACACATATATACGTCTATATTCCCTATAAAACTCTTTTGGGCGGGCATTATTTGTGTTATCTGCGGAATGTCTAGTAATCCATTACTGGGTGCAGGTCATATTAGCAAACAGATTACATTACCATAACATCAAACGTTGAGAGTATATATTTAGAAAATAACATTTATATATTCTAACTTACTAATTTCAAGTTTAATAGAGCTTGTAGCTTTTTAAAAATATACCTCTATGCTATGGTATATGTATAAATATGACCCTTTCAGGAATAAAATTCTAAAAATGAAATACACTTTATATATGTATTTACAAACTTTTAAGCGTATTTTTACTTTAAATGCGTATTAAGTATATATATATATATATATATATATATATATATATATATATATATATATATATGTGTGTGTGTGTGTTTGTTTTTGTGTTTGTTTGTGTGTTTGTGTGTATAGTATATTCAAGTTCCGACAGGTCCGGACTACTTTGCTGAGCCTAAGTGTCAAAGTATCTGATATAAAGTTACTGTGCTGAAATCTCTTGTGCAGTGAGCTGTCTTCGTTATTCAGATTAATAAAAATATTTCACGGACGATGTTCCTGCTCGTTCCTTGTTGACAACGTCCCCCAAGCGTAATGTCTGCTTTGAGTATTTGCGAATCTTGTGTGCACCATCTCCTCCATGATGTGAATTTCATCACACACACAGACACACACACACAAATATATATATATATATATATATATATATATATATATTATAAACATGTATGTGTGTCATTTGTACTACAAATTAGGGAGAGATGTAAATAATGTACCACAAACGGAGTGGATAATATTACGTATTTACTTATGAGAGACAATTACACTTTTTACGATAGAATGAAAGATTGATTAAACTCCAAATAAGATGTCTATTTTAGGGAATGTTTAGTGAGGAAATAGATTTGCTGGTGTTGGAGTCCTACGGTCATCTTTATTTTCAACACTAGAGCTAAACAAGCTCTGACCTACAATTTAAAACCCTGATGGATAAAAACACCCACGCTTACTTTGAGACCCGTAGGCTCTTACGAGAGCAACTGAATAGACAAGCCATGTGGGAACAATTTGTATGCATTATACAATTTGCAGTTACTTTCATTTTTTTAACGTAGGATTACGTTCCTCCATAACGGTCCTCCGGAAATCAAAATTTCGGACGCTAAAACCATCCGTCCGTGCCTCGCGAGGTATAATTTTGGCAGCGCGCCAAACTCAGTCTATATTCCTTGGACAAGCAGTAAACAGTTAAACAGAATAGTACCAAAATGCGTCAAAATTTTGACATACATATATGTATATATACCGTAAAATCTTGACTAAAATACGCACACATGTATAATACGCATGCTTGATTTTGCGCGAAATTTTTGGAAAATATTAAAATTCGACTATAATACGCACCCATAACTTTTCGATAGTTTATTTCAAAATTGTACAAATATTTATTAACATAAATAAAATTTGTAAAAAAATAAACAATAACGTAAAATTCGGTAGAAAAAAAACCTTAAATTTTTAATTCAAAACAAACAACACTGTGAAATTATCAGTTTAAATCACTTTCTTTAAAATACAGCTCATCCATTGTGTATCGTTTATTCAATGTTTACAACTACGTTTTTTTGTACACGAGTATAATACGCATCCTCATTTTTTCGGACTAAAATGGAAAAAAAAAGTGCGTATTATACCCAAGATTTTACGGTATACATACGCACATATATATAGATACATATATACATACAAAAGAGGTAAGCAACGATAAGTAATCCTACGTTAATAACCCGCGGTAGTTTCGTTAGAAGAGACTACCTGAAATTTTTTATTCGTAATTATCATTTACGATAATAATTTCAAAATTATCTATAACCTTTTTCTGCTTAATCATAAATGAGTGGCGTGGCAGTTAATGAAGGTAATGTTATCGCACTCGGGTGATAAAACTCTGCTCTTACACACACCAATGTTCTAAGCATATATTTAACTCTCAGAAATGTATATTGATACTGCTATGAACTCGGGCTATGAAATAAACAATGCCCTGTTGTGTTCATATTGACAGATTTGATTTCCTACTCAGCGTTCCTCCAAGTAAATTCTTGAACAATAATGCAGAAATTGTATATTGCCGGATACGTTGTGATATTCGTGAGTGAGTATTTCTGAAAATCAGATGGATAAATAGCATGTAGATGTCTGGCAACATTCTAATTCCCTCCCCCCCCCAGCTAAGAATAGTTATTATCGCTGAATTACTCTCTAATAGTATTTCGCCACAAGATATGCTCTGAAATTATGCATTGCCTGCTTGAGTGATGTGTATGCACGACTGATGTTTGACAAATGGTTTGCTGCAGTATTCATTTAGAGCTGCAGTATTCATTTGATAAACTATACAGAGTTTTGGCAAAATGTAAACTAATCAAGGTAAAATCCTAAATTACTACAGTTATTATATAAAGAATTTTTATTTAATCAGATTTTTTATTTTACAATATTTGCTGCAAAATCTAGATTTTTTTAAATGACGATTAGATGCAAATTTACACTAGTATTATGAGCGAAAAGTATGCTAACGGTTTTTCGTGACCAATAAGTATTTTGCACTTTTGCCATGTGTTTCTTAACTCGCTTTCTTGTTTGTTTGTGTGTTTGTCCCGTACAAATCTTGCAATCGATTTTTAACTAACTTCCCGACTAGCTAGACATTTGAAACTTTTAGAATAGCTCAGAACACGATGGCAATGCATTATTTTAATACTTGTAGCCATCTTTAAACAGTATTAAATTCATTTTCAGTTATTTTCAGTTAATTTTGTTTTGTAGACTGGTGCAGTAGACTGGTGGACATCTATTGGCCCGGACGGGAATGAAAAGTTAAACGCAAGTTAACTTCCAATTAACTTCATTTTCTTTCAAGTAGATGGAATAATTCATCAAAAAAATTTTAATAAGTGTTTATTAATACATAGAATTGTCAAGTTTATATGATTCAACAGAAATTTTAAAAACATGGTATATAAAAAGTACTTTTTATCTTGTAATTATTTTATTAAATACTTTATGGTATAAAACAAAAACTTTATGCGTAGTTTTGAATTCCGTTTTTGCTTATAATGATATATGCATAAAAAATCACGTGGTATTGAAGACTTTGTTTTACACTTGCAAAATTTTTTACAAGAAATAACCTTTTTTTTATGTCGGATGCTACAAAACTATTTTTTTATATAAGTTAAAATAAATATACAGGGCGTCTCAAAAAACCTTGACACATTTTAAAAATTTATATAAAAAAATACTCATGGTAGAAACTAGAAATTTACCTACGTGTTACCTAATATATTAGAGTTTTTTTAGTGTAGTCAATAAATTTCGATTTGTGCTTCTTTTGTAGCACGGAGAATATTCATTTGGTAATCCATTTCAGCCCATGTGCGTTCCAAAATGGATTCCGCAACACATGAAATTGCAGCAATTATGCGGGGTTTTTCTTTCTTTAAGACTGTTGAATAAACTTTGTCTTTGACAAATCCCCAAAGAAAAAAGTCAAGGGGTGTAATGTCTGGAGATCGAGGCGGCCAATGTATGGGACCATCTCGTCCAATCCAACTTTTTGACAATTCCTCATTTAAAAAGTCTCGTACAATCATACCCCAATGAGACGGTGCACCGTCTTGTTGCCAAATGATTTTGGGATGTAAATAAGAAATCTGTGGGACAGCAAAATAGCCATTTACAACTTTCGTTTTCACGGAACAACTAGCACCTTCTGTTGAACTTTTTTGACACAGAAAAAAAAACTGTGCTGTAACACATCTGTGAATTTCCAGTTCCTACCTTGTATGCTTTTTTATTATAAAATTTTAAAATGTGTGAAGGTTTTTTGAGACACTCTGTATAATAAAAGCTCCCGCATTGCGTTGAAATGTATATTTTTATATCGAGAAAACAGAATCCAAAGTGGTACATTTGCTATTCTGGGATTAAAACAAATTCTTAGAGCAAAAATTCTCATGGGATAGAATACCTGTGATATCGACCCATTTACCCCAATAAGTGGAATTTAGAGAGATACGGGACTAAACAAGAGCAAACAATAAAGTTTGAAATCAATGAGAATCTGAAAACCCTTTATTAAACTCTTTATTTCAAACTGATCCGTCAAGATTCTGGGTATGAGGGGGTAAAGTTGCGGAACTCTAAAAAAACATCAATAATTGCCCTTTATATTGATTTCTTTATTGCGCAATTAAAGATATTGTAAACTCAAATCTATTTTTATTCATTTAACAAATGAATAAATAAATAAAAAGGGGTGTTTAAATTAAAGTAATTAATAAATAGTTTTAAAGCCTTATTATAATGAAGTAAATATAAATTATTAGGGATGATCAAACAATGGTGTTTATTAGTATATGGTTTAATTAAATTTAAAATAATGAACTTCCTACTAAACATCAATGCTAATGGTTTTCTTATTTATGTTATTAAATTAAATTCTGATACTATGTAAATTAATGACTATGTATAATAAACTATGTGATTAATGCTACAATTAAAGTAAAATTGTTGTAAATATCTAAGGAGTTTAGTGACTTAGATTGTATTGTATCATAAAGTGTATTGTATGTCATTGAAATTGTGTCTATGTTATGTAATTGAAAGTATGGTGTATTATATATATATACTAGCATTATTGCCCGGCGTTGCCCGGGTAGATATATAGGTATAAAATTTTTGATGCAATCCATCAAAAAAATATTGGGCTGCACCCCCCGCTCTTCATGTTCATCTGGCCAGACAGAATGCGCTTAGCGCGTTTCTACTGAAATGATATACGAACAATAGGAAAGAAACTTTGAGGCTGCGGACCTTCTTCTGATTATATTCTGATTTTATTGAGAAGTAATAACACAGTGTTCCGTGATTAGCACGTTTGGAAACTGCTTAAAAAACCCCACTGCTTAAAAAACCCCAAAACTCTAAAGATTTTTCTTATATGATTTAACGGAATAAGTAATTCAAATACATATCGTATGTTAACTCTGTTTTGCGAATTTAGGTGGAAAAACCTATAGAATTCTTAAACTTCTTCCCATTTTATGATCCTCAAACAATTAATATATTTAGATCAACAGAAGGCTTTCAAAAACTGGCCATGGGACAAACTTAATTTTTCTTTTTTTTTCCTTTTTTCCCCAAATTTTATTAAGTTCTATTAGTTTGAACGCCATTGTCTAAAATTGTCTAAAGCAGTGGTTCTCAACCTTTTTAGACCCGCGACTCCACTAAACGTAAGATAAATAAACACTTCGCCCGCCCCGTCACCTCCAGACCAACTCTTAAACCATCCCCAAATCACCCCTCAGAACAACTCTCTTTTCTCCCGCGTATCGAATTTGACTGGTTGTGGTGAAGAGGCTGTATCCACATTTAAGAGGTGCACTTAGGGGCACAAAAATCATTAAAAAATTAATTTTAAAAAAACTAATTGAGCCCCAAATTTCGTTTTTGCTACGTTAAGTTTCTAGGGTCCTAAACATTAACTGTGCCGAATTTGGTCCCGGTGGGTGAAACAGTCTATGATTCTATAGCGGACAAACAGGCGAGCTCTTTTATATATATAGATATATTGTGTGCTGTTTGTAATTGAAACTGTAATGTACGCGATGCCAGTTCATTACAGTATAACGTAATTGTATTATGGTATATATCTGATGCTGTATATTAATGGTTACTTGTACACAGTGGATGTTAATACAATTGTTATTACATTGTAAATGGGTTTTTTTTAAACAAAGCATGCAACCAGGAACGGGATGGGGAGGGTACAGGGGTGTCCACCCATAAACTGTTTTCTCGAGTTTAAATTTGTTAAAATTCTTAAAATTTGGTGCTAGGGCGTGTCTGCCTCGCGGTCCCTGAAGTGGTCTGGCAGGATGGCTGTCGTGCAGTTAGTCATCAGGAAACTGGCCGATACGCGAAAGCGGAGGGGGTCGTGATATTTCATGAATTAATCATTGAATAATCTCACCTTTGATAATATTTCACCAATAATTCATGTATTTGTCTCTAATATGCCATATTGACAATCTGGCTGTTTTTAAACGGCTAGTTAAAGTAATTTTATATAGGTAAATTACATAAGGATCAAAATAATTAAAGTATAAGAGGAACAATCAACCACTTTATTTCATGTTCGTTCATCCAGATGTCACAAGAGTAGACAGCCGACCATACTTTACGAAACTTATTTGTAGGTCAGACATCGATGAGAACTCAATAAATATACATTTAAAGTGCAAGTAAAATGCAAATTTATTGAAAATATTAAGATTTTGCTCAGCAAATCGGTTTTATTTCATTACTAGCCGGGCTTCGCCCGGATATGCTCGGACCCCACAAAAGAAAAAAAGGCCCTTTTCAGGACCATACAAATGTATTAAGTTCCCGTCAATTTTCATTCCAGTCGCTGCCGACAGATGACATTATCATACTGCTTGGAGAGGAGTGCTTCTCCGGTGGAGTGCTTTTAGAATTAAAATATCCGTAAAACTATTAAAGTAACAGTCTAACTGTAAGCAGAAAAAGCTATCAGTTTTCAAAACTCTTTCCAAATATGTAAGATTTATGTAATTTTATGAGAAAAATAATACACCGATTTTCGACCAAAATGGCCGCCAAAATCTCAGTCTCAGGATGAGTGAGACCCGGAGACGTGATGGTCACGTGACCCGATGGAACCCACGACAAATATGTCTGTTACTTTATTTATATAGATAAGGTGGGCAGAGTGAAAATTCAAACGCTATTCAAAGTTTAGAATTATTCTACATCTTGCTGAGGGGAGCATAACGAAAGGGAAGACTAGGTCTACATCTGATGGATATTATGCAGCTTTATATTTTTGCATCCCAGTAGCCATTCGTGCGATATATATTTTAAACACTACTTGTTTTCATTTTGCACTTCGTTGTACCATATACCATAATGGCAAACCTTTTGGATGTATCTCGAGAATATTTGGAATATAGATCATATGTGTATACTGTCCTTCATTTCAGTGGGCGTGCCAATTTTTGAGACACCAGCAGGCGCGCGTAGCACAAAGTGAAACGTTTCTTTCAACCTTGATTATTCTTTTTGTAATAAACTTTTTTTTCAAATTGAAAGTAATAAATCTGTTTTATGTCAAGATATAAAATGTTGATAATATTGAGATATATTTATAATTAAAGGCCAAAGAATGGAGATACAATCGCCTATTTCAAAACTGTCTGGTTTAATGCATGTAAGGACAACTTGTGAATCGATTCCTATTATGTCCAAAAACCTAAAAAACAATGAGATTGTCCATCTTCGTTATATGCGGAATACCGTGTAATAGCTGCACATTTGATCTACTGCATCAACTCCTGTTTTTCTCGTATTGCAATCCAGTATAATCGCTGGTTTACTACAGTTAAATCACGACAACCAATGAATGGAAAGGAATACAAGGGTCAGAAAATCAGACCTGCATTAGAAAGGGTGTAACTATAAATAGAAACTGCTTAGAACATTCAAATCTGACTTGTAAAAACAAACCATTCAAAATTACGAAAACGTTGCACTTTATACACGGATGCGCCCGCTGAAGGGTTAAACAGAAACTGATTTTCTTTTCAAAGTCGATTATTTGTTTTTTCCTCATTTACTGCGTTGATAGCACTTGGTGACACTATAAAACAAATTTTACCATAAAAGTTTTCTAAAAAAAAGTAAAATTATATTCAGCTCAGGTTTCGAGGACATCAAAAACGACTTTCCTCGAAGTGGTGAGGCAACTTGATCAAAGCAATTATACGAGGGGGGATCAAAAACTAAGGTTACAAGGTCGATATTCCTGGAGTTTCTCCTGTTACACAGAAATTAGTTGTGTGTGGAAATTCTAATACATGCCGCCGCTAACTGTGGAGAGTTTCACCTACCCGCGACCTACAGCACTAGTTGAAGGTTAACAGAAATGGTGACTCGTTTTGAAAACTGGTGTCGCGAAGAAATCCGCTCAATTATTCGATTTCTGTGGGCAAAACATGTAAGCGTGGCTGAAATTCACCGGCAGCATCTTTCTTCACGACTTTCATCTTCCTTCACGATAAGGCGCGACCTCATACAGCCCAGAGGACCAACACGCTGTTGAAGAAATTTCGATGGGACATCTTCAACCTCCCTTCTTACAGCCCGGACCTCGCTCCAAGCGACTTCCATCTCTTTCTTCACTTTAAGGAGGTCCTAGGGGGCCGACGATTCGCTTCAGACGAGGAGGTGAAACATTTCGCCACAACGTGACTTGAACACGCAAGGACAGGATTTTTACCTGGAGGGAAAATTCAAACTCATCCCACGAAGCGACAAGTGCCTAAACCGATATGGAGACTATGTCGAAAAATAGCCTGATCTATGTACTAGCAGTTGGCTGTATGGGTTTTATGAAATAAAATGTACACGTTTCCTTGCAGGCTTTGTAATCTTAATTTTTTATCACCCCTCGTAGATTGACAATGATAGTGAAATATATCTGCTTCATTTTTTCTTCCAATTCCTGATGGTTATTTCTGATGTTATCAATACAATATCAGTACACTAAAAATTTATCATGCGCATCAATTTTCAGTGGATTCGTATTATGTATTTTTAAAATAAATTTTCCTTTAAATATTTATTTAGAATCTTTAACATTTAGCTTACGGAGCCCATTTTTCAGATTCCCTCTTTAAAACGGGAAATCCCATACCCCCTTTGTAAGAACGGCCATTAAGGGGGATATATATGTACGTGAGTATATGTATGTACGTATATATATATATGTATGTATATATATATATATATGTGCGTGTGTGTGTATGTATATGTATATATATATATATATATATATATATATATATATATATTATATATATTCATTCTTGGGATACATGCTATTCCAACTCGTAAGGAAAAGGTTAATATTTCTCTCTTCATTTTAGTTCTACGATATCGCAATACATAAAAGAAAATATTTTGCGAGAAATTTCTGAGCTTAGCTTATCAGAGTCATAACCTTCGATAGACCGTTTAAAATGAAACAAACTTTAGATGAGGCGTGTTGCAAAAGTTTGTCGAGAATATCTGTAGATATCGCTCTTTGCCACGCATGGTGGCTGTAAAATTAATGACCGTTCATTTTAAAAGATTACCCTCCCAGTTCCACTTCATTCATCAACGAACTCTCAGGGTGTATTGCAAGGGCTGACCAGCGACGTGCTTTGGCTATTTATCTGGGTCATTAACTATCTTTGTCCGATAACGAACTGCCTCTTTAAATCGTAGAGTGTCTATGGTGATTTATAAAACGCCCTGCTCAAGGTAGCTAATACATTACGGTCTTTAAGGCTTTAAAATAAAGTTCATTCTCGTGAAGTATAAGGGAACAGGATTTACCGTGTCTTCTAGTCCCTTCGTAGCCGCATACTCCATTGTCTGATCGGATCAATCACCACGAAGAATTACTCTCTCTGCTTTCGATATTGTGGTTAAATGAAATAGGATTTTGATAATTTATTTAACTATTTCATTCCATTTGCATTATTTTAAATTCACCAGGAATTATTTCCCCGTAATTTCAAGAGTAGCGTGTCTTAGTTCAACAAAGGTTGTTTTTCAAGATCTTTTCGTTATTTACCTTTTTCTTTATTGAATCATGTTTCTGAAAAGGCAATGTTTTGCGGCAAATACGATTCCTCTCTCAGCTGACATAATCTGAGATGAAATTCAAAGGGATTCTATCATTCATGCAATCTAAATGTTCAATAAATATTCTATAACATGACTAAAATCAATTGTAGTTCCGTTTAGCTGTCAGTCTAATTTTTTTCTTTATGGAGAGGGATTTCTCGCCAAATTTGGCCATCTTTGAATTTGTTTTTGTTTTTTTACGCGTGATTAATAGAAAGTATTATTTCATTGAATTTCTACCAAACTGTCGCAAACCCAAGAGGAAATTTAAATGTTCTTGCAATATTTAGAATTACAACCTTAAAAAATAACTCTAATTCAAAAATCTCGGGCTTGATTTACGGTCGAGAGATAGCTGAATGAGAGCTCAGGCATTCCCCATCAGAGTATGGGGGTTAGAGTACCTCGTTAAGTATGGATGTATACAGCCATTCTGCAATCGCTGTGTGCCAAAAGTGACTGTACATTTAGCACTCAATCTGGAAAAGATGGCTATAGACCCCAAAACCAATCAAACCATAAGCAGATAAAATACTCTACGTAACTCTAATAGAACTCTACGTTTATTACTCTAATACAGCGGTTCTCAATCTGGGGGGCGTAGAGGAATTTCAAGGGAGGCGTGAGTTTAAAAAGAAAATAAATAAAAAGTAAAACTAACCGTAATTTACTGTACTCAAATTTGCTGTCACAATGTAACCGTAACGTATTTTCGACATACGAACACGAACACGATAATTGTCGTATGTCTGGAACATTGTAAGAGTTTGAGAACGGTTTCTCGCTCAGCTGCTTTCCCTTTATTATTAATTTTCCCTTTCTCCTTTCAAATTCTCAGGCTCAATTTCTATTTCTCCTTGACGCATGCGTACCAGTGTCGTCTGACTCATGTGATTCATCTCTGCGCATGCGTTTAGTGGCTGTGAGTCACCATTTCTGTTGTAATTCTTGACACCCGTGTTGTTTTAATCTCATTAAAAAGTGAAAGTGACAATTTGTGTGTTGTTGTAGTGAGGGCTGAAAATGGTTAAATCACTGCAAAAGAAAAGACGTTATAATGATGATTATATTAAATATGGATTTACCTTCATTGAGAAAAACGGTAGTCAGTTACCTCAGTGTGTTATTTGCCATGCTGTTCTGAGTAATGATGCAATGCGGCCTGGACGATTGGAACGACATTTGACTACAAATCATTCTGCTCTGAAAGACAAGCCTACTGACTTTTTTATTGCCGAGAAAAACGGCCTTAAACACATGAAACTTGATTCTACTGGAAGTTTTCGAATTGACAATGAGAAAGCTGTTGAAGCTTCTTATAACACTGCCTTATTGATAGCAAAAGACAAGAAACCTCATACAATTGGTGAGTCACTAATAAAACCTTGTTTACTTACTGCTTGTAGTACTATGCTCAGTGAAGACAGCTGTAATAAAGTTGCAAAAATTTCTCTGTCAAACGACACACTAAAACGCAGAATTGATGAAATGGCTCTGGATTTAAAAAATCAAGTAGTGCAAAAACTAAACAGCTCCCCATTCTTTTCTTTGCAGTGTGATGAAACAACCGACATTTCAAAACACGCACAGTTATTGTTTTACTGCCGATTTATTGAAAGAACTGAATTCTTTGAGGAAATATTGTTTTCATAATCTATGGAAACGACAACTAAAGCTCTTGATATATTTTCTGCACTTCACACTTTTTTAGCAGCTAATGACCATCCTTGGGAGAAAGTTATTGGAATATGTACTGATGGAGCTCAAGCCATGACAGAACGCCGATCGGGGTTTATAGAATTGGCTAAGAAACAGAACCCTAAAATAATTGGCTTCCACTGTATTATTCTCAGACAAGCTTTCGCTTGTAAGACTCTACCTGCATCACTCAACGTTACTTTAAACATAGCAATCAAAATAATAAACCATGTCAAATCCAGTGCTTTGAACACTAGACTCTTTGAGGCGTTATGTCAAGAACTGAACAGTGACCAAAAACTCTTCTTTTTCACACAGAAGTTCGATGGCTGTCCAAAGGTAATATGCTTGCTAGATTATTTAACTTAAAATCGGAAGTTGAAATTTTTTTGAAGACTTCGACGAAAGCATACCTGTATAGCATGTTTTCAGATGAATAATTTATCTTTCACTTGGCATGTTTATCAGATTTTTTCGAAACACTCAACTTTCTCAACACGAAGTTACAATGTCAGAAAAACATTCTGAAAACGTATGATGCAGTTAAGGGTTTCACAGAAAAGATAGCTCTTTGGCAACGCCGTGTTCAGAGTTCAGAGCCAAACTTTTCATCCTTTCCAAGATCGAACGACGTCCTCGGTGATAAAAAATATCCCCCATTGCAACGGATAAATGAATTGAAGGGCCTTATATCGGGACATTTGGTAGCATTGCAAAATGAAATTGCAGACTATTTTCCAGATATTAGTTCAGAGAACTAGGAGTTTAAGTTGACAAGAGATCCTTTTAAAATCGACGTGGATGTACTTCCTGATCATATTCAGGAACAGGCAATCGTCCTAAAATGTGATTCTCAAGCAAAGGCGTAATTCGAAAACATGTATGTTGAGAATTTTTGGTTATGCTATTTTCCTGTTTACCCAGAAGTTGCTTTGACTGGCCAACCTCAAATAGATCCTTGATCAGTGGCGCACCCAGGATTTTTTTCTTGGAGGGGGGGGGGGGCGAGATGAACGGATAAAAATATTTATAATGCATGCGGGGGCCGAGAAGAACGGATAAAAATATTTATAATGCAAAATCAATATTCATAATGCAATTTCTATTTCTTTGGGGGAGGGCAGGGCCCATTGGCTCCCTCCCTGGGTGCGCCACTGTCCTTGATTACCTCAAATATATTTGATCCGCATTTAATTCTCTCATTTCATATGTTCTAATAATATGTTCCAAATTAAGATACGTATAGTAATATTAAATTTTGTGTATGAAATTATCTATTCTATATTTTTATTTAATAACCAGCTTCAGTTTCAAATTCCGATTGCAATACTTGTAATGACCACATATGGTGGGGGCATGACCTCAGATCAGTATTCAAAGGGGGGCGCAGAGCCTGAAAGGTTGAGAAGCCCTGCTCTGATACAACTCTACGTTTCTGAAGATAATCTCTCAGTATACCACTAAAGACACCGCCCATTTCTTCATTTTCTACATACCAATATTCTGTATAATGCTAAAACGCTCAGTTTGTCTGCAATTCAATAAAGTAAAAATGACCCACTGCTTTGCCATATTTAAAAATATATGGTACCCTGAAAAGAGCAGAATCAGAATAATACAAATTCCGTTAAAATTTCTATTTTAACGGGAATTTCAATAGAAATTTTTCCGCGTTTCCGAATTATTGGTAATTTTGAATAACATTAGGTAAATTATATTTAGACTGCCACAAAAAGATGAGTTCATTTTCACTTACGCTGTTGTAATCCATTGGCCGAAAGAGGAGTGCTTGATATACAATACTTGTAATCTCCATATTGTCAAAAAAGGGACGTTAACTTAGCACTACTAGTTCTTTAAAATTTTAAATATGGATCGCTGTTTCTTAGCATAAGTGACTTATGCTTTTATGTTAGTATTTAGTACCGTCAAATTTTCGAAATTTTAGCATCCTTTTAAAAGTTTGTATCATTCTAAAACCCTGTTATCAGTATCGTTTAATTGTTGATGGTAAAGTATCCTTCATTAAAACAGTTAATTAAACGGTATCGTATTATCATTCAATTAAAATAACTCAGTACCATTACTGCTGTTTAATAAGTGTCAATTTTCAGAGTGGTTTTTAAAGTGTCATTTAGTAGATCATTTTGTAACATTTAATTAAAATTTTTTTAAAAATTCTTGAAAAATATACAACAGATTTGAGTAAATATATAAGTGTTTTGTAAATTCTAGCATTTATTAACTTCTTTTAGAATGTTGGTTTTATATGTAATGAACATAATTATTATTACTAACTTTCAGGGAAGAAACTAAACTAATAAACTTTTCTTCTGTCTCTATGCAAGTAAAAGGAAAATGTTAGCTTAAAAAATACATAAATAAAAAGACAAATCAATTGAAAGTGTTGTCATTAAAAGCTTCTTTCTTGAGCACAGAGAAATTAACTTTTCAAAATTAGGTGGAAAAATTAATTTCGATTTGTGAGTTATGAAAAACGCAAACGAAATTAAAAATTTACCTTCTGATGAAATAAATATCTCTCCAAAAAATAAACCCTCGTTTCACTGCTGTATTGAAATAAGTTTGAATTCTTTATAACATACGAAAAGCGCATCATCCAACAGTTGACAACTGGTGCATTTAAAATTAAGGCCAAATGGGGATTTCAAAATAAAGTTGAATGAATTTACTGGATGTACTTACTCTTGATTGTAAATTTTGCTATTTTTTTTAACTTCAGATTTATAGAGATTAGTTCCAAAATCCAATATTTTGTTTGTTCAAATAAGGGATGCTCATGGATACAGTTGAACGAAAGAACTAGTTCGCTTTTTTTCTCTGTATTTCAATAAAACATCATGGATTTCTACATGGTATTTCCACATAGTTCCATATATTCCGCTTGATTACACCCGAAGAGTTTAGGCGTTATCGGAAAAGTAAATGCCAAAGTATGACAAAATTCTCTTTCGAAATTTCAAAAGGTTTAGTCAGAATTATATACATAATTGAAATTTCAGTAGTGCTTCTATCATCCCAGTCCACTTAAATTTTCAGTTGACACTCCTTCGATTTCCTGTAAGTTACTATCAGTTTATATATTTTCTGTACTGATAAATCACTCCTATATTTACTGCTTAATAATTAGCAAATATTTTAAGCAGCGTTTTTATATTTTGTCTGATATGCATTTATCGAACTAAATTTTCGAAAAATTTCTAATATTAAAGCTCCTCACCCATATTGCGTTCACTATCGAAATCGGTAACTTGAGTGACATGTTTCAAAAACTAATTTTAAAGAGATCTATTTAATTGTAAAATAGATGTATTTTGGCCACAAAAAGGGTATCACCAACACCAACGAGTGTTCTCAATGTCCTTCAAAAACTGGAAGTCCGTGAAAAGTACAAAATATTTTTAATCCTTTGTTTTGACTATACATTCAAGAAGTCCTAATTTCTTACCCTTATGAACTATAAGGGTAAGAAATTAGGACTTCTTGAATGCATAGCCTAGAAGGGAATGAATTAGGACTTCTTCTATAAAATATCCCATCTTCCTAATATTTCCCTGGGCAAGGAAATTTGTTTTCTGGTTCATTTCGAATACCTTTTACGAATATGAATCTAAAGATTTTTGTTAAATTAACAGAATCTGAAGAATTTAGTTCACTTCTTTTTTTTTAACTTCGGACAACAGCAGTCGCAAAATATCAAACCCCTGGTTTATTTTCACTGTGAGGAAATTAGGTACAGTGAAACTTCTCTAACCGGCGACCCCTTGCAAGGGACACTTTTTTTCGCAACCAGTATTGGCCGCCATAGAGTTGTTTCACTGTATATGGTAAAGCAAAGGGGCAGAAAAAAAATAGTTTACAGCATTTATTGTCATTTGGCTATGGTGATCATTTTATTTTTTTAAAAATAGATGTGGTAGCATTAGCTGCAATTTAATAATATGAAAATACTTGCTGAAAACCCGTACTTCGCTGCTGAGTACATTCAAATTAAATACAACGGTCAATGTATGCAATTAATGGCAAAAGTATGTATAAATATATTTATAATAAATACAACGATCAATGTATGCAATTGATGTAAAAAAAAAACCGAAAAAATATATTTATAAAAAAATCGTAACGGATAATTTTATAGACAAAATAATGTAGAAGAAAATATTCAAATTAAATCTAATAGAACATACTAAAGAATATAGTACAGCTAATATAGTACAGTTTGAGGAACATATCTTTTACTGTATTTTAATATTTTTTGGATAATGTCCAATCGTCTACCGCATTAGCGAGAAAAAAATATTTCTTTTGTCTATTTCGTTATCATGTACGTGACGATAAATTAATTTAAAGTACCAGAAAAAGAAATCCCGTGATCAGAATTTAATAAATTAAATTCTAAAAATTAATCTTCAAAAATTCACCAAAAATCAGAAAAGTAAAGAAATCAGGAAGTAAAGATTCGAAAAAGATTTCATTTGAAAGGAACTTTTATGATCTTTCTTGTGATGTAAATTTTATAACCCTTAAATTATTATTTTAAATGCAAACTTTAAAAAAGTTACAAATTTGGCTTAAAAATTTAATTTTAAAAAATCTAAGAATTTTTCAAAAATCTTTCTTAGTGCATCCCTAGGCTATGAGAAGAATCGACATTTAAAATTTCAACCTATTAGGTTCAGCGGTTTGGTCTGTGCGTTATCTGTCAGTCAGTCAGTTACGGAGCTGATTTATATATATATAGATGTTTAAAATAAGCAACAGTGTAGTCATTCATAAATAAGTTTAGCAAAAATATGTTTGGTGAAAACAATAGGTAAACTTATGTAAATTGAGTATAATTCATGCAAAATGCTTTGAAACAGACATATTCCGGAATTTTGGAATATTTGCATGAACGTAATGAGATGTCATTGGTTAAGAATCCAAGTGTAAACATGAAGCACATTTATGTTTTATATATACCTGGAAAACAAAGATTTAACGAAGCTTAAACAATATTAAAAATAATTTTGAGCACGAAACAAAGTTTGTGTATTCTGGACAATCATGCAAATGATGTGTCACGGCTTCAGCTACCCTTGTAAATAATCTGTGGTTGTTTTGGAATCACTGTCATTCCAGATTTTATATGTTTTTCATAAGAAATTATTTTCCTTATTTATCCATGCATGAATAAAGTACTTAACAGTAAAAATATCACATA
This sequence comes from Dolomedes plantarius, assembly GCA_907164885.2. Taxonomy (NCBI): domain Eukaryota; kingdom Metazoa; phylum Arthropoda; class Arachnida; order Araneae; family Dolomedidae; genus Dolomedes; species Dolomedes plantarius. Next base: position 102,568,145 of record OU015500.1, read on the forward strand.
CCAATTAATAAGTGCTGTCCATGGTAATAAAATAGGTCAAGTGGGCAATACTTGCGAATCCCATACTGGCCCTAAAATAATTTCGGAATCCACAGCATTCCGGATTTGGGTTTTCCGAACATAGGAATTAATCTGTACCTGGGTGGTAAGTTGTTTTTCACTATTTTCATTTAATAGTTGTTGTCGTTGTTACTAATGCCCTCTAACTGGAATAAAAACTAATCAGGCTCGTTGAAGGCTTAAAAAAAAAAAAAAAAAAAAAAACCCGGCTCATGTGTAGCTTAGAGGTATTGGACACTACAGCGGTCGGGGCCGACTTTTTGCCCGGTGCAACCACAATTTTGGCTGATCACCCTTAAGAGAGACATCTGGTGGGTTCATTTACCCCTCACACCCTTACAAACCACACGGAGGGGTTTTTCAAGCTGCAGATTTAACGCCCTATGCCCGACTTAGACACGAGAACATTCTGTAGCGTTTATCGGAATTCGAACCGAAAACCCCCACGGCTGAATTCCGACACGTTAACCACTATAATGCTCGGGCTCTGAAATAGTTATTCTGTGAGATGATAGAAAAGTAAGTTTAATTTGCGTTTACTATATTTTTTCTTATCTATTATTCTGATAAATTATCATCAAAAACCAAAATTTTATGTAAGTTATAACTTTGCTTCTATCTGCATAACTGGGCAATATAGCAAAAACAGAATCTCTTTTCAAACATGGGATATTTGTGGAATTTTTATTATATTAGCAAATAGTTAGTTATGAAATTTTAATTTATGTCATAAACCCACGCTTCACATACCCACAATCGATTAGGGAAAAGGCTAATCTACCCAATAATATAGCACTGAATATTCATTAAGATGAGCTAGTAATAACGTGCCAGATTTTGGCAACAGCTTTATCGCTCGAATCCAGGCGCCTTCGTTTCGTGTATAAAAGTATCGGTCTATTTATTCTCTATATTGATAACTCATCACAATATTTATTGCCTGATAACGCCCAAATATTTTGTGATGATGGCTGCTCTTTTGTCATGAATATGATCGATGTAAATTACCGGAAATTTTCTAAAATCATCCCGTTTTATATCCGTTACGTTAATCTCGTAATCTGTATGGTATTTCCTTATCTCAGTTGTGTTGGGTAGGTTTTACGGATATTCAGTAAAACGACTTTAGCATTAGAAAGGAAATGTTTGATACTGCGGTATAACTAAACATACTAAAGGAGCATTACTCAATTTTTTTCACTTTTAATAGTGTTTGATGAGAATAGGATAGATGCTATAAACAAATTATGATGCTTTTCAAATGGAAGTGTATCTATATATATATATATATATATATATATATATATATATATATATATATATATATATATATATATATATATATATAAAACAGTTCCATAACTGACTGACTGACTGACTAACAACAGACAACGCACAGGTCAAACTGCTGGACCTAAAGGGTTGAAATTCTGCATGGCGATTCTTCTTATAGTATAAGGGTGCTCTAAGAAAGAGTTTTGAAAAATTCTTCTTAGATTTTTTTAAATTAAATTTTTAAGTTGTTTTTGTAACATTCTTTAAAGTTTTCACTTAAAATAATAATATCAGGGTTATAAAATTTGTATCACAACAAAGATCATAAAAATTTATTTAAAATGAAATCTTTTTTGAATCTTTACCTCTATTTTCTGATTTTTAGTGAATTTTTAAAAATTACTTTTCAGAATTTAATTTATTAAATGGTGATCAAGTGGTTTCTTTTCTTTTTGTGATACTTTAAATTAATTTTATGCCACGTGCATAACAACGAAATAAATTGACCAAAATATTTTTTCTTTCTAATTCGGCAGACGATTGGACATCATCCGAAAAATATTAAAATACAGTAAAAAAAATGTTACTCAAACTGTATTATATTAAACTGTACTAAATTCTTTAGTATGTTCTATTAGATTTAATTTGAATATTTTCTTCTACATTATTTTGTCTATAAAAATACCCGTTGCGATTTTCTTATAAATATATATTTTTGGGGGGTTTTTGGGCATTAATTGCATACAATGACCTTTGTAGTTAATTTGAATGTACTCCGTAACGAAGCACAGGTATTCAGCTAGTCATTTAATAAGATAAATGGTCACTAAAATTAGTCACGTAAACCTAAAACTCAAATTGCAAGCGATATACTAATAAAAATCACATAATGCCCCATGTTTGAAAAAAAATTAATTTTCTGTATATTTCTCTATATTTTTCTGTGATTTAACTCAATTTTTAAAAAGATGTATTTGTTTCTTAATAACTTCTTTCTTTTAAAAAATTTTCGATTTACAGAGGTACAGTAAGTAACTGTGTTCCTCATGGCTTTGCATTCCTTAGGCTTTGCATGCTAAGGAGTACCACCTCAATTTTGTCGGAGCACCCCCAGGGAAAACATCTGGGGAAATCGTACCATCTTCTATCCTGTCTAACCTCATAGGGGGACTTCTCCATCTACATACATACATACCTTCATGCATTCTTACATTCATTCACACTTACAATATACATACAAAAACATGCCTCATAAGTAAGTTTCAGCTCTGTGTGCTCGGTCTAAGCCCGCCTGAGTCCGTAAACCTCTAAACAGATTAAAGAGCCAGAACCTAACCCGTTCTTCACTCAACCGGCCTTCTATATGTTATTCTTGTTTGCTAATGCTTCCTGGTTTGAAGTTTCAGTCCAGGTCCACATAGGCTTTGCATGCTAAGGAGTACCACCTCAATTTTGTCGGAGCACCCCCAGGGAAAACATCTGGGGAAATCGTACCATCTTCTATCCTGTCTAACCTCATAGGGGGACTTCTCCATCTACAAGTTAAACGTGCCCATATCCGACCTAGACACGAAGGTAATAAATGGTGCTTTTTGGGATTCGAACCGAGCACTTCCGGCGCCGAAAGCCGACTCGCTACCACTAGACTACCTCCAGCCAGCCTTCTCTGTAAAGAGGCTGATTTCAATCAATTAGTCAGCATCACATCTTTCCATTAAGACAGTAATAGAGGAAATTTTAAAAAATTAAACAGATATATAATTAACACATAACATAATAAACAAGCATATGTGAATGTGATTTTTTTATTGCCATATGATTCATAATATTAAAAAAAAATCACAATTTTTAACATCTTGCTCGATACTTAAAATAGCAAGTCCGTTTATAATCTTTCTGTGCACCTTATTGAACGAGGTTAATTTTTAATTATTTTTAACTTACTAAAGGAATGTTCTACATATGATAAAGTCGCAGACAATGAAACCAATATTCTTCGTACAGTTTATACATTTGTGAGACGTTCAATGTAATTGTCATTTAATATATATTGTAATATATCCTGCATAAAAATTACATCCTTTTTCTTTCAAAATCAGTTCTTATTTAAAGGCATAATTTTTTGGATAAAATCGTCTACATCTTTGTTATAAAATATCACAAAAATATTGCTATTTTTTTTCTAATTCATTGTTTTCTAATTTTAGATATCGGTTATTAACGAGAAAATTTTTAAATATTCCTAGTTTCTTTTTTGGCACCCCCCTCACCTTAGTATGGTTACCACAACCAAATTTGCTTCCGTAGTATTTCCCGAGAGTGAAATTTAGGCCGACTATATAAAATTAAATTAATTTAAATAAAATATTTTAGAAATCATTGTTTTCTTTTTTCCTTTTTTTCTTTCTTTCCATGGGATGCGGGGGCCTTGCATCCGCTGCAACCGTCGCTGAGGTCGGCCCTTGTCCCATGGCTCACTCTCTTGAAATGTATGAATTTCAAAAATGTGTGTTTTAAACCAATATCAATGAGCCTCTTAAAAACTATAACTAAAAATAAATAATCCAACAGAATTAGATAAATACTAGAAGAATATAGACAAAAAACAAACAGAAATCAAGCACTCAGGGCATCCACGCACCAGAGGCAAGATTCTGTATAAGTGCCGGAACTGAACCATAAAAAGACATAGAGGTAACCGACAGGACTCGTCATCAGGGTGCCTAACCTAATCAGTTACCTCAAGGGGAACTTTCTGAATAGGATGCAGGTAAGACCAAAGGACATCCCAAGGTCCCGAGTTCCCCATGGAAACATTTAGTCGAAAAAAAATGAAAAGACAAACACAACTTACAGTAAGGTATCAACGCACCGTACATGCAAGCACACAAATAATCCTAATGCAAAAGCCAAATACGCATACACTTCCCAATTCCGTAAGTGACGGTTATGGCGAAACAGCAGCCAGTTCTATCCTAGTAGTTACGTCATTGTAACAATACTACAGCTCCACCACCCATTACAGCTTAAACAAATGAAAACATAAACACTATCCTAAACATCTTTAAAAATCCCTAAGTCTAAATGCCATTTTTTTAAAACTTTTAAATTGCCGAAATTTTTAGGGAAATTGTTCTTGCTTAAGTTTTCCTCGAAACTGTTACATGCCTCCAAAAAATCCCCAGCGTTGTTACATATGTTTTTAATTCTGTAAAGTTGTGTGTAAAAAATATTATAATAAATTTTATAGTTTAAGTTGCTATGGAAATTAGTAAACGTGATAACCTCAAAGTTAAAATCTAACCTTATTATATATCCCTATTTTTATTTCTCTATTTTGAATTTTAATTTTTAAATTCAGATAAGTCGCACACAGATTATTATCGTTAGTCCTGTTTAAAGTTAGTTCCTTTGGGTAGATTTGATTAAGAAATTCCAAATCGTTGCAGTTAAAAATTATGAGGTCATCAAACCTCTTAAAAACTGTGATACTTTTATAACAGCAAGATTAATTTTTATTAATATAGTAACAAAATATTTTCTTTGCATTCCATTTTCTGTCTTTTCGTTCATCGTGCCTTCCTCACATCTTGTCGCATTAAAAATAGGTTGAGATGCATATTACAGTATAGTGATTGGGAATCGTCATCTGGAATAGAAAAATGACATCAATAAACGATAAACGAGGAATGACGACTCAAAACTATGAACCATGGAACATATTTATTTTGAGGGAATATGAAGGAAATGGCTTAAGGCCTCAAAAAATACAGAATGTTTGGCATTCTATGCTACTATGAAGACCGGTGGATGCTTCTTGAGTCCCCATGCGAACAGAATTCTTCTCCAACTGCCTTCGTTCATCTTCGGCATTCTCAAGACACCCTTAACCTCAAAGTTAAAAACCTCAAAATGTGTGTCAAAAACCCTCTCTGCTCTCCTTCCTGTCCAACAGGTCGGGAGCGATCTCATTTTGCAGGTGGCTGATGAGTTTTGCAGCTGTCCATCAGTCCGCCAAATTTGGCAAAGAGCGCTTGCCAAGCGGCGAGATAAACTGCGAAAACAAAGCTACACAAAGAGAAGCGATTATTCCATGTGTATCTCCGGGAGGCGAAAAGTAGCCAAACATGCAGCGTGATTTACCAACCCTTTCTCCCCCTGACGAGGAATTTCACTGATAAGAAAGCGGAGGTGCGTTCTTAGCGCCAAAAAGTAGATTTTCGTTGAATACAGTGCCATAGTCAAGGGTCAGTATCCACATTTATGCGGTACGCGCAGCTGTTAGGAGAAAAATCCCATAAGAAAAAGATAGTTTTAAAGGGCGGTACAAAACGTTACGACATACCTTTTGGGTTAGGGATGTTGTTCCTAACGCGACAGGCAATTTTGTCTATTAAGACATCAACCTTGTTCTCCGGCAGGCGGGATTGAACCCACAACCTGGCAGTAGAGGTATTCAGAGAACGCCTGAGGGCCGGACCATTGCGCCACCTGGCCGGCTGGTGGGGAATGTTTACCCACCTGAAAAACTTTTTTGAGACCCCAAAAAGTTCTGTTAAGTCAACGGATATTTAGTTGACCATTAAAAATAAAAATATTTGGACGTCTTCGTAAACATGCAGAAAGTAGTCATATGCATCCAAATTCTCAGCTTACATGGAATAACTTAAACTCTAACTTAAAAGGGCACTACTTAAAAAAATTCTACAATCAGAAAGAAACGCCAAACTTTACGGCAACAAGTCATCTTCTTGTTTAGAATCACAATTTGTGGAGAAATAAAGACCAGTAGCCAAGTCTATTGAACGTGAAGCGGAAAAAGAAGCATTATCGTAGGATTAGTTCTTTTCCTTGGTCCTGGAAAAAAATCTTTTTAGGCCTTGCATTTCTTTCTACAGTGGTCTTAAAACCATCTAAAAGCCCTTGTTTACAGTCATTATTCTTTTAAAGTGTTTTTAAACGAATGTTTGTAATCATTATTCGGTTAAACAACTAAAAGAGATTCTTTAAAATCGCATTGACCTCTCAAACTGTAGAAAAGGTAACAAATACAGTTGCTCATCTATCATTTATTAAATATTTATCTTTTAATAAGCAAAAATATCAGAAAATTTTTGATCAAATTAAAATTGTTTATTTTGGGGTATATATGGGAACTGCTTAGTATCTTTTTGCCTGGTATCTATGTGTTTAATTAAACACAGGCGTCGAGCAGAAGTAGGGTCCGGGTTCAAACATGGCCTGCCTCATACTGTGAAAATATAATAAAATATATTCAAAATGAGCCTTGAAACTTTTTGAGTTTGCCTTAAAATTAAATTTTGTGTAACATTTTCCCCTTAATTCAGTTTTTACTGGCAGGAATACTAGTGAATTTCAGTCATCCTAAAATCAGAATTCACATTATATTCATAGAAATTGCATGGTGAGCCTTTTCCTTCTTAGATCAAATACTCACTTTTACAGATGTGCTGCCCAGATCATATGGCAGATGGCACCGGGTGTTTCCATAATGGACTCGGGTTTGAATCTCGGATACGTTCTTGTACTATAAGGTGCTCCCATAAACAGGAAGCCAATAAAATTGCGGTATATCTGGGCAAAAATCCCCAAGACGAATTAGGAAAAAAAAAATTCAGTGACGTTGAAATTTGTATGGTATTATTTTTTAATTTGTATTTTGCAAAATTAAATTTCTACGTAATTACATAGAAATCTATGTAATTTCTATGTAATTAAATTTCTATGTACATTACCTAAGTATGCGGAAACTTGTGTTAAATTTTCATCGCAATTGACTGGTGTGCGTGAAGTTGCATATTGGTTTTTTGTTGGTCAGCAATTAAAGCCAGCAAGGGTAGTTGATCCAGTACCATTCTTCTCCGCGTTTTGCCTGATTACATATTGCGAGGTTTTTGTCGGTTCTATATGCAAGAATAAAATCGATAAATAGTTCTTTTATGGAAAATACTTTTATGGCTTATTGGAAGTATCGTCACCACAGTAGCATTGCAGTTTGGGGAACTTTCATCTAACAATGCCGTTTTGGAATGGCGTACTTTTTGCATGTACTCGTAATTTTTTAAAAATGTACGAAACGTTTTTATAAATAAATATTCATATGCATATGGATGATATACTATGATAACATAAATCATCATATATTACTTATATTTTACTAGTGAATATATGTAAATACGTGTAATATAAAACAACTTTTAAACGTTTTCCCTCTTATTTTATTCTACATAAATGCAGAGTTTATTAAATATTTGTATTATGAAAGATTTTGACAACAGCATGCTGTATGCTGGTACATACGGTATGCTGTAATTATACCACTGACAAAGTAAATTTCCTAATAGTGTTTTTATAACATAACATTGAGAAGATCAAAATGGAGCAAGAAATGCAAAATAAACAATTTACAACATTTATGTATGTAACAGAAAAGACTTGTTTTGTCAAAGTTAAACTTTTGCACTAAACACTATACTAATTTTAACTCCTCTTACTCATTGCTAGGCCCTTCCTTACCTACCCCTTTGGTTTGAGAAAGAACAGTTATTTTCTACGCTGCCATATCGACAAAAACACTGGTTACATTTGCCGAGATTTTCCCAACAAAATTGATGACAGCTGTTCAGTTGAACGAATGCCTTTCCGTTCCATACGGATATTGCCTTCCGTTTCGGAGATCCCCAGGTGATCTGAGATATTTGTGTCGAGCACAGTGTCGCAATCCCCGAGCCCCTGACCAATATATTTTGACCCCACATCCGATATTTTTTCTATTTTCTGGTTTGGGTGAGAAGTGTGCATTAACACGTCTCTGGGGTACACTCCGGACTTACCGTTTTTATTACCCTTTCTTCCATTTCCACGCCCCCAATCCGCTTGGTTACGAGCGTGGAAAGAAATGAAACTATCCTATATTTATTGCATGTTGGCTCTTTATGCTGCAAGTATAATGGCTAGATCTGATATCATATTTGATTTTATACATCCCATGTGTCTAGGGATAGAAATTACGAAAACGTTCAGGTTACCGAGTGACGGATTTTTAGTTTTTTTCCTGTGCCAGCCGATCAGTTTTAAAAGCAGACCAAAGCGAACAATTGCAAAACATTGGCACATCCTTTCCTTACGTAGTAATGTATTGCGCTGACCCCGATCTTTAATTACCATTGAGAAATTAAAATGTGTCACAAAGTTACCCCGCCGAGTACTTTTAGCCCAGTCAAAATAGGTTTTATGGCTAAAAAAAATATGAAAGTTTTTAAAATTGGTGGAGATGTTTGTTTAGGCATGCTAATGAACATACTAAAAGTCCCCACCGATCAGACTTGAGCTTTCGCCGCCATCTTGGAAAATGTGTACACTTTTTTGGTTTTTTGGAAATATCTTTAAAAATATTGATTTTATAAAAAATAATTAAATACAAAAATTAAAGAGCATTAAATTATGAACAATAATCATTCATAACATTTTTTATATGTCTAACAGGAACAAAGATAATTGACTTTGAAAAGAGCGCACTATCACACCTGGGACGCGCAAGCGCGGTTCCCCATCGCAGTGGGGGGAAATACCCGCGCATGTGCATTCCATAATTAGCCAAATTAGTTTTACACTAAATGGGAAGGTTTTTTGTATTTTTTGAAATAACTAAGGAAATATTAACTTTACGTAAAAAAAAGTTTATTTCAAAAATTAAAAAACATTAAATTATGTACAAAAACGATTTTATAGATTTTTGTCGTAAACCTAACAGGAACGAAGATATTGACTATAAAATGCGAGTTGATAATGGAGATAGCTTCAAAGTCTTGTTGCAGGCGCTCTTCTTTGAATTTATAACCTCTCCCACATTTCGGCATTCTTTAAACACAAGCAAATAGACTTTAATGTTTTTGGCTATGTAGATAATTAATCATTATTAATATTATACATGAATGTAGTAAACTTGGTTGTATTCACTATCAGATTTCCATTGCGAATAATTATTCAAGCTTACCTACTTGAGTATTTACGTGCTTTATTCGGTACGGGATTCTCCCCTTCGTCAGGCATGTATAGATCGTCTATGGATCCGCTAGGATCGGCCCATTCATCAACTTCTTTCATTCGATCGTCATCATCAACAGGGCTGATGCCATTCTGACATACCACCTTGCAATTATTGCAGGCCGTTGTGCAGTTGATGCCTGCTTTCCGACATCCGCATCTTCCTCCACAGTCAGTCTTACAGTTGCAAAACACCATGTTTAAAACTGAATCGGAAGCTACTGCATCCATAGTTGTGATGGGCACAAGAATTTTCTCTTGACGCTTCCAGCCCCATAGGCAGTTTGGCCTTTCTTTTTCAGGTGCTCCAAGGTCTTCCTCATTTTAATTTCGATGGCTCGTATTTGAGTGTGTGCGTTTAAGGTTTCTTGCGATGGTGGTTCAGTAGCAAAATCTCGAAACAACTCACGGAGATTTTTACATTCCAAATCCGATATGTCCATGCCGTCAAAAATTATTTTTGCTAAGGCTGTTTGGGTCAATAAATGAGCTCGGACGGCCCTAGCGTATGCATGGCCAGGCAACATTTTTTCTACTGACGTAGGTGCATAAATCAAAGTGAGTAATTCTTTTAACCCACTTCCAGCCATTATGTACCCAATGCAGCCTAAGATTGACATTAAAAGATGGAATCCACCAAGCCTCACAATACAACTTGATAATAATGGATTGGATGTTGCTGCGACTATCTCTCGAGCTTTAATATACAGTGGCTGGTCAAACGTGAGTATGCAAGACTTTTGGTGCATTTTAACACACTGCTGGGCAGCATATTTCAGCACAGTGAAAATGGTGTCATACTTGCTTGGTGGTGAATTAACAAAAGAAAGGGTTATTACTTTGGTCTTTTCACAAGGCTGGTTTCTGGTTATACAATGGAAAAATCTTTTCCATTCAGGTATCTGTGGAAGACCTAACCACTTAGCACACATCCAGGAGATATCAGATGGCTTAGGCAGTGGTAAATCTTCCCCTAAAGGATTTAAGACATTCAAATCTTCGATAGTAATTGCTTTTAACCCAGGCCCTCGAAAATTTTCAAACGTTTCCGGAGGAATGATTCTCATTTTGCCTACGGTCGATGCGGATGTAAGTTCGGTTAATTTTTTTATCTTCGTCCCGGGTTCCACTGCTGACGCTGGAGTAAAACAAGTAATCCCCCCCCCATGCTATGAAACGTATTCAGGCCATCGATTGTCGACACATTGAAATTTGCATTGTCAAATAATCACATTGAAATTTGCATTGGCAGAATGATCCCTCGCGCATTTGGGGTTGCGGATGATTTATGGCTGACATCTCAAGTGTTTGGGCTTCATAGTAAGAATAACAAAATCCCAAATTCGAGAGCATTGTTATTAAATTCTTGGAACAGAACTTTTTGTACAAAAATAAAGCAAGACCATTGAGCAGAGGAGACATAAATGATCGTGACCTTAGCGCTGATATAATGACGTGAGCTATTGAAGTAACTTTTTTTTCCGCCTTAGCAGTCTTTTTTTTAATAATCAAGTGCTCCAAAAAAGATTTTAGGTTTTCTGGAAGGCCCTTGTTCACATCTCTGAAAAAATTATCACTTGGAGGATAGCAATGAGTGTTATAAACTGGTGTCTGGATATCTTCTTTTCCAGTGTATTACGTAAACATACGACAGTAACTTTTTTGGAGTTTGAAGCAAAAATAATGCCATCCCCGTATTTTTGTTTCAACTTATTTCTCAAAGTGATGTCGTCTGGAACTAGGTTTGTAATTTGAGATTTGAGTTCGGGTAGTGAGAATTGACAGTCGTCATTATTATCAAGGAAGAAGGATATTTCGTCTACAGCTGCTGAGACGTAATCCGACTCAGGCCGCCCTCTCTTTCTGATTGGTGCAGTGTGTAGAAAAAAGTCATGGAGCAATCTTCTTGATAAATCGCATCAGCTGCAACTAAATCAGCAACGTTTATTATACCACACTGAACTTCCTCTCCCCACTGGTCATGTCTATTCTCTGCAGCTTCAAGAACTTTGTTTTTGATTTCGAGACTCCTAACTTCGTATATAGTTCTTCGCCTGTCAGTTGGGTTTTCTTTTGTCTTGCTTTGAATTCTTCGTCTATCACTGCAGTACAAAAGAAACATTTTGTTCGAAAATCGAACTGAGTTAAAAAAGATCGTAAACTTACCGCGCGCTCTTCACTTTGGGATGTTGACGCGATTTCTGCATTTCTTTTTAAATCAACTTTTATACTTCCTGGTCTGGTGTAATTTCTCCGACACAACGAATGAACCGAAACAGATTTTAAATGTTCCAACTGTTCATGCTTATTGTCTTTTCTTTGGACACTAGTTCTCTTTAAAGCGTCGATCCTCTTTTCTACTACATTCACGAAATCATCGTTTGACATTAATTTTTTACATATAAAACATAGTCCGTATCAGCTATTGTTCACAGAAGCACACGGAACGGTGACTAACTATTACCTGGCTAGGAAAATACTAGGGTAAGACCGATTTGGCGCCTTACGGTATGCACATGCGCGTGTCTTCCAGCCATCGCGATGGGCACCCACGCATGCGCGTCCCTGGGGTGATAGTGCGCTCTTTCCAAAGTCAATTAACTTTGTTCGTGTTAGACTTATAAAAAAAATATAATATATGTTTTTTGTGCATTGTTGTTTGTAGAAGCTACCTCCATTATCAACACGCATTTTATAGTCAATATCTTCGTTCCTGTTAGGTTTACGACAAAAATGTATAAAATCGTTTTTGTACATAATTTAATGTTTTTTAATTTTTGAAATAAACTTTTTTTACGTAAAGTTAATATTTCCCTAGTTATTTCAAAAAATACAAAAAACCTTCCTATTTAGTGTAAAACTAATTTGGCTAATTATGGTATGCACATGCGCGGGTATTTCCCCCCACCGTGATGGGGAACCGCGCTTGCGCTTCCCAGGTGTGATAGTGCGCTCTTTTCAAAGTCAATTATCTTTGTTCCTGTTAGACATATAAAAAAATGTTATGAATGATTTTTGTTCATAATTTAATGCTCTTTAATTTTTGTATTTAATTATTTTTTATAAAATCAATATTTTTAAAGATATTTCCAAAAAACCAAAAAAGTGTACACATTTTCCAAGATGGCGGCGAAAGCTCAAGTCTGATCGGTGGGGACTTTTAGTATGTTCATTAGCATGCCTTAACAAACATCTCCACCAAATTTCAAAACTTTCATATTTTTTTTAGCCATTCGTCAAAATCGGGTCTATTTTGACTGGGGTATTTGTGACATCTGTGTTTTCGCCTTGAAATCCAAGAGGAAAAATTACTTTACACAAAGTTAGACAGTAAAAGCTTGATACACAATTATACATACATATTACAAATATTGGATAGCTTTATCAATATATTTCACATCAAAGAGACCTCGGGTGCCCAGGGCAGCCATCAGTTCTTTGAGAAGATGAGGAAATTCGTCTTTCGGCATATTCTGCTCCTTCGGGTAGTTTTTTTTTCCAGATAGTCGATGCTTCTTTCTCTCCAGTGGTATTTTAGAGGACGGAAAAATGCAACATAGAGCGGCTGGAGGAGGTGGGTCGACTTTGTGGGTTATTTTGTGACAGCGTCAATGTGTCACAAAATAACCCCGTCACCTTTCGATATTTAGGTTATGTCCTCATATCTCTGGGAAATATCATTACATAATAGTTATATTGCTCCATAATCTAACCAACATTTTAACAATAAAAAATAATTACCTGTTGTAGTTGGTGGTATAAGGTGTTAGCCTTCAGCACACAAAATTTCCGAAGTTTGAGTCAATAGCTTGACAATGGGTTTGAACAATACACTGGCCTGTGGAGACAAATGGCGCGCAGAAGCTTCGGACACTGGCCACTAGATGTCTCTGTATGTCGGAGAAGCTGTTGACGCTGTCTTTGGCCTTCCCAGTATCACAGGCACGGCGCACCATCAGAAATAGGAAAAAATTACTATGTGTCACAAAGTTACCCCTGCGGTCACAATGTCTTATGGTTCATCAAAACTAGTTTTTGTCTAGTTTTCCTGTTCTCCTTCAATCAAAGTTCAACAGCATATCAGAAATATAAAGCAGTGGTTGAAACTTTGGTTACTGTGTATGACTTTTATGTGATCGAGATCTTATAAGTTGTTTCAGCGCGTCCCATATTCATTCCTTGATTAACAGTAAATATTCAGCATTTTTATAAATGAGACATTTTTGGCAGAAATAGGGACAGTCAACCAATGTAGGATCCGCATACCAATGTAGGATTCGCAGATTTTTTTGTATAAATAGGACTTCGTGGTTCCAGGTTTAACAGCTGTTCTTATTATGCCCTCCCAACAGAAGGAACTATTACCAGTACCATTGTGACAGCTGGATTTGCCATTCCATACATGACACGTTTAGCAGACTGAAAATATTGGAAACGTTCTTTTAGATATCATCCCACCAAAACAGGTCAGAATAAGTCGTTCTTACTAGTAATTGCAGTGGATTGGAGTTTCCCGCCTTTGAATGGGGTTAATTTTATTACTTATAGGAGAATGCGCGGAACAGCTTCGATATAGGACCCCATTGGCGATATTTTGTAATTGCGACTTTTTTTTGTCGCCTATCCAAACATCGCATCGTATGAATTACATAGAAATTTAATTTTGCAAAATATAAATTAAAAAATAATACCATATAAATTTCAAATAATATAATAAGGAAAACAGCATAAACTTTGTAGATCCAGAAATCACAGATAAATCTACACGGAAAGGCATAGTTAAATCAAAATAAAAAATAATTAAGAAAAAAGCGGTACAACCTTGTTTGCTTCACGTGACTGTCGCAGGGTTGCCGAAACGAATTATGTGTATACCAAATTACCAATATACGAATTCTACTATACCAAAGCTGTTCCAATAGGGTTGAAGTTGAAAAGGGCACATTCCATCGGGTTACAATCTGGGAAATGGATTATTTCAGTTTAAAACACACGCGACTGTGGGAGAGTTGCCGAAACGAATTCTGGAATACCATATGCGCCAAATGTAAAATTCGCCAATACAAAATATCGCCAATAGAGTCCTATATCGAAGCTGTACCGGAACATTTATTTTTAAGACTGAGGCAATAGCTCTTCATATGTGTCGTAATGGGAGAAACATATTTATGTAAATATGCCATAAATTCTAGCGTATTATTCTAGTATCACTAGATAATACTCAGACGTATGCATGAAAGCTAGCAAAATATCACATACAACTTAAAGTACTTTTGCCCTTTAAATGTACACTGAATTTTTAACTATTGATAAGCTGTAATTTAATTGAAGATGTAAGCTAAACATATTATTAGTTATGCATAATACGTATCGGTAGGTAATGTGAAAAAAAGGATATAATTGATTGTCCTCATAGCTGCTGATCTCTCCTTTATTTTTTGGTACCATAGCTTGCACATCATGATCTTCATGTGTACATTCATCTATCAATCAGTCAATATATCTATCTAGCTTCCTTTCAAGAAGCCGTGGTTGCATAGTTAAAATGGCATTGTTAAAAGCAAAAGCTAAATTCAGCAATAATCATTTGTAAACCTCAATAATAATCATAGTTTAAAATAATTCGTGGGTATTTTAGGATTACATTGTGAAATATGATCCACACTCAGTAATTTTTTAGTACAATTTGTTCAGAATTTCATAGTCATCCGAATATGTAATGTAGAAATTAGGATTTTGTTATGCGTAAAACTCGAAGTGTAAGGCATTCGTTCAAAGAAACTGTTTATACATACTTCAAATCAACCTTATGATATCGAGAAAATTAATGCGAGCATTTTATAAACAGGTGGGAACAAAGACAAATTTTGGATTTAACTCAAAGTCAGACCAGAGGCAGGAAAACAGATCATTCAAAGTATATTCTTGAAATTAATCGACAGGAAACTATTGATGTGTTGATTAAACATTTCGTTTCCAACTCGTTAAATAAGAAAGAAAACTTGCTCGCAAAAATATAAATCCCGACAGAAGTTTAGAAAGAAACGTTCTTGAGTGTGGTTAGTTTAAAATGATCTTTGGACAACAGAAAAAAAAATCTTACACTTCAACAGCCATGAAAATAGACATAAGATTAAATGATAGCACTTTTTATAATTATACCTGTTACATGATCTGAAAACTGGACTACAGGCGTTATAAGTTCATTTCTTTTTCTGTTGTTCAATCGATACATTAAAATATCAGTAATACATCCCTTTTGCAATTATGCTATCTTTAAATTCGAGAGCATTTCATCTCGGTCGTAATTCATTCAAGAATAGAGGATTCGAATTACTCTCACACTGTTCTGATACCTTCTACCGTCCGGCAAAATTTTTAACTAGGTTAGACTCCTAATTTACCTTTTTATAAAATGTATAACTGTTTAAAGGATTTTACAAAGTAAGGTATATCGTATTTTGGTTAAAATTAAGTAAATTTCGCAATGTCTATCCTAAGCACTTAACACGTCTTTATCTTACCTAATCCCAGATGATAATCCATTTTAAGGGGAAAATTGACTATTCTCAGACTTTGATGTACAAGGCAAATTTGTTCGGTTTCATAGAAGTTAGCCAAAGGAGAATGAGTTTTTTTTACTTTTAAGCTGTGTTGGTCTCTGGTTTCAATGCAATGTCCGTGATAACAAAAGGATCTGTAAGAATTTGAGCTAAACCCATTAACTAATGGTACGTATGTGTAGTTGGAAGGGCGGCTTGCTTCAAAAGACTTTTTACATCAAAGAATATTATGCTTTATCTGCCAAAACCCGAGATGCCTTGGTTTTGAATTTCACAGATTAGTACATAGGTAGTATGAGGAGAATTTATGATAAATAAACGAAAGGGGTGATATACAAATTGACAATTACACTACTCGTGAAAGAAGGTTGGAAGGTAAATTAAAAGTTGTACCCCAATGAAATGGGTTTGATAAAAGGAAATTAAATATTGTATATCGATTATATAGACGGGGATAGAGAGCTACTTGAAATTTATGTTATTGATGTTAAAAATGATTTAAGGTAACATACATAGACATAAAAATGTGCTTGACTTTAGATAATTAATATGACTGTTTGCTGTGATTCAATTTAAATAGTAATGTTATAAAAACCATTAAATATATTAACGTGATGTCACATTCAGTGGACAAAAGTCTGTATAGTCTCAATCCAAAAAGGAAATAGCGCCCTTCACGATCCCTAATTCGGAGGAAATATCGAATAGCAGTACTCTAGTAGTGTAAATTGGCTACTTTTTATTTAAGAGCCTGCTTTTAAGAAAATTGGTCTAAAGGGAAATTATCAGAAAGTACTAGATAAAATCTCCTATAATCACATGTACCGATGTAATGTGATGACACAAATTTAGGATATTTTCCTTTGAAATACTACTAGGTGCAAATGACAAACTTTTTACCAGTATCATAACTAGGATTCTTCACTACCATGACGACCTTATCAACCATAAAGGGATCTAATTATTTTAAGCTTTTTTATCTAAACGGCTAAAAATGTTCAAATCAGTTTTATTACTACGAATTGTAGTAGTATCATTTTAAATTAAATTCTCATAAAAATTCACGTTAATAGCCATATGGGGTGAATAAAGAATGTATTATTTCATTCAATATATATATATATATATATATATATATATATATATATATATATATATATATATATATATATATATATATATATGACAGGCAGCGTGTTTTGCTCCTGTGTAAATTCGATTTGATGCAGTCAATACGTATATTAAAATAAATGGGCGAGTGGCGAGGCCATTAAGGAAGTAATCTAATTCGTGATAAATCCAGCTTTATTGAACTTCATAAGTTGACCACTCTCCAGGTTGATTACCGCGCTTCGCCATTTTGATAACTTATTCGGCACGCAGCCGCGTAACGAAACCGCTCTCAACGAAATTCCGCTCTCAACGAAATTCGCCTCCAATATGGCGCGAAAAACCCAATTCCCTCCGAGCGCCTGCTGTACGCGCATGTGCAGACCTCAACCTTTGGTCATCTGGACTCTTAAAATCGCTGATCTTGTAATTTTGACTTCGCACCCAACCTTTACATTTCTAAAAATAAATCTTCTAACCTAGAATTATTCGCTTTGCGCTCAAGTCGCCTCTAAAAGATAATTTCCCCACAGCAAAATACGCGCGCGCTTTGTAAATGAAATATTAGATTCTTATTATTTTAAGCCCCCTTTCCCCGTACTTCTCAACTATATTTTGACAGTTCAGATATGTTTTGACATATATATATATATATATATATATATATATATATATATATATATATATATATATATATATATATATATATATCTGTGTGTTTGCATGTGTGTATGCGTGCTTGTAACGGGCACAACAATAAAACTAGCATAATATTTGGCTAATGAAGAAAGTGAATTAAGGTGTCATGTAGGACAGGCAATAAATATGTTTCAATACAATCCGTGACATTCCTGATAATTTATTCATCGTGTTTTTTTCTCTATCTAAACTTCGGAACGTTTACTAAATTTAAGTCAAATTATCAACTATAAATGGCTTAAATTATGTTATTGTTTCCTTAGAATAAGATACTCATCATACACATCAGGTCTCAAAGTTTGGTAGTCAGTATTTTTACCACAAACTGCTGCGTAACAATAGCTTTTAACCCTTCAGCAGGCGTTCACGTGTACAAAGTGCTACATTTTCGTAATTTTGAATGATTTGGTTTTACATGTAAGGTTTGTATGGTCTAAGCAGTTTCTATTTATAGCTACACCCTTTCTAATGCTGGTCTGATTGTCTGACCCTTGTATTCCTTTTTATTCATTGTTAGTCGTGATTTAACCGTGGTAAACCAGCTATTATATTGGATTACAATATGACAATAGCAGGAGTTGATGTGGTCGATCAAATGTACAGCTATTGCACGGTATCCCGCATATCACGAAGATGGACAATCTCATTGTTTTTTAGGTTTTTGGACATCATAGGAATCCATTCGCAAGTTGTCCTTAGATCCAATAAACCGGAAGTTTTGAAATAAGGCGATTGCATTTGCATTCTTTGTCTTTTAGTTATAAATATATCTCAATATTATCAACATTTTATATCTTGTCATAAAACGCTGAATTATTATTTTCAATTTGAAAAAAAAAGTTTATTACGAAAGAAATAATCAAGGTTGAAAGAGACGTTGCATTTTGTCCGACGCGCCCCTGGTGCTGTTCCAAATATTGGCGCTTTTGCTGAAGGATTAAAGTTTTAAAAAAATTTCAGGTAGTCTCTTCTAACGAAACTTCCGTGGGTAATTAACGTAGGATTACTTATCGTTATATGTATCTATATATCTGTACGTATGTGTGTATGTATATGTATATATATATATATATATATATATATATATATATATATATATATGTCAAAATTTTGACGCATTTTGGTACTTTTCTGCTGTCCAAGCGATACAATCTGGGTTTGGCGCGCTGCCAAAATTATAACTCTCGAGGACGGATGAACGGACGGTTTCAGCGTGTGAAATTTTCCTTTCCGGAGGAGCGTTATGGAAGAACGTAATCCTACGTTAAAATTAAGTTCTTACATGTTAATCATTCCTTGTATTGAATAGCAGATACAACTTTTCTTGATTTTCGTATTAACCCATATATCAGGCATATTACTCGTAATATGGCTATTAAAGATGCCAACAAATGTGTTACGGGCGGGCCTTTGTATGTGTTCTAAAAAATTCCTCCCATGACTTTGCAATGATATTTTTTCTTCTTTGGTTCTTCTACTCTGTCTGAACTGCGGAAACTTTTAATGCTGTAAAAAAAAGTCCGGGCTTTCTTTCAATGATACAGGAATTTAACGACGATTTTTCTCGTTCAGTTTTTGTATCCTATGGGAATGATTTAAACCAGTTCTTTTTTTCTTCCCCATTGACACATCGTTTGAAATATTTCTGGGGTTCAAGAAGGGATTTTAAGATACCTCGCGTATGGTAAATAGGACTCGAGGGTGCTGTGTTATGATATATTTTCAGAATGCCACAGGATATCTTTCTTTGAGATATAGGAAATCACTTCTTCCAGAACAGTCATTAACAAGGCTGTTCAAAATAGAAAAAGTTTTGGTTGTTTCAGTATTTTTTTTAATCGTTTTGCTGTTACGAACTCACTTAATAGTTGCAGCAAACCTTTATTGTATGAATTCGTTCCCCAGTTAATTTCTTTTGATTGCATAAGATTGCATACTGTAAGGACTTTGCCTTAAACAAAAGACTGTCAGCCATTTTGTATTTAATGATTTAATTGCATTTCTCGACTAAATACAGGATATTTACAATATATATAAAAGATTAAATTCGTGGGTTTACGGCATCGACGAGGAAGGTCAAGTTTGAGTTGTCGCTGCGCTCGTGCAAAACTTTCTAGGCCCGGAAATATCTCCTTGTCTCCGGCTTCAGCGTCACTCTGACTAACTACGTCTCTGAATCTCAGAAGCAATGAATCCAAGTTCGGCGACATTATATACCACTGCTGATTGTTCTCGAAAGGTCTGGATAACTCCGCCTCTCTTTATTCAGTTACATTCCCAGACAACTAGGCGCCTCCGGTCGGCAACTTCCTTTCTGTAGCTGACAGACTGTTCTGGGAGCTGTCGGTAGCACTTCCGGACATTATACCGCCAGGCGACTGTCTGTCTGCAGCCGTCCCAATCAATTATGGGCACAAACCGCGCGTTGATTGGTCGTAGCGGAATTTCCCTGCGCAAGAAATTCGCTATTGTACGGGAGTCGTTACAATACTTTCTGTATTGTTATTTTTCAATGCTCTTTTGGTCACAACATTGAATTATTAGCCTGTTCGACTAATTTTAAGACACAATACAGCTTAAATTGTATCGCTATACATGTTTCGAAAGATAATTATTGGTGTGTAGAAATTACAAATCTTAGAGCAATTTCAAATTTACACTGATTCAGCTAGTATAAATATGTGTATTTTAATTAAACAACTGCACACTATCTTAGGAATTTCTGTATGTGTTGGGTGCGTTATTTAAACTCACAGTAGGAGATGTATAGCTGTAATGTGCAGTTAATCGATGATACTTTTTAAATGATAGTAGTTTTAACAACGGATGTAAAAGCTAACTGATTTATTCAGTTTCATTTCCAGATGTAATTAGATTTCTAATTCATTCTCTTTTAATGGTAATTTCTTGCGTTTTCCACACCTGAATTATGCACCTAACTTTGGAAGTAATTTAATTTCTACATTTTATTGATTCCTGATGTTTTCCGAAAACTATTTTTTTGTTCTTAAAGGCCTTAAAATTCTCTGATAGAATGATATACCCTGTATTTCATTCTGTAACCATAATATTGCCGTTTCGACATTGCTTGCTTCGTTGGTACATTTACGAGCAACATCAACAATCTTTTTTTATACTTTGTTTGTTTACGAAGAGCTTGTGTACACGTTTGGTGAGTAATTCAAAACTAGCTTGAAAATTCCAGCCCATAAATAATAAGGTTGTTTGAGGCTTCACTCTTATCGGACCAGCAAAATCGTAAACACAGCCTAGTTATATCAGCAATGTTTAAGTACAGATTGTTTTCTTTATAAACTTCTGATACTCCGTTTAAGATGCGTGTTTTATAATATACTAGCTGAAGTACCCGACGATGCCCGGGATTTTAAGAATGTTTGTTGTTAACCAAAATCAATTTAAAAATTAACACAGTATAAATAACATAAAAAATATATGTGAAATGTTATACACGTCTCAGAATTTCAGCCTTTCATCATTTTAATACTAAAATCTGAAAAGTAAAAATGTCAAATTCTCTAATGTTTGTTAACCAAAATTAATGTAAAACTAAGCACAGTATAAATAACATAGAAAAAAAACCTTGTGAAATCTATAAATATATAAATTTATAATAAACTCCTCAGAATTCAGCTAGAATTAGCCTTTCATCATTGGGGTAAAAAAAAGCTGCAATTACAGGTTCAGCAGAAATTTCCAATAGAACAATGATATGACTGCAGCGTTGCCTCTTAAAAAAATGAAGTGTTTGATTGAGGGCTGCAAACCATTCAACTCCTCTCCACATTTAACTCCTATAAACATCCTCTACATATTAAATTCCTTTTCTCTCCATAATAAACTCCTCAGAATTTTGGTATATTCAGCCTTTCATCATAGTACCACTAAAATCTGAAACATCCTCTCCAGAAATATAAATTTATTAATTTCAATAATTAAACACACACAAATATATAAATTGCGCAAAAGTTTTTTAACCAACATTTGAATAATTCGTAAATGAAAAAGCATATGAAAATAAAGATAAGAACTTCCGGAATCGAAATTAATTACCCTTAATTTTTAATTAATAAAAAACCAACATAATATGAATAACAACGATAGTTGCTTAAAACCATATGAAAATAAAGCTATTATAAAGATGATAATAATAAAAAAAGCATAAGAAAATAATGCTCGCGCATGAAGTTAACGTTACGATATAAAGATAGTAATAATAATATAAACCGCGTGCATAAAATATTTAGCTTTTCAAGCGAAATAAATTGATTTTTAGAAAAAAACTACTTTTAATCGAGAAATTAAAATACATTGCACAAAATTTTAATTTTACCAACTTTCCACCCTACAATTTACACCCTACTTCTTTTAAATAGGATGTAAATATAAAGTTTTAACAGCCAATTGAATGCCAGTTAAAAATAATGTGTGCGCATGAAGTTAACGTTACGATATAGAGATAGTAATAAAAATCTATATATATATATATAAAACAGTTCCGTAACTGACTAACTGACTGATTGACTGACTGACATACAAAGTACAGACCAAACCGTTGAACCTAAAGGACTGAAATTTTGCATGGCGATTCTTCTTATAATGTAGGGGTGCACTAAGAAAGATTTTTGAAAAATTCTTCTTAGATTTTTTTAAATTAAATTTTTAATCTGTTTTTGTAACTTTTTTCAAGTTTGCATTTAAAATAATAATTTGAGGGTTGTAAAATTTATATCACGAAAAACATTCAAAAAATATTACATTCAAAAAATATCATCTGTAGATAGAAAGGGGAGAGAAAATTTAAAGAAATGTAAATTTATAATGTACTCAGGGAATGTATTATTGTGGTTCTATATCAGAAAAATAATAAAATACATAAATCATAAAATAAAAAATATACATTAGCATATTGGGCACGAAGTTGCGTATCTTTCATGTAACATCAAACTCCCTTATTTTAATTCAAATGTTTAAAAAAATTTAAAAATAATAACATTTGAAAATTTCGCATAAGTTCATTTTGAAAAATTCATGTATTTCATATATATCTTATTTATTCTGCACTTTGTAAAAAAATAGAAATATGCCTGTCAAAAAACAGTAGTCAACTGCCCCAGAGCGCGCGTTGCAACGCTCTCATGTGTACATAGCCTAAAGGACTGAAATTTTGCATGGCGATTCTTCTTATAATGTAGGGGTGCACTAAGAAAGATTTTTTAAAAATTCTTCTTAGATTTTTTTAAATTAAATTTTTAATCTGTTTTTGTAACTTTTTTCAAGTTTGCATTTAAAATAATAATTTGAGGGTTGTAAAATTTATATCACGAAAAAGATCATAAAAATTCCTTTAAAATGAAATTCTTTTCGCATCTTTACCTCCATTTTCTAATTTTTGGTGAATTTTTAAAGATTAATTTTTACAATTTAATTTATTAAACGCTGATCATGTGATTTCTTTATCTGGTACTTTAAATAAATTTATCGTCACATAACAACGAAATAGACACACAAAAAATTAAAATAGTGGCGCCATCTACTGTACGCTTGTGAATCGAGAGTTGTTGGTTATTTATTAATTAAAAATATACGAAAGTTCTTGTGGATCTGTAAATATACATGTGGTAACAGTTTTAAAATTTATAAATTATCAACCTACACAGGTGATAATTTATCCGGCGTTGCCCGGGATTTTAAGAATGTTTGTTAACCAAAATCAATTTAAAAACTAAACACAGTATAAATATCATAGAATAAAAAGCATGTGAAATGTTATACACGTGAATAAAAAGAAAACCCAACATAAGAAACCATAAATTTACAATAATATCTTCAGAATTCAGCTAGATTTAGCGTTTCATCATTGGAGCAAAAAAACCCTGAAAAGTAAAGCATAAAATATATACATTTATAATAAACCACTAAAAGCTGAAAAGGAAAAATGTCAAATTGTCTTTAGGAAAGTAAAGCTGAAAAGTAAAAATGTCAAATTGTCGAATGTTTGTTAACCAAAATCAATTTAAAAACTAAATACAGTATAAATAACATAGAAAAGATTTAGCCTTTATCATTGGAGCAAAAATTCCTGAAAAGTAAAACATAAAATACATAAATTTATAATAAACCTACCAAAATCCATTAAAAAAATAAACACAGTATAAATAACATAGAAAAAAAGTATACGAAATGTTATACACATTAATAATATGAAAAATAAAATAAAATAAAAATAATAATTTTTAAAAATAATAAAATAAAATAAAAATAATTAAAAAAAATAATAAATAAAAATAATAATAATAATAATTTAAAAAATAATAAAATAAAAGCTGAAACAAAAAAGCCTCCATAAAAAAGCTGAAAATACAGGTTTAGCAAAATCTGTACGATCCGTATTCGAACCCGCGTCATGTTGTATAGTAAATTAACGCTCTTACCGAATGCGCCACAAAAACATGCTAGTGTATTGTGTAAATAGGAGAATATTTGTATTAAAATTACTGGAAAGTTGCTATGGGTTGGTGAATATACATGTATTTATGGAGTAAGAGGAGTTTTAAGTTAGAAATAAGTTAGCAGGATAGAAGCTTAGTCTTTAACTCTTCAATAGACACAAAGACATAAGCGAGGGGGGTTGCAGTAGCGATTAAAAATGATCTTGTGACACTTAGCGTGGTTGATTCGAATTTTCCATCGCGTGTGATAGTGTCAATATGCCGTTGGATCCGATTTATTTTAGAGTATAAAATCTGACTTGAAAGATTATTATTTTCATTTATTATTCTGGTTTAATATATAACTTGAAACTTTTTGATTTTATTTATTTTTATCTTTTCGCTCGCTGTTTGCCAGCTAAGCCTAACGTGGACGCCATATTCAGAGTGGTGATTCCACAAAGTGTAACATCTTACATTTAGTTTCAAAATTTTTGGTTTTTTATTAATTAAAAATCAACGGTAATTAATTTCGATTTTTGAAGTTCTTCAGACCCTCGGCTGTTTTTAAAGACGCCTGTATGTAAAATTTCACGATCGTTGCTCCTAAACTGTGGATTTCTATACAATTACAGAGATACAAACATTCATTTTTATATATTAGATTATTTTACTAAGAGTATTTTAATTATTACAGATTTGACATAGATTTCTTTTTTTGACATCTAACACGTGTAGCTTCATAATAAAATTAGAGGGGAAAGTTCCGGAAAAATTCTAAAATTGCATAGATTGTATTGAATTTCATCAAATATAAGTTTAAAAAAGAAGGTTTGAAACTAAGCCGGCTGTCTTTTTTTTCCCCGTGGGTACTTAAATCCCTTCAAGTTTTCTGATGACCGAATGGCTAGGGCGCTAGCATTCGGCTCAGATCCAGTGGTTCGAGTCCCACTGTTGGCATGGATGTTTGTAGCCGTTCGGAATCGGCTTTAAACTGTAAGTCCCGGTCTAATTAGCCCTCGTGTAGCAAAAAATTGACCGTAGCCCTACAAACCAAACCAAATCCTTCAAGCTATCTAAATTATTGTTTTATATTTAAAATATCATCGTTAGTTAAGTCTTTCAAAACATCAAAACATTGCTTTGCTTTAACTAAAGTGGCTTTAAACTTCCAGCGGACGCGCCAATTTTTGGAAAATCAGCAGGCGCGCGTGCCACAAAGTGAAACGTCTTTTTCACCCTTGATTATTCCTTTTGTAATAAACTTTTTCTTTTGAAATTGAAAATAATGATTCTGAGTTTTATGACAAGATATAAATGTTGATAATATTGAGATATATTTATAATTAAAGGCCAAAGAATGCAGATATAATCACCTTATTTCAAAACTGTCTGGTGTGATGGATCTAACGACAACTGGAGAATCGATTCCTATTATGTCCAAAAACCTAAAAAACAATGAGATTGTCCATCTTCGGGATATGCGGGATACCGTGTAATAGCTGCACATTTGATCGACTACATCAACTCTTGCTTTTGCCGTATTGTAATCCATTATAATAGCTGGTTTACCACGGTTAAATCACGACTAACAATGAATGGAAAGGAATACAAAGGTCAGAAAATCAGACCTGCATTAGAAAGGGTGTAACTATAATTAGAATCTGCTTAGAACAGTCAAACCTTGCATGTAGAAACAAACCATTCAAAATTACGAAAATGTTGTATTTTATACACGGGCGCGCCCACTGAAGGGTGAAAGTGTTATCAAAAGCTTTGTTTGCAAATATCTTGGTCGATCGATTTGGCTTTTTTTAATGCTATAGGTGATCAGACGGACACATCCTGAGAAAATAAATTCGCCCTGGCACGAGGTATAATAAAGAAAAAATAGATTTGAAGCCGATCGTGCAAGTCTCTACATTTCTCGCATTATTATATTAAACCAAATTGTATGCAACCACTACTCAAAAATACCAATATCTAAGGGCTCAACATTCCATATGACAATATTATTTAAAAGTTTAAGTAGTTTTCTCCGAGCTGTAACCGCAACTTCTTGTATTTCCATTTACTTCCCCCCTCTACGTCATGAGCTATTTGCCCGTCCACCCTCCGCCATCCCTTCTACTCTCAGATGAAGTGCTCTGCTGAGAACTTCTCACTTTGATGTAGGGTCCTTAAACTGCTCCCTCGGCCGCCGAAAATGAGACAAGAAAGTTCGATACGGCAGAATATGTCTTCTGCCCACCCCCCGTGGGACTCATCCGTCTCCGATTCCCACTCCGTCGATTCTGGGGGAGGTTGAAGATGGGGCGCATCGATTTCAGGGCGTATCGTTTCATTGAGAGGAATGTGCGGGTCGTTAAAGCCACTCCGGCGTCAAAATAAAGGTGATACTCTTGCGGTAGGAAGCGGGGGGGAATCGCGTTTTTATAGCGTGGGAGAGTTTTTTTTTTTATGGTGATGGGGTAATATTTGGATTCCAAGATTCCTTGAACTGGAGTGTGTGGATTTGAGATCGGTTAAAAATTGCAGTTGACATTTTTAAAGCTCGATATGCTGACGCGTAAAATTACAAAGTGAGAACAGCTTCACGTAATGTGAGATTCTCAAGTGATTTCGCAAACATTCCATACTGGATTTTAGAAAAGAACGTATCCGCATTCATGTGAGGCCAAATCACTGTGAATATACAGGTTGCCTAAAAAAGGATCATTGGATTTGAAATGTGTATATTACGAAAAATATTGAACATAGAAACTTAAAATTAATTTTATATTACATGACTAATCATAAAGTGTTTTTTACAACCAAATTAAAGGTTCTTAATATGCCTACCTTTGGATGGACGACATATGTCTCTATGGTAGGCAAATTCGTCCCAAACTTTTACGAGCATGTCTGCATACACTGTTTCCACGGCTCTTATGCGTACACAGACAACCCGTGTCTTAGAATTGTTTATACCATTGTCTAATGCTCGGAAATGAACCCTGTTATCAATTGCGGGGCCAGTCAGTTGTGTTCTTAGTGTAAGGAAAATTAATTTGTGTTAGAAAAGTAGTGTCAAAGGCGGTCATTATTATTTTAAGCTTGCATTTTATCATCCCTTTGAAAATGCGAAATTGTAGTTCGTTTCCGGAAACTGCTGTTGAGCTTTGTCACGTCTGAATGGAAAGATATTGCCTGAAAGGCGTAAAATACGAGACTACAGAAATTACCGGTCTCACAAATATCTGTTGGGATTTTAGGGAGGGATATTTCGCACCCAATGCTCTAGGTTTCATTGTTAATAGCAGAATCGCTTATTTTATCTGTTGGTGCGCGTTGCACTGACTACTGAGTATAAAACTGACTCCCTAGACTAAACTCCCTAGACTGAGGTATAAAACTAGCTGGTTTAGGGGCTCAGACAACATTACCTAGGAAAAAATATTTGATAATTCCAACATTATTGGGCTTTTGTTTACATTGGACATTATTAGAATGAAAAGGCATTTTTTTTATAATCAGACTCCATAAATATTCCTAAGAAAATATTTATCAAATATGTTTGCTGTACTAATCAGCAATTAAGTTTGATGTGTAATATTTGCTGCAGTGGCGGAGCGTGGGGTGGGCAAGGGGGTCTATCATGCCCCTGGCGCCACTCGAACAGGGGCGCCAAATGGTCCTTTTCACTAATTCTATATACTGCATTACTATATGTTTTTCGGAAAGAGGGGCGCCAAAAAAGTATCGTGCCCTGGGCGCCAGTTATGCTCGCTACGTCACTGATTTGCTGCTATTACAACCCCGTGTAAATGGTAATGCATAAAGAAAGGTATAAAGTAAATGGAGAATGGAAACTAAAATCACAGGATCAAAAAAGATCATGTAAAAAATATTAGAGAAATATTTAAATAAATCAAAAAAAAAAGTTAATTTTTAAAATTTTCATTGGTGATTATAAAGCAATACAAAAAAGAAATTTTAGTATGGATTTAGCTTAATTTCATTTTTTTCTGGTTGCATTTTTTTTTACAAAAGACTCTTTTGCGATGTTATATCTGTGTTTTCGGTGTAAATAGTATCAGGTTAAAAATCGTAGCTTTGAGAAAAATGGGAATAAAAAAAAATGGCTTTTGCAAAGTCAGTTTTTTTAAGTTTAATTTTTAATTATTTTTTAAAGTAAATTTTTTCAATTTTATTATTGTTAAGTAAAAAGTGTTGAGTCCTTGATTGGAATGTGACCCCTTTAACACTAACATGTTTGTGTTTTGTTTCACATATCAATAATTTTCCCTGAAAAATAAAAATATTTAGGAGTGGAATTGGACTTAGTTTTCTGTATCCTGCAGTAGCCCTTGATTTTTCAAACATGCATGGTTTGATAACTTATTTTAGCCCATCTTGGACTTAACACCCTTTGCACAGCAAACACAGATATGATAGTTATTCAAAGTAATATTTATGGATGCTCAAAAATTTTTTTATCCACAACAAACTTATCTGTAATTAAATATCAGTTTGTCAAGTACTTCTCTTTTCAATGTTTTTTCCCATCATATCCGTCCGTAAAGGGTAACCGCAGGTAACTATTTTTAAACTCAATATTTCTTGTTTTTCCCCATGTATTATCCCAATCAATATAAATAGTTGTACCAATAAATAACATTTCTCTCTTTTCCCAATTAATTGACTTTCATCTGTACGCCCACAAATAGTTTTATAATTACTTCGAAGTTTCATTTATACTTTCCGAAGCAGTCCAAGTTTCTTTTTAACCTTTGCTTGTCAACTTTCCATCCAAATATATATAAAACAGTTCCGTAACTGATTGACTGACAGACAACGCAGAGGCCAAACCGCCGAATATAAAGGGCTGAAATTTTGCATGACGATTCTTATAGTGTAAGGGTTCAATCAGAACGATCTTTGAAAAATGTTCCTTAGATTTTTTTAAATTAAATTTTTAAGCTGTTTTTGTAACATTCTTTAAAGTTTGCATTTAAAATAATAATCCGAGGGTTATAAAATTTATATCACGAGAAAGATTATAAAAATTCATTTAAAATGAAATCTTTTTCGAATCTTTACCTCCCTTTTCTGATTTTTGGTGAATTTTTAAATATTAATGTTTAGAATTTAATTTGTTAAATGCTGATCACGTTTTTTTTCTTTTAATTTTGCGTCACGTGCATAACAATGAAATAAACAAAAAAAATATTTTTCTTGCTAATGCGGCAGACGATTGGTTATTATCCAAAAAAATATTAACTTACAGTAAAAGAAATGTTCCTCAAACTGTGCTATATTCTTTAGTATGTTCTATTAGATTTAATTTGAATATTTTCTTCTACGTTATTTTGTCTATAAATATCCGTTATGATTTTTTATAACTATATTTTTTCGTTTTTTTTACATCAATTGCATACATTGATCGTTGTGTTTATTATGAGTATATATATATATATATATATATATATATTTGGCATCAATTGCATACTTTGACCGTTGTATTTAATTTGAATGTACTCCGTTGCGAAGCACACGTATTCAGCTAGTTATTATATATTGCAGTTATCAAGTTCAATTTTAATCTTATATTTGCTTGAACGCCTTTACGTTTATTCGTAAGTGTAACTTACGAATTTTTCATGCGCATTGTAATACTACTTTGAAAAGTTTGAAGTTGCAACAGACAGAATTATAGTTGTATCTTCTAAATCGAGTCGCGACCCCTTTCAATGGTTGCCAAGCATCCTGCGTCTCCCAACCCACTCTGCATATTTTCCTTAACACTCAAACGGTATAGTGGTTTGAGACGAAATAGATGGTACGGTCGGGTCGGATAAGACCCGATCTCTCTTTTGATGAGACTTTTAGTAGAAATAAGTACGCAATAAGCATTTTTGTAATATGATACCATTTATTGATAATATTTTACATGAAATAAAACCTTATTCTAGAAAAAATGACCAAGTAATTGTAATTTTGCTAAACAAAGAAAATCTCCCTCGCATTTACATAGAATGTTGTACGTGTGTGTTTATGTTTATATATATATATATATATATATATATATATATATATATATAATATAATATGCATATCTATGTATGTGTATATGTATGTATGTGTATATGTATGTATGTGTATATGTATGTATGTATGTATATGTATGTATGTATGTATGTGTATATATATATGTATGTGTGTATATATATATATATATATATATATATATATATATATATATTTATATATATGTATATATATATATATTTATATATATATATATATATATATATATTTAATATATATATATATATATATATATTTAATATATATATATATATATATATATATATTTAACCAATCCGGAGGCACTTGTCGTGAAGACATTCGCCTATAGCACACCGCAGTTTTGCTGGCCATTTTACTATGGGGGCACCCTATAGGCGGACCAGCATTACCCCCGATGAAGGGACGACACAAATGGAGGCATTTTAGTCGCGCGACGCCGGGTTTCGATCCAAGCACCCTCAGCACCGAAAGCCAGCGCGCTGTACCACAGGCTCATGTTGTATATATTAGGTCTAATATGTAATTTATTCTACATAGTTTTAGAAGTTAGTGAAACCAACTTTCTGAGAATAAAAATGTAAAAAATAATATATACTGACATTTTTGGCCTTCAAAATCGAAATGAAAATTTAAAAATATAAAATTAATTATAAAAATGACTAGTGATCATGAATAATGTTTTTCAACACACACACTCGTATTTACTTATTCCTATATATAGTAGGGTGGTCTAATAGGTCTATCTGGTAGGGTTCCTTGTCAACTCGATCTCTTGCAATGAGAAGGGAGAGTACGGGAGGGGGAAGACACACCCTTGGGTCGGATTCGA
This sequence comes from Dolomedes plantarius, assembly GCA_907164885.2. Taxonomy (NCBI): domain Eukaryota; kingdom Metazoa; phylum Arthropoda; class Arachnida; order Araneae; family Dolomedidae; genus Dolomedes; species Dolomedes plantarius. The sequence goes on from OU015500.1 coordinate 102,599,269, forward strand.
CCCCAACTGTACCGTTTGAGGTTGTTAAAAAGGCTTTTTAAGACAAAGAATTGAAAAGTATTTTTCATATTTTAACTCGAACTAAATGCTTAATTTAGCAAAAACAAAATTTGGAACAAATGGAGAACATCCAGAAACCTTCATCTCTCAGTTCAAAGGTTTCTCAAAGCAAGGACAGAACAGAACAGAGCCTCGCGGAAAACGATTCACGTACAGTAATGGATTCAGAATTATACAACAGCAAAAACAGAAAACTCTTACCTAGATAAAATTTCTTTGTTCCATTGGAAAACTACAAAAGTTATGGCAAAAGTGACGGCACAGACTGATGAAAGACAAACCAACGTTTAGAATTCGTGTACTGTGAGTACTGAATTTGCGCTTTCAATGATACTTTTTCATTTAAAAATCACCACTGCCCAACAATGTCAAGGTACATAAATATTGACAATTTTTTTCGATGAAATTCTCTAGAAAGTTATTTTTTTAAATAAAACCGTGGTGATCCGCCAGAAAACACTTCGCGAGACCCATAGGTTGGAAACTCGTGTTCTAAACCAATAGCTACACGTTATTTTTTCATTTCTGCCGATGGGGAAGACTTCCAAATAGTTCCTCTTCAGGGCTCGTAGAAATTTTACTAACAAATTTTTTTAATTTAAATATAAAATTTAATTTATAAAATTTGAAGAACAATAATAGCATCTTTTAAGAGAACAAGGGACTTTAAACCGGAATTTTTTAAGGGGGTCCAGAACACATTTAAATTATTTTTTTATTTATTGAGTTAAAATTTTTAATTTTTTTGGTGAGGATAAACCATATAATTTGTAAACAAAAACACATCATAAAGCGATTCATAAAGTTTATAAAAAATTTTTAATTTTTAATTTTTTTAAAAAGTGGGGTAATTTAAAATCGTTATACCTCGAAATATTATTTGTCAAATTTCAAAATTTTTTCACTTAATTAAACAGAAATATATAAGTTTTAATTTTAATTCAGCATTTTTATAAATATTAATTTTTAAAAAAATTTAAAATATTTAGAGCAAAAGATTTTTTTAAAAAAGATGTAACTGATTTTTAAAAAATCATGTTTTCAAAAGTAAATATTTTTTTCAAATTTGCTGAGTAAAAATTGAAGTAAAATAATTTAAAAAGATGTATTTCAAGTTTGAACCATTTATCTTTAACGGTTCTTGACTTATAACAATTTAAAGACGAGAAATGTTGAAAAAAACCATCATGCAGAAAAACGCATTTAAGGGTTTAAATGAAGATTGGCTGCTATTAGAATGTAGCAAAACAAAAAATTAATATCCCCTGTTTTAATTAAGATAGAAACATGATTTGAACTTCATTTTAAGCGGAAAAGAACAGAAAAATTATAATGCAATAAAAAAAAAAATTTGAAAATTTGAAGAATTTTGTGTTCTGGACCTCCTTAAATTGTAGTAGAAATATTCCTTTCTACTACACTGAAGACACTAAGAATTCACAAATAAGTCTTTTGTGGAAAAATAAAACCCGTTTTTCAAAGAATTCTTCAAAACTGCTAGAATTTTTTAAAATGCTCTACATGCATTTATTTTCTTCTAACTTCTTCCCAATTTCTCAGGATTGTTAATTGAAGTGTTTGCTACAAAACTGTGCAAAATTCTTTGAAACCTCAACTAATTTTCTTATATAGACCATGAAAAAAAAAGCAAAAACATTAAAAAATAGCAGGCAGACTTAATAGAATAATTATTTATGACTTTAGGTTAAAACAAAATAAGCACAATTATGTTTATAACGGTAATTTTATTTTAAAAAATTTTATATGATTTGGAATGCACAAAGAGCATTTTGAAAAATGCTAGCGTATGTGAATTTTTTTTTTTAATAGGCATTATTCTGCTCCCAAAAAATCTTTATTTTAAATTCTAAGGGTCTTCAATGTACCCCAGGTGTGTCCAACCTTTTAGCTTCCTTGGGCCACATTGAAAGAAGACGAATTGTTTTGGGCCACTTAAAAATATACCTAACACTAAAAATAGTTGAATAGTAAAAAAAGTATAATGTATAGTTAACATATTTATTTCATTATAAATTTTATTTATAATTGTAAAGATAACTATAGGAGTCGTAGAACTGATGTGGTATTTGGCATTGAATTTGTGAGACTAATGCATCAATATCTGGGTGAATTGAAGTGGTTGCAATTCTCAGGTAACTCGCAAGATTTTCATCCGATATTGTGGTTCTAATTTGACTCTTAGTGTGCTTCACTCGTGAAAATAGTTGTTCACAGATATACATGCTTCGAAACAATAATGACATGAATAACGCATGACTATGCAGTGTGAGATAATTATCTCTGGGCAGTTATGATTTACATAGGTCCAACAAAGGGACTTGATTGAATTTCTCTTTAAGTGAGATATCAGGTTGCAACTCTATGCGTTACATTTGAAAATTTGCTGGCGGCATATCTATATCGACTGTAAACGGAGTATCAATGATGCAAAACAACTGTTTAATTTTCAACAAAGCGGGATCTGTAATGGCCGCCTGATATCATCGCCGAGGAGGGCTATTAATATTTTTTTCGCTTTGAGCTCAAGGGTTGGCCACCCTTGATGCAGTCCAAAAGAATACAAATTATTCTCCTTCTGTATATAGAATTAAAAATTGATAATTAAAAAAATTCGAGATTGAAGGTCCTTTGTCCCCTTGATGGGAAATGTGTTTCAAGGAAAATATTTTCATATATTTTACTCTAAATGAAAATTGTTGAAGACAGTGGCAGAAAATAGACGACAAAAGAGCGCTGTAGAAAAATTCGTACATAGCTTTTCGAGGAATTTCTGATTATATTCTTTGAAGTATGGCAAATAATAAAAGTAATTCAGGTAGTCTCTTTTAACGAAACTACCGCGGGTTATTAACGTAGGATTACTTATCATTGCTTACCTCTTTTGTATGCATATATGCATGTGTTATGTATATATGTATCTATATATCGTCACATGATTGCAAGAACTAGGTAACTTGATTCTTCAGGTTCTTGAAGATATCAAATGTCTACTTCTTTCAGTGAGAAAATACTCGTTGTTCTGTTTGTCTAATTATTACACTAGTCAACAGATGACATTAGGTTAGCAGCAAAGTGAGTTGTCTAGTTATTGCATTCAATTCTTATGTAATTTAGCAATTAATAGCTAGATATCTCAAAAATATTTTTTGGAGTTACCTAGTTCTTGCATTCAGGTGACAATATATATATATATATATATATATATATATATATATATATATATATATATATATATATATATATATATATATATATATATATATATATATATATATATACATACATACATACATACATATATGTCAAAATTTTGACGCCTATTAGTACTTTTCTGTTTAACTGTTTACTGCTTATCCAAGCGATACACACTGGGTTTCGCACGTTACTAAAATTATAACTCGCGAGGTACGGACGGACGGTTTTAGCGTCTGAGATTTTGCTTTCCGGAGGAACGTAATCCCATGTTAAAAAAATTCCATTTGGAGATAAAGTTCAAACACAGTAGTTTTTGTAGCATTTCATTACAAAAGCAAACTCACTCAAGAGTTTTAAAATCCTAGCTATATACATCATCATTTCAGATTCGTATTAGAGAAATATAAAACAGAGCTAAGTCTCTTAAACAGCGTGGCACTCCATTCAAAAGATCAAGGAAAGTTGAGGTCTGTTACTCATTATTTTAATTAGTTGCAACTTGAATTCGCATAACGAACAGCTCGGAAAATTTCTTTGGAGAGGAAATCCTCCAAATGTATGACTTTTCTCCTTCCAGCTTTATCTGCCCTTTTTAGAATGTATGTCAGTTTAGATATTAAAGAATGGAATCCGTTTGAAGTCGAAAATTTCCGTCATTAAGAAAGTAATCCGTTTGAAGTCAGGAGTTTCAGTCACCATGCATTAAATGGAATTTGCATTGTAATCCTCTTATGATGTTCGTAATCCTTTAACATAGCATTATTCTCAATAACATGAGCAACTTTTAAGACAAATACTTAAAACTCTTTCTGGTTTCGATATTAAGTCTTTTTCTGTGGGCCGGTCATATGCGTGATATTTCTTTTAAGGCTGTTTCAAAGATAAATCAACGTTGGATCAAAAATTGAATTTCAACCTATGAATTTTAAAATTTTATTAAAGGAGGGTTTTCGCTGAAAGTTGAATTTTTTGTTTGATTTTTCAATCTAGAATGAAAAATTGCAATTTCATTTCAATTTAGTTTTCATTAAAAGTCAATAAAAAAAATATTGTTCATGTAAACGTGTTCAAATCGAACGCTCGCCAGGTGACGGCCGGTTGCCATGGATGTTTGTAGCCGTTCGGAATCGGCTTTAAACTGCAGGTCCAGGTCTAATTAAGCCTGGACCTGCAGAAGTGTAGCAAAAAGTTGACCGTAGCGATCCAAACCAAACCAAATTTAAGTGTTATATACAAACATGTGGCAAGATCGACATGCGTTCGAACAAGGAAACTATTTGAGTGGTTGCGCACGCAACTGAGTGCCGTGCCCTCAAGTATAAAAGTCCGTTCGAGGCGATTTCACAAGCTCCAAATTACTGTCCATGCAAATTGCTTCCTCACTTTGCCTACTTCGAACTTACGGATCCTGAGCGCACCAATCACCTTTCTCCTGTCTCTCTACTTTCTGTCACATCATAGTTACCCGCTGCTTACTCTCTAAAAGCCTGCACTTGAGGGCTTTTCACAAGAAATGAAGTAGACTCATTTTCTTATGGTCTCTTTTCACAAGCTAGGAGCTTCGAGACAGGTAGAACATCCGTTCGCAGCAACAGTTCGCACTTTCATTTTAGACAGCCATGAGTGGTATATAGTCCGACTGTTTTAAACAGGAAAGTTAACCTGTAATTGTGTGCGAGCAAATGTATCTTTCATCTTTTACTAAAGTTTTAATTTAACTATCAGTTAAGTAAAGTAACATAGTCTTGTAAACATCAGAGTTAGAAATTTGTTTGTGTAACTCAAGCATGCATCATGTGCTTAGTGAAATTAAATTAAAGAAGTTTACAGAAAACTACTTTAATTTAATTTAATTATGTTTTAAGTTATAACAAAATGATTAAATGACAAATTTAAATACATAGCCTCTGAGAGGAGTGTTGAACCAGACCAATACAATTCTTTAATTGTAGCACAACAACAGACATAACTTCCAACTATTACAAAATACAAGCAAACATTCAAATATCCCTAAATGACAAGTTTAAGGGTTCTAAATGAACCGTAACAGTATCGCTTGGGCAAGCATTAAACACTTAAATAGAAAAGTAGCAAAATGCGTCAAAATTTTGGCATATATATATTGTAGTGATAACTTATTTCATTTAATTTATAAGTGCATTTCATTCATTTACTGTATAATAGATGGCACCACCATTCAGTGTCATTTTATGTTGCACGACACCGATAGGTGGCGTGGCAGTATTGTATCCCGAGAATTTTCTCGATGCTCGCGAACACTTCGCTTGCTGCTGTATAACCGAAAGGTGATGTTCGGAGATTGAATAAATATTATTTTGTTAAGTTTTAAAATCTGTTTCCATCAATCTAATTCAGGCATCTAACCTGATAATAATGGTGACCTGGCAATACGCCCAAATAAAATAACGGACGCCTGAATTTATTTTCGCCTATATCGAAAGACAATATTTTCGCTGACCACGTGCTCACCAGTCTTCAACTATGACGCAAGAAGTCGGAGCAGTGAAAATACCGGTCTACAATTTCTCTGATCCTTCACAATGGTTCCTGATGTGCGAAGCTACGTTCGAATTAGGCACTCCGAAAGCTATATCGGAAAGTAAGACAAAGTTCAATTACATAGCATCTAATTTACCACCGGAAGCAGCTACCGTGGTACGGGACGTTATCGTCAACCCTGACAAGACCGACCCTTACGGTGTGTTGAAAAGGGAGCTGATAAGAAGAAGCGGTGAGTCATCCCATCAAGAAATCCGGAAACTTCTCGTCGGTGAACAGCTGGGAGATCGCAGACCTAGCGAACTGCTACGCGTCATGCGGCGGCGCGCCGAATCTTACAACGTGCCGGAGGAATTAATGATGGAACTTTTTCTACAACATTTGCCGACGCCCGTACAGTCAATCATCGCAGCAGTAACACCGTTAAGCCTAGAAAAGGCAGCGGACATCGCTGACAGAGTGATGGAAGTGACACCCATGCCGGTAAGTGCTTGTTCTGTTTCCTCAGTTCATTCCATTGAAGACCGATTGCTTGAGGAAATCAAAGAAATTAATACGCGGATAAATGAAATTTCGTTGCGTAGAGGTCGCAGTCCTCATCGCAACAGTGCGTCCCGTGCTCGTAGTAAATCACGATCCAAAACTTTCGCTAACTGTTGGTATCACCATAAGTTTAGCCATAATGCCAAGAAATGCGTTCCCCCGTGCAATTTTGAAAAAAACGACGATGGCCGGGTGTAGCGGCGACTACCACCTTGCCATTAAACTCTCGTCGCCTGTTCGTGCGCGATCGGCGTACCAATGTTAATTTTTTGTTTGACACAGGAAGTGATGTTTCCATCATCCCTGCTTCAAGGTTACAAAAAAGAAACGCATTACAAATGACACTTTCGGCAGCTAACACCTCGCCAATTCAGGTCTATACAACTCAAACCCTTTCTTTAGATATTGGTCTTAGGAAAATTTTCAAATGGACATTTTTAGTTGGGAATGTATCCAACCCAATAATTGGTGCTGATTTTTTATATAATTTTAATCTAATGCCTAACTTAACCTCCAAAAATTTAATTGACTGCCAAACTAATATTACCTCGCCCTGCATACTAAAGAACAGTGCGATTCATTCAATTAAAACTGTATCAGGCGATAGTGTTTATCATAAATTATTATTGGATTTCCCCGAAATCACTACCCCCCCCTCGTCCAGACCAAGAAGTTAAACATTCGGTTGTGCATTATATACAAACAACTGGTCCTCCTGTAACAGCAAAAGCACGCCGTCTCGCACCTGACCGTCTGCGCATTGCTAAGGACGAAATTCAAACCATGATCGAACTAGGTCACATGCGTCCTTCTAAAAGCAATTTCGCATCACATTTGCACATGGTGCCGAAGAAAGACAGCGCTGAATGGAGACCAGTTGGAGATTACCGAGCACTCAATGCTCAAACAATTAAAGACAACTATTCAGTTCCAAACATTTTGGACTTTACGTCTAACTTACATGGTACAAAAATATTTTCGCACATAGATCTGATTAAGGCTTATCACCAAATTCCAATCAACTTAGCAGATATCCATAAGAGTGCCATAATAACACCTTTTGGATTATTTGAGAGTACTCGAATGCAATTTGGCCTCTGCAATGCTGCAGCAACGTTTCAAAGGTTCATTGATGAGGTAACTCGTGGACTTCATTTTGTTTATGCCTTTGTTGATGACATTTTAGTCGCTTCAAAATCTCCAGAGGAGCATATCGAGCATCTCCGCATTGTATTTGAGCGTTTACAAAAATATGGACTCAGTTTAAAACCCTCTAAATGTATTTTTGGCGTGTCATCAATTCAATTCTTAGGCTATAAAGTTTCTGAATTTGGAATTGAACCCTTAACAGATAGAGTGGACTGCATATTAAAATTTCCAAAACCAAATACACTAACACAATTGAGACGATTCTTAGGGCTTCTAAATTTCTATCGGCGGTTTATACAAAAAGCAGCACACATTTTAGCACCTTTAAATAAACTGTTAGAGGGAATTAAAAATAAAAAGAAATCTAAAAGACCCACTCGCAATAATCCCCAGGATACACTTCAATGGAATGAGGAGGCTGAACAAGCATTTAATGATGCAAAAAGTGCTTTAGCAGAAGCAACTCTACTTCACCATCCTATTCCAGGTGCAAAATTAAGTGTATGAGTTGATGCCAGCGATTTTGCTGTTGGCGGTTCTCTTATGCAAGTGCATGAAAACAGATGGGAGCCAATTGCATTTATGTCTGTGAAGCTTTCAAAAAGTCAGCAGAAATTCTCTACTTATGACCGAGAACTGTTGGCAATATACACAGCTGTAAAGCGATTTCAACATATGCTAGAAGGTCGCAGCTTCACAATATACACGGACCAAAAGCCTCTCATCTATGCTTTTAAACAGAAACCTGAGAAATGCAGCCCTCGTCAGTGGCGGCATCTTGACTACATATCACAATTCAGCACTGACATTCGCCACACTAGTGGAATCAACAATACAGTAGCTGATGCTCTATCTAGAGTAGAAATCAGCCCTATCTCCAATTCATTTTTTCTAGATTTCAATGCTTTCGCAGATGCCCAAAGAATTGATCCTGAATTAAAAAAATTGCAGACTGAAAATTGTACTTCTTTACAATTTAAATACATCCCCAGTCCAGTGACAAATACCAAACTTTTATGTGATGTCTCTACAGATGTACCTCGACCATTTGTACCAGAAAATTTTCGCAGAACTCTTTTTGAACACTTTCATAACCTTGCACATCCAGGTGTAGCAGCAACTACACAACTAATTTCATCCAGGTATGTTTGGCCTCAGATGAAGAAACATCTTAAGGAATGGGTGAAAAGCTGCATTGCATGCCAGCGATCAAAAGTGATCAGGCACACCAAGACACCTTTAGGCACTTTCGCATCACCTGATGCAAGATTTTCTCACATCCACATCGATTTGATAGGTCCCTTACCTCCATCAGAAGGGCAGACCTACTGTCTGACAATCATCGATAGATTTACAAGATGACCTGAGGTAGTGCCTATTGCTGATATTACTGCAGAAACTGTATGTCGTGCTCTGTTCAGTGGTTGGATCTGTCGTTTTGGATGTCCTTCCACCATAACAACAGACCAAGGTCGACAATTTGAGTCCCATCTCTTTCGAGAGTTGACAAATATGCTTGGCACGACCAGAATTAGAACAACTGCTTTCCACCCTCAGTCGAATGGTTTAGTGGAACGTTTCCACCGTGTCCTAAAGAGTGCTATAAAGGCTCATGAAAATCCTAGATGGACTGAATGCTTACCTGCCATCTTACTTGGACTGAGAGCTGCTGTGAAAACAGATATAAATGCATCCAGCGCTGACTTAGTGTATGGTGTTTCACTCAAACTTCCAGCAGATTTGTGTACAGAATCTTCACCGAATAAAATTTCACAAAACAATTTCATCCAACAATTGCGGGAAAGGATGAATCACATCAAACCCATCCCTACATCCCATCATGTGAAATCCAAGGTTTTTGTGCACCCAGAATTAAACACTTGCTCTCATGTATTTCTAAGAGTGGATAAAGTCAGTCCACCCTTGTCACAACCCTACACTGGTCCTCATGCAGTACTTTCACGAGAGACCAAAAACATCACCATAGACTTAAATGGGAAGAAAAGTTGTGTCTCACTTGATAGAGTCAAGCCAGCTTTTCTATTTAATGACTTTCCTGAGACTGATTACCCTGAAACCCAACCAAACGAAAAGAAATCACCAGAAAATCCTGAGACTGTAAAAACTCAAGTAACTAAATCTGGTAGACGTGTAAAATTTAATAAGAGGTTAATAACAGAAATTGGTTAAAACATTTTGTATATATTCATTTTGTAAAACATTTGAAAATTGCATCACATATATTTCATTTTTGTAAACATTTTGAAAATTGCATCATATATATTACATTCAAATTTTGACAGGTATATACATATTCATATTTTGTAAAGTAAATTATTTCTCTTTAACCTTTGCAGCATTTTGTATTCAGGGACATATATTAATTATGGTATATACAAGTGAAATGTTTCTTACATTCAGATATTACCCAGACTGTTTTCTTTACATATTAATATGTCGAATTTATATGCCATATATATTATTTTTTTTTTCATTTTATTTGTCTAGTAAGTTTGCATCAGGTATCTCCCAAAGAACAATGTATGTGAAAGATATATTTTTTTTTAATCATTGTATATTTAATACTTATTTTTAACATTTTGTCGTTTCTTCACAAGTTCATCACTGGAGAGATACTATTGTAGTGATAACTTATTTCATTTAATTTATAAGTGCATTTCATTCATTTACTGTATAATAGATGGCACCACCATTCAGTGTCATTTTATGTTGCACGACACCGATAGGTGGCGTGGCAGTATTGTATCCCGAGAATTTTCTCGATGCTCGCGAACACTTCGCTTGCTGCTGTATAACCGAAAGGTGATGTTCGGAGATTGAATAAATATTATTTTGTTAAGTTTTAAAATCTGTGTCCATCAATCTAATTCAGGCATCTAACCTGATAATAATATAAACACATACATATATACATACAAAAGTGGTAAGCAGCGATAAGTAATCCTACGTTAATAAACCGCGGTAGTTTCGTTAGAAGAGACTACCTGAAAATTTTTGGAGATTATCTCATATGATGTTTCATATCTTAAAATCTTAGTGTTGTAACTTCCATTTTCACATAAAATATCATAATTACGTTCTCATTTTGGATAAATATTAGTTTTTAAATTTGCAAGTATTCAATTATTTCATCAATTTTCTCTGAAATTTCAGGCTTAAGAACTTTACCTTCGTACTTAACGTTAGCTATTTTTTATATGCACTATAGATCTGTATTCTATATTTACATTGTTTCATTTCTTGAAACTAGCCAAAGTAGGTCCCAAAATTATTTAATCTATGCGAAAAATCCCGCAGAATCGTATTACAGAACTCTCACTGAAAATGTAAAATTCCAGTGTGAATACAGTAGGTACAAAAGCATTCTCAGAACGAGGGGTTTGGTTATCCCTACTCTATAGAATACTGATCGCACAGTTGTTCATCAAAATACAATTATAAGGCCTGTTCTGTCGCATTTTTCCGAAACTGTTTATCAGCAAGATATCGCTGAGCCAAGTGTACCGCACGAATGTCTCGGTAAATTCTCTAGATCTTTAAAATTTCTGAAATCTCTGCCACAAAGGTCTGAATCCATCCCGATCCCCCGACCGTGTATAAATCGTGTTTCGTACGGTATAAAAAGCTTATTGCGTATTTCCTGAAACATAATTGAAGTATTCCAATGATTGATGATAGCCTATGGCACTGTGTTTCGATGATGCGCCTGGAAAACTCAATTGAGTTGTTCTTAATTGAGTTATTCAAACTTTGCTGCTATTTTATCCGACAAATACGCGTGTTTCTCACAAAAAGCGCACCTCTACTTTGCACTTAACTATTAGTTATCACAATGGGCTAATTGAGTGCTTGATCTTTTTGTAGAAAAGCGTATTCATAATATGCATACTATACTGGATAGAACGGCTGTAGAAATATAAATTTGAAGATAAATTTTATTTCGGTATATTTATCGATCTATTTTCTCTGCATCTTTCATATGAGTGATTTCAATAGCAAAAAAATCCAGGTTGTCTCTTCGAACGAAACTACCGCGGGTTAGTAACGTAGGATTGCTTATCGTTCCTTACCTCTTTTGTATGTATATATGTTTATATGTGTTATGTATATATGTATCTATATATAAGTACATATGTGTATATATACATATGAGTATGTAAAATTTTGACGCATTTTTCTGCTTTTTTGTTTAACTGTTTACTTCTTGTCCAAGCGATACAGACTGGGTTTGGAGCGCTGCCAAAATTATAACTCGCAAGGACGGACGGTTTTAGCGACTGAAATTTTCCTTTCGGGAGGACCGTTATGGAGGAACGTAATCCTACATTAAAATTGTACAAAATATTTTTCATTGATAGAATTACCCTGAAAAAAACTAATAATAATAACACCGCAAAATCTTGACTATAATACGCACACGTGTATAAGACGCATGGTTTATTTTGCGCGAAATTTTCGGAAAAAATTAAACTTCAGCTACAATACGCATCCATAACTTTTGAATATTTTCTTTAAAAATTGCACAAATACTTATTAACATAAATAAAATTTGTAATAAAAATAAACGAAAACGTCAAATTCGGTAGAAAAGAAAACTTTTAAAGTTTTGAATTCAAAACAAACAATACAGTGAAATTATCAGTCTTTATCACTTTCATTAGAATACAGCAAATTTTTTTTGTCGTTTTTCAATGTTTAAAACTACGTTTTTTTGTTCACGAGTATAATACGCACCCTCATTTTTGCGGACTGAAATGTGAAAAAAAATACGTATTATACTCAAGATTTCACGTTAATAATAACCTTGGCCTGAAGATTACTCACAAAAGTGTGTTACATGCAAATTGTATGAAATAACGATTTCAAAATTGCATATTTATTTTATACAATTTAAATGGATTTCCCTAATCCGCTTCTGTTTTCAACAATCTTTCAACATTCTCTCATGGTTTTATAATTTAATAAGCAGCATTTAAGACAGACACTTAATACTCTAGCGATGCCGCCGAAATTAGGCTCAAATTAGGCACCATTGTCCCACACAGACGCTGACATTTGTTATTTTCGAGACTTCTACTAAAGCATTTGGGAAATGACAAATAAGCTTGGATTATTTTCTCCGAAAATTGAATTTCAGTCTTTGCAGTTTTTTTTTTAAATTTCCAAAACGGAGAAAGCTATTACAGGTAAATTTTTATACCCAATAACTCTTCTGCGAGAGCGAAATGCAATTTGAAATGTTGTAATTCAATTTTAAGAATAAACTAATCTGATTTTAAGTGTGTTTTCCTGAAAAAGAGGGAAAACGAATATAATCTCTGAGGATTTTTTCTAATCGTTCAGGGCTCTCCAGTTTTTTCGCCTGGAATTTTTTTGAAGTTTGAAAGATTGAAATAACATTTCATGCGAGAGGATTTTCAGTGTTTCAATTGCATTTGTTGTAATCCTTTTTTTCTCAGTTATAAGCTACACGATTTAAATTTTTATCTTATGTATTTTGCACTTCAAAGTGAGAAAACGTTTTCTTTAAAAATATGGATTTGAACCCATCAACAACCGAGTTTCTGTTTGATTTGTGCTTTGTTGAGCTATTGATCGTGCTTTTTTTAGGTTTGATTTGTGCATCTAAGCTTATGATTTCGATGTTGTTATGGTGTTTGTGCCGTCCAGGGACTTAACGACTCAAATACCACAGAAACCAATGTCCAGCAATCAGTTCTACGTTTTCGGTTCGTTCCATCCACAAAGAGAATAGAGGTATATTACATAAAGCATATGGGGAAATAGATATCAGAATATTTTTTGTTTGTAATAGGAATAAATTATCCAGAAAATGAATTTTAATTGCTATACATGTTAATTTAGGTAGTTTACATACAATTTTAATAAAAGCATTACAGAGTTGTTCACAAGTTTTGTGGAAATGTCAGTAGCAGGTTTGATGGGTTTTTATATGATTGACCCATCACATATATTTTGCATTCTTTGTTGCCTTTATTTGTTCCACTTTATGAAATATATTCTGTCTTACGTGTATTGTTCCCATGTATGTCAAATACGACAAATTCCAAATGAATGCCATATATTTGACTACTGCAATAATACACTATGTTCATCAATAGGAAAGGAATATAAGAAATAGCCCTTTAGATAGATTTACAGTAATTTTTGAAAAAGGTTACACTGAAACTGTTACTAATATGACGCTTTGTTACCAAGGTCTAGTGGTATAACGAATTTGGTTAAATGTTAATGTCCCAATTAGATTTACTACTGCACCAGAATGTAGAGCTGTTAGACCTAAGCAATCAAAGAAAAAGAATCAAACACATTTATTCTGACTCTAACAAATAACTTAAGCGGTTTGAAAACAAAAATCACCATTAAACTATATTCACAATTTTTAAATGAACCATTATTTTCTTTTGGCATAGTTGGTGTCGCAAAGTTTGTTTTTAATGCAGAGCCTTCAGGAAGTAATGTTAAGCCATTGGACTTTTGTGTTTTTCGTAGTTAGTTATTCCGTTTGTTATCAATGTAATCGCAGACTATCTCATCTCTTACAGTATCCGGTGTAGGCTCTTACAGCCTACACCGGATTAGTCCCCGCCTTTGCTTTTTGCCTTTTTCTTTTCCTTTCATATAGACTTTAAAATTTTAACTACACCTTCATTATTTAGCCTCCTAAAGGCGCCCGTCTTTTCTTTTCAAATATATATATATACAGTCGAACCTCCATATATCGAAGTAGCAAAATGCCGGAAAAAAATTCGATATATAGAAATTTCGATATATAGAATTGATCTTAGTTTTATCGTAATTCTCCTAAAACATTAAAATTAAAGCAAATTTTCGTATACGAAACTCCATTTCTAATTTATATGCGAATCACATTAAATGAAAGTTAATAACTAAAAAATGAATTAATGTGAAAGATTTATTGAGTACTATATACCTTTAAAAAAAAACAATAATCCTGACAGTGGTTACAGTGATCAAAGTTAGATTCTTTTATAAAATACTACGCATATCTTGCTGAATAGCCAGTTTTGCGGAAAGTTCATCAAAGACATTCTCGCATTTATTCAGTCCACTAAAAACTTCATCAGGGACATTTTCCGCGAAATGAAGTCCACGACGTATTGTTTCAAACGCCAAAAATTGGGAGATTTTATTGTAAAGGGAAATAAAAGCTCCCAATATGTCATGAAAAAAATTTCGATATATAGAGATTTTTTCGATATATAGAAACAGTTTTTCTAAGTAATGAACATGGAGATTTGCTAAGAGTTCGATATATAGAAAATTTCGATATAGGGAAGTTCGATATATGGAGATTCGACTGTATATATATATTCTAGTCAAATTTTTCTGTCCTTCATATTTGTTTTTATTTTATTACGCTTGTTCATTTTCCCAAACGGAACACACCTCATGACTGTTTTATTCACGCGTTTTTATTTCTCACGAGCACCCTCATTCATAAAATTTCCATCTTTACTACTGGAGTTAAAGCCAGGTACTCCACAAATTGTCGCATACGCGAAAGGCTTCAGACAGTCTGTGTCTATCTGTGTTGTGGCTTGTATTTGTTTGACCGACTATTAATAAATGTCTAATTTCCCGGTCCATAGAACTCTTGTGACTTAACGCAGTTGCCTCTTTTATCCTAACAGTGCTGCGCACGAAAAGCATTTTGACAATAAAGGTGAGCTCTTGATGAAGGAGAGCAAAATGGTATATTTAGAGAGCATTTTAATTCTAATGGTTTATATTACTTGAATCCTAAAGGGAATTCACAAAACTAATTTTTTTCACTGAATAATAATTTTATTTTATTGTACCATTTTATGATAGGCAAAAGAGATGCATAAAGTTCTTCAGTTGTTTTTCAACGTGTCCAGTCTCCTTAATTCGATTTATTTCCAGTATTTAAATACCGTAGTTCCATTATATTTACTGGGCGAAAATGCATAAATCTGCTACAGCCACAGCACTAAATAGACGGGACTTTAAATATAGCAAATTTTTTATTGGGTTAATTTAAAGTTTTTGAGGCAAATTGTTCCGTTACGTTTATAGTGCCATAATGTATAAATATGCTCCAACTTGAGAGGGAAGACTCATGGGAAATAGAGCGCTGAACTCTCCTAACAATTTTTTATGTGAATCCTTTCAGATATTTAAAGTAAATTGTGTTCCATGTTGCGTACAGTGCAAAAATGCATAAATTATCTCCAACTAGAGTGACTGGAGTAAAATTAATTGTGAATAAGGTGTAAAATTTGTCAGTTTTTAATTAGACTGATTTAAGGTATTTAAAGACCATTGTATTCCGTTATGTTTGCAGTGGCGGCTCCAGGCCAGAGATTTGGGGGGGGGGGGGACAACGTTGGCTCTTAGGTTTTATATATATATATATATATATATATATATATATATATATATATATATAAATAAAAGAAATAAACATCCTCTCATTTTAAATTTAAACTCATTTAGTATTATGTCTACGATTATGTAATTTTAGGCTATGAAAAATATGTCATGCTTATTTTGGGGGAGGGGCAATTGCCCCTACTGCCCCCTCCCCCCCCCCCCTTAGAGCCGCGCCCTTATGCGTTTGCCATGCAAAAATGTATGAAAATGCTCCAACTAGAGCAGGAAGGAGATAATTGTGCGCTATAAATTAAAGGCCAGTTTTAAATTATGTTGATTAAAGGTATTTAAAGCAATTGTGTTTTGTTGTGTTTAACATTAATTTACGCTAATGCCTGAATTTTTAGTGCAGTAGAGAGTATTAACAAAACTTAGGGAGATAAATTTGGTGGTCATGTTAATAAATGAACTTAAAATAATTAAATTGTTCTTCTGTTATATGCATAATGTGAAAACTTATGTGCTTGCTTCCAGTTTAAAATTCGTAAAATTTATAAATATGCTTATGATAGTGCAACAAGCAACACAGAATTTGCGAAGCGTTCTTAAATTTAGCAAGCATTTTAATTCAGTTAATTTGGATTAAAATACGTTTCCTGTTACGTGTATATGAGGGAAAATGTATGAATATTTTTTTTTTAAATGAGGCGACTTTCATAGAGGCCTTATTCGTGCCAAATTCCGATAGAAAGCCCATAACCTATCCCTGATAACAAATCTCCCATCGACCTCAACAGTTTCTCTGAGTACTTTGCCCGCCAAAGACGAATTGCGTTGCGCTCTCTGAAGTTTCTCCTTTAATGGCGCACATTTATAATTTCTATGGGCCTCTGAAACCGAGAAGAGAGACGCAGACACAGGTAATAATTCAACATGTTTCTTTGGACTGGGAGGAAAGCATGCGTTATGCCTGTTACGTATATATAAATCTATCACGAATTTAGCTGTACATGCGTTTAGCGTGTAGTTAATCTTGAAAGTTAAACACGCAATAGACTGATAAATGTTTAGCCTTTTTCTTGAACGAATTGATATACATTTTACGAGATAAATCTATGGTTTGCACTCTCTTTTTCAGAGAGTGTTTGTATAGTTACGTTTGAAGGTGTTGACGTATTTTGCACATAGTGTATTTTATTTATATTGCATTTTATTCATATTTGAAGAAGGCTATTCTAATTTATGAAATTGTTATCTCTGATCTAATATGTATGACTTCCGTCTCTTTCTTAAATAATAAACAGTAAATTGCTTGATCTCACAGTTTATGTTGAAGGTCAAGATATTCTAAAATAATCTTTTACGTCCGACGGTGTTCTTAACACAAGTAAAGAAAAAACAAAATATACCAATTCCTCCATTTATCTGATTCCATCATTTTGAAATTTTTTCCTTGATTTTAAGTTGTTTTCTCTGTTTTTTAAATCATAAAGTGACACGATCTATTTACATTATAATTTCTCTAACTGAATTACTTTTATTAATATCCTTTTCATTCAAGCAACACCTTTTGATTTGATCCCTTGCCCTCTACTATTAAGTTAGTTATTTTTATGTCATCTATCTTCCTTAGCCTACGATTTTTCCCTTTTTCAGAGACTTTGGATATGGCCAACAATGGACCCATTGCATTTTTCACGATCCCTGACGTCACTTATAAAAGAGTGGTCCTCAGTTGTTGTCCACAAATGGGGACCTAAGTAATACAACTCTCCCGTTTGTGAATGTTTCTCCAGTCTCATAAAATAATTCTAAATTCTCCCATCACATTGGATTAATTCGTATCTGTTAACGCCTTCCTTTTCCCTTTCAAAAAGTACACTCTATCACAAAAAAATATATGCACCCAGAAGAAATCGAGCTACTATCACGAAACTTGGCAGGAATGTAGTCTGGTAAGAGATATGCAAATGATTAAAATTTTGAGGCCAATGAGACAAGGGTAAACGCGCTATGTGCATATGAGATGCGCAGCTGGGAGAGTTTAAAAGCATGATTGCTCGTACCATACGGTTATTCACCACCTCGGTCGGAGCGATATGGTAGTTGGTCCGTGTTGGCAACAATGGATCACGGAAGGGATAGTCTACCGTCGCGGAGGGTCAGGGTGTCCAGGAACACAAATGCGCGCGAGGATCGCGCAATCATAAGAGCGGCCACGTCCGCTCAATAACGTAGATAGTATCGGTTTGACGCCATTTACCACCTTCCAGACATCCGGTGGTATCAAGGAAACCATTCGGAGATGACTGACCGACGGAGGTATAAGGAACCGACGTCCATTAAGACGCCTACCACTGATCCCACATCATAGGCAGTGTCGATTGGATTTTTGCTGACCTCGGGCAAGCTGGAGTGTGACCGACTGGAGTCGTGTAATCTTCAGCGATGAATCCCGATTCAGTCTCAATGCTGATGACCAGCGCATACGCGTGTGGAGGCGGCCAGGCCACCGTCCGTCCGGCATTTGTTGTCGAGAAGTATACGGCGATTACACAATGTGTGACAGTGTGGGGAGCGATTTGTTGGGACAAACGATCACATCTAGGCGTCCTTCAACGCACTTTGATGGCCCGCAGTTACAAGACTTTAACGCCAGTTGTACTGCCTATGCTATCAAGTCGCCCAGGTGTCATTTATCAGCAAGACAACGCTCGACCATATACTGCGCGACTCTCCCAACAATGTCTTCAAGGATATGACGTACTCCCATGGCCTGCCAGGTCAATAGACCTCTCGCCAATACAGAACGTCTGGGACGTGCTTAGAAGGCATATGCAGCCGTCCCGGAATACAGGTGAATTTACTGCCCAGTTTCAAAGATTATGGCATGATCTTCCGCAGGAGGTCATAGGTGACTTCATTGATTCGATGCCACGTCGTGTTTCGGCTTGTATAGCTTCCAGAGGTGGATTTACTACTTACTGATTTGTAACCTTTTTCATGCCATATCTTCTTAATAAAACGGTCTGTTCTTCTGAATTTGCAATCATTTGCTTATCTCCTCATGCACTACATACATATCAAGTTTCGTTATAGTAGCTCGTTTCCTTCTGGGTGCATATATTTTTTGTGTCAGAGTGTATTTCTCTTGCTTTCCATTTACATTTTCGTAGACATAACACTACATCCTTCCTTGATCAGCTGTCAAAAACTTTCCTAACCTCCTGTTCTTGCAGTCACATTACACCATTAGCAGTCTGACAATTTTTCACCAAACTTCTGGCTTTTATAGTGGAGGTCCGGAATGTACCCTATAAAGCATTTTTTTTTACCTCTCTGGTCGTATGGCAAGATATTCCCTTCTGTAATCTATCTGAACTTGTTTAGGCAGCCGCACTGAAAGGTATTTAATATCAGGATATGATAAGGTGATACAATTCACCTTATCCTACTGTACTGAGCACAAAAAAGTTTATGCATTGCTCAACCAACCATTGTTATTTTTTCCTAACGCTTATATGTTTATGTTGCAGTATTTTGCAAACAATTGAAATGGCTATGAGAAAATAAAAGCTCAGGACGTGGGAAGTAGTGATCATGATTTTAATAAGAAATATTTGAACAGGAATGATGGAGAAGGATAATGCTTTTCATAGTGGTTAGGATACAGTTCTTGAAAGGAAGCACCTAGGGCAATTGGAGACTTCACGCGGAAGTGAAACAGATATCGTGAAGACATATATATATATATATATATATATATATATATATATATATATATATATATATATATATATATATATATATATATAAATGACAATGGAAATACTGCCTGGAGTGAATATAAATTTCCCAAAAGTAAACTACATATCACGGTGATAACTTTTTCCTTCCGTTACTTTTTCCGAAAAACCAGGATTTCATGTAGGCACTGTTTCGCAAAATGGCTTAAAAAATTTATAGAACGTTATATTATAAAGATAGTACGATAGAAAAGTCTTCCATTGAAAACGAGAAATCCGTGTAGTAAAATTAATTTTCACACGCAGAGATAGCTGGACATGTTTGAGAGAAAAATCATCAGGGCTCTCTTTGGATCAGAGCAGGAAGAGGGACGTTGGAGAACCAGATATAATTTTGAACTGTATAAGGCTTTATGGGAAATCACAAATCACGTGCCCTCCCCCCCCAACTTAACTTGAAATGAATTAAAACGTTAATAGAAGTTCATTTAAAATCGGAAAATTGTAGAAAACTTCCCGCTTTTTCAAACTGTGGAACTGAAGATTCCGAATGTCTTGTCTTTAGTCTTATTAACATAGTTTTTAACAATGATATGATCCATAACAAAAATTCGAAGCTATATTTTTTCCTCATTTTAATTACGATACTTATTTTTCTCATTGTACAACTTTTGAATACGACTCAAACATCAATTCTATTGTTATTCAATTAATAAAATAAATAATAGGTCATATTTTAAGGACCGTCCGGCAGTCAATGTGCTGAGGAGTGCCCTAACTGAATTCACATCGTGCTCCCCCCTCCCAAAAAAAAAAAAAAACTTAGAAGCACGCTACGCCTATGTCAGCAAGTGGTGAGATCTTTCCTCCATTGCACCCTTTAATGGGACTCCTTGGGGGAGGAGGAAATATGGTTTCCGGAGGGTTGAATAAAATACTTCTTTAAATCAGAATATGCTATTTCGAGTTAAACTTACTGTAACGAGGAATTCGTTACAGGTTCCTTTATTTTAATTTAATTTAATTTAATTTGTGTAGTTCTCTTAAACTTTAAATTATAACTTTAATTTTAATCTTAAATCTGCTAGTTATGTTTCCTTTCCTTATCTGATAGTAATTTATTTTTTTCCCAGGCTCTTAGTCATGGGAGGTCTCTGTAACCTTTAAGTCCGTTCGGTCGGTAATTGAGAATAGCCTATCTTCTAACATCTGGCAGTGCAATTTGCCGTCTTATATTCTTTAAGTCTTTGTCAGCTAGGTCCCCTAATTGCTACCCTCGTGTCCACGAAATGAGATGTCTTTTCTTCCCTGTTTCCGTGTTTTTGTTAACAGCATTGATGGGTCTTTTTAATGCTAAAGGCTCCAGTTTCCCTTTTCCGCGCCTGCGGCGAACATAATTTATTACGAGTATCTTGCATGGGAAACAGTTTTTCTCTGAACAGGCGTTTGGGCTTCGCGCTGCTTGACCAGCTCCTCTGATTGGTTAAGCTCAGCCAGTCTCGGCCAATGAAACTCCTTAAAAGGGTTCTTCTGGCATTTTCTTCTGGCAAGAGGAATGTGGTACTTAAGGTATCCAGTTTTGGCGATGCTTCGCGTATTTTATTTTATGGACACAAGGTGTTGGCAACGTGTTGAGGCGCTGTTAAGGTTGTCTTTCTCCTCTCCCTTCTGCACGCCTTGGCGAGATTGGTTGTACGGCAACCCTTCTCTCCTTGCGTTGTCCAGGGCTAAAAAAAAAGAGATGCGATGCAGAGATTCAGAATTGCTTGGTAGATAAAAACTTGCTCTAAGAGACCCTGAGCCGGGCTTTCGGTCCTTTTTGGTTTGGCCGTGGCTTGGTGAGGGGGATGTATTTTTTATTGTCGAATAGTGAGTACGAGTGTATTCTATTGATCTGATATTTGTGTATATATACTTTAAAAAGGAAATTCCTTCAATACTATTATTTTATTTTTGATGATCTTCTAATAAGTGGTCGTGTAGACCTGTAGCTCTTTTCTAGTATGTAGTATTACGTTTATTTGTTCCTGTTATAATTCAGTAGTCAAGAAATAATTCGTATTTTTATCAAGAAGAATAAAAACTTATTTTTTCTACCAACAAGTCGTTTTTGAAGAAGTTTTCTTCCTCAGTATTTATTTTTATAAAGAGTAGTTGTGAGCAGCTTCCAAACCTGTGATAATTCAATCCTGCGGCACAATGATCTTCAACGTTTGTTTCCTCAGCAAATCTTGTACTTCCACTATGCAAAATCTTCCGGTTCTCTACTTGTAATGTACCATCGCTAATATTTTTCTTGAAGAACCATTTACGGCTACAGTTGAATGAAGATTTTTTCTCTGTAAGAGACGGACTTGCGTCTTAAATGCTCAACTGTATTAGTATAATTTAGCAAATAACATCTGTATTACTATGGTATTGACATATTTTTTATTACTCTTCACTGAAAAATATTTTTTTTGCCTTGACACAAATTTCTTTTGGTATTACCTGAGAATGTTATCAGTCACTCATTCAATTGGTAAGATTATGCTTGTACATATTACATGGTGTATATTAATGGTATTAAAAAGTCAGTATCTTCTATTTAAGCTTGTTGAAAAAACAAGGTATCAATGTAAACAAATGATAGGAACCAAATAATTCCATATCAACTCTATGGACATTCATGTATTTTAATATATCCTATCAAGATCTTTCTTTCCTATATTTTGTTGTGTTTAAATATTACAAGCAAACTTTATTGTGTATTTATGTGTAAAATCCCTAATACTTAACTGAACTATATTTTATGTGTTATATTTTTTTTGTTATTTTTTTATACCTCACTTTGTCAATTTTTGACAAGTTATCTTATACCGACTATGACTATCCTATACTTCATGTTCACTACTACCTTCCCTCTTTTTTTTGAGTGCAGTTAGTTCCATAGCCCTAAATTTTTTTTGCAATGTAGTGAGATGTACGCTAGTTCTGCAAACCACTTTCATTTTTATTTTTCTATTATTTTTACTTTTCAGTTTTCCCCTAGTGTAATATTACTACTTTGTTGTTTTCTATTTTTTTTTGTAAAATTAAATTTCCATGCGCAAGATAGAAGTCACCAACCTTATTGGGACAGTATCATATACTTTCTTTTGGCCAAGGAATTTTATGTGATTCAAGCTCTGTCTTGGTATAGGATGATCTTTTGATCAAGTTTAATTTTATTTTTAACCCTTCACTTGAAGTTAGGAATTTACTTAAGGCTAGGTGTCCTAGTCATTCTTCCTTTTGCACAGCTTTCCCCCTTGAGTGGAGTCTGTCTTGGTGCATATATTTTGTTAGGTTTCAGGTGTCATAATCCTTCGCGGAAACATTACTGATCCTAATTTACCTAATTTTGACTTTTTTATTGTTTGTACCCAACTGGTCACTTATAAACTTTGACAGTTTGTGGTTACATTCTTATGCATTCACTTTTCATTTTTTTTAGCTCACACTTAAAGCATGTACATGTGCATAAACAAGATAAGGTTTATGTTTTTTTATTATATTATTAGCTATGAGCATTTTGGCCATATAGCATATTTAGTTGAGTGACATTTTTTTTATTTTTTTTCCTTCCCCTTGTGGATTTTTTTATATATTACTAATTAAGTAACTGTCAAGATTCGAATTCCCATACCTCTGGTAGGTTAAGTTGCCGCAATAGACTTCTTAGAATCATCGTCTATGTTTCGTGGGAATTCTTGTTAGTATTGTTACGACAATTATGTTTGATTAGTTCACTCTGTGTGTAGCAATTTTGATGCATATTAATAGATATGACATCTTATATATTTTTTTTGAATGCAAATGGATATTACTTCCAATTTTTTAGTATGAATATATGATATTCTACATTGAATATTAATAAAATAACATCCAATATTTTGATTATTAGTGGATATGAGATCCAATCTTCTTCAATTAGATATATTGAACTCATCATTCTTTGGTAAGACCAAATTAACTTACCTTCTTGAAATGATATGAAATTTCAAGTGTTTAATTTATTTTGTTGACTATGATATACAACTATAAGTTTAATTAGTACAAATGTACATAAAAATTTTAAGGTACTGTGTTACGCCATTTTTTTGTCAAGCATTAATCACTACTATTTTTGTAAAATTCACCATGCTTGTATGAATTACTATCTTTGTATTGATACTACATTTATAATATCCTTATATATTACTTTTTCCCTTTGTATTCACTATATGTATTTTATATGAAATTTTTTTTTGAGATCAAATGTGTCTCACGTATTATGTATGCTATTGGTTTTTCCACAAATTAATATGTGGTGATTTGTAATTTTTTTTTTTTCATCTCTGGACAGGGGAGAGTTCTGTAACGAGGAATTCGTTACAGGTTCCTTTATTTTAATTTAATTTAATTTAATTTGTGTAGTTCTCTTAAACTTTAAATTATAACTTTAATTTTAATCTTAAATCTGCTAGTTATGTTTCCTTTCCTTATCTGATAGTAATTTATTTTTTTCCCAGGCTCTTAGTCATGGGAGGTCTCTGTAACCTTTAAGTCCGTTCGGTCGGTAATTGAGAATAGCCTATCTTCTAACATCTGGCAGTGCAATTTGCCGTCTTATATTCTTTAAGTCTTTGTCAGCTAGGTCCCCTAATTGCTACCCTCGTGTCCACGAAATGAGATGTCTTTTCTTCCCTGTTTCCGTGTTTTTGTTAACAGCATTGATGGGTCTTTTTAATGCTAAAGGCTCCAGTTTCCCTTTTCCGCGCCTGCGGCGAACATAATTTATTACGAGTATCTTGCATGGGAAACAGTTTTTCTCTGAACAGGCGTTTGGGCTTCGCGCTGCTTGACCAGCTCCTCTGATTGGTTAAGCTCAGCCAGTCTCGGCCAATGAAACTCCTTAAAAGGGTTCTTCTGGCATTTTCTTCTGGCAAGAGGAATGTGGTACTTAAGGTATCCAGTTTTGGCGATGCTTCGCGTATTTTATTTTATGGACACAAGGTGTTGGCAATGTGTTGAGGCGCTGTTAAGGTTGTCTTTCTCCTCTCCCTTCTGCACGCCTTGGCGAGATTGGTTGTACGGCAACCTTTCTCTCCTTGCGTTGTCCAGGGCTGAAAAAAAAGAGATGCGAGGCAGAGATTCAGAATTGCTTGGTAGATAAAAACTTGCTCTAAGAGACCCTGAGCCGGGCTTTCGGTCCTTTTTGGTTGGCCGTGGCTTGGTGAGGGGGATGTATTTTTATTGTCGAATAGTGAGTACGAGTGTATTCTATTGATCTGATATTTGTGTATATATACTTTAAAAGGAAATTCCTTCAATACTATTATTTTATTTTTGATGATCTTCTAATAAGTGGTCGTGTAGACCTGTAGCTCTTTTCTAGTATGTAGTATTACGTTTATTTGTTCCTGTTATAATTCAGTAGTCAAGAAATAATTCGTATTTTTATCAAGAAGAATAAAAACTTATTTTTTCTACCAACAAGTCGTTTTTGAAGAAGTTTTCTTCCTCAGTATTTATTTTTATAAAGAGTAGTTGTGAGCAGCTTCCAAACCTGCGATAATTCAATCCTGCGGCACAATGATCTTCAACGTTTGTTTCCTCAGCAAATCTTGTACTTCCACTATGCAAAATCTTCCGGTTCTCTACTTGTAATGTACCATCGCTAATATTTTTCTTGAAGAACCATTTACGGCTACAGTTGAATGAAGATTTTTTTCTCTGTAAGAGACGAACTTGCGTTTTAAATGTTCCGGCCTGCCTTGACGAACTGTCATTTCTACATCTTAAACGATAGACAAATCTTCATTCTTTTATAGAACTTTCGTGCTGTGAACATTTCTGGTGTACTTCATCTTTCACTCAACAGAACAAAGGTCCTTCGAGTTAAAAACATTTGACTCTACCAAAATAGTGACCATACACAATAGTGACCGTATACAATATTAGTGAGTGTACCCAGAAAGTACAATTGTACAGAAATTCACTTCAATAGTACAGAAATGGTTCCGTCAAAATTTCATTGTACAGAAATGGTGCCTCCTCAATAGTATAGTGATTGTACCAGAAGTTCATTTGTACAGAAATGGTGCTTCAATTGTACAGAACTTCAACATCCATATCTCACTGTACACTTACTTATTAAAGGGGTAGGTTTAATGCTACAATAGTTGCATTCTACACACCACCAACAACCAAAATAATGGATCAAGCAATCGCATTTTCGAACTTTGTACTTCCAGAGATTCCATCTCTTTCTTCACGTTGATCCCTTCTTTCCAACGCCCGATTTTTTTATTTTATCAAACTCTTTTATCACAAAGATGAATAGCTGTGGCGCTCTAAAGTTTCTACTTTAATGGGGGAAATTTATAATTTTCCAAGCCCTTCTCAAATAGCCGCAAAGGATCCGAATGTCAGGTAATAAGTCAGCCCTTTTGCGATGGGGGAGGGGGGGAGGAGAGCTCTATTCATCTGTTCTCCAACCTACCCTCCCTCACTCTGTACCTCGAGTGGATGAAGAAGCCGTCGATAAAGGATTTTTTTCCCGCAGTATGCGTCGACTCGAGATCTATATAAGATTTTTAACAGTCGAAGTCGTTTGTGGATTTATATTCGAGAATTGATAGTTTTTCATCATTCATTTCTCAAAAAAATAACGTTCCATCACGTGACAGTGTCATGGAATACGTTTCTAGTCATTCAGACTGGACTCTTCAATAGAAAATATGAACTTATGTCCAACCTTGACTTTCCTGGGTTCAAGATTCAAGTACTTTATTATTTTTGAGTTTTCTGGTCGTAATGTAGGAATTTTTTAAAGTTAAACCTCTTCTAAAATTTTAAAAGTTTAATAAATGCAGTACTGGTTGTGTGCCGTAAATAACTATAAACAACTACATATGTATTTGACTAAATATTTTTACTGCTATCTAAATTGTATATCAAGTTTTTATTGACTCCCTCTGTGTATGGTCGAGGGGCAAACCTACATTTTTGGCTTTACAATTGTAAATTTATAACTTCTATGTTGCACTATAGCATTTCAACTTTTCTGCGCGTTACCTATGGTCAAGAGTTTTAAGAGTTAAATGTTGCATGCCAAAATAAATTGGTGATTTTTTCACTCTTGTGAAGCATTGTAGCACAAACACACCAAATTTTCAATTCCCAATGTAATATAGACCATAAATGACAGTACAAAACTGCAGTTGTAATCTTTCTTCTATATAAATAAAAGTAAAACGGTGTCGGTCGAGAACAATTCTGGGTAGACCGTTCCCGGTATGAAATTCGGCCATGTTTGAAAATGTCGAAATCGATGTATTTTTTTCTTCATGAAAGTAAATATATGTTTCATATTTGGAAAGAGCTTTAAAATCTGATATTTTTTTCTGCGTACACTTATTCTGTTAATTCAATAGTTTTATAATTATTTAGATTCTAATGAGGCGTCTCCTGTGATATCATCCATTTTTGACGATGTAAACAAAGAGTGATTCATTCCCAGCGTGATTCTCACTAAAAAATGAATCACTGAAAAGAAATATTTTACCGTGTGTCCAATTTTTGATTCTTTTCTTATTTTTCATACTCTTAATTCAAACTTTTTAATCATAAATAGATAATTTGAAGATGTACTGATTTTGGGGGGATTTTTTGGCAGTTAAAAGTGAAAAAAAAATTTAATTCAAGTGAACTGTGATTCGAGTGTCAAGGGATTCGATTTGGGTATTCGATTAATGCTAAACAATAGCCGGCAATAAGATTCTTTTCGTTCTCATTTCATAGTTCTCAGGGTGCGGCTCCGTTTTATAATGGCACCACAAGGGTCGGAGTCCAGTTTAGCCAGGAACCACCTCAATTTTGAACAAGCAACCCGAGGGGTGGCATCTGTGAGATCGTACCCTCTCCCATCCTCTCTGACCTCATAGAGCAATTTTCCGATCTACGGATTTAACGTTCCCATATCCGGCTAAGATACGAGGGTATTCAATGCTGCTTATCGGGATTCGATACGAACACCCTCAGCACCGAGAGCCGAAGCGTTACCACTAGGCACGCTTCCGAATCAATACCATTACTGCTGAATTTATCTCAGATGGTCCAGTACAGAGATTTGATTTCGGATGTCTGCATAATTGCTGGAAGGCAGTCATATCAAAATGTTTATTATCTATGTCGATAGACTTCTAGCGTTATGCTACATTTTCACGACAATAAAAAATGTTCGTAATCGCTATTTACCTTCTAGAGTCATTCTAAGTTGTGTGCTACTTTTTAGAACATCCCTCTATACAGGAAAGATTTTCATGCAATCATCTCTATCTCAATATTTCTTTGGAACGTTCACGAATTTCTTTGGAGCGTCATCGAATGCCATACGCGTTTAAATTTCGCATATGGCATTTTTCTGCTTCTAGAAATAGCTCGTAGGTGTTTGTTGTTATTTTTCCTTCACTGGTTTCCTTGATCAATTTATCCCAAGAAAATATTTTTTAGAGGGAAATCAGTATTTCACACGGAAGCTTGAATTTGTTGTTAGATACCTGTTGATTTTAGTAATAGTTCATCGGTTTATCGGTGCATCACAAAGGGGGCATTTACTAACTTAGCCTTTCAAACACAGTTTCTAAATAAATGCGCATATTAAATCTGTTATCCAGGAGCTAAACTTAAAATTTTACTTTACCGTCTTTTTTCGTGATGAAAATCTGTTTATTTGGGGGAAAATATACCAGTTTATCCATTTGTCCCCAAACATCAGTTTTACAAACTTAAACAAAAGACCATAACTTTTCAATTTTGATAATTTATGTCTAAAGGGGTATTTAGATTTTCGTCCTACTTTCTTTTAGACACTATATCTTATTGATTTTGGACACAATTCTTTAGCTTATTCATGCGTCACAGTTGTGATCTGTACAAAACTTAAAGCAACAAAAGATAGTGCTGAACTAAACCAGTGTATTTATTTTGGTAATTTAATCTGAAGATAATTTTAACATTTTATTCCTCCACCTTTATTCTCTGCCTATGGGTTCGTATCCCCCTGATGGCATGGATGTTTGTAGCCGTCCGGAATCGGCTTTAAACTGTAGGTCCCGGTCAAATTAACCCTTGCGTAGCAAAAGTTGACAGTAGCAATCCCAATATACCAGTAAACTCGCCTCCTTTTTGTTGTGACACGCAATTGATTTTTGGGAAAAAGCCATAAGTTTATTCGTGAGTCACAAAAAAAAAGATTTTTACTACCTTAACAGTTTAAAAGGTAGTTTAGAAATAAACTTAAATGTTTGTTTAAAAAATTATATTTTTAAGCTATCTTTAAGTATATATCACGATCTATTGATTTATTGTTATTTCCTAGCTAAAAAATAAGTTTTAATTTCGACACGGTACATCATTTTAAGACTTTGTACAGGGTAGTCATAAAAACTCTGCCGATATATGGACCTCTAGCGGCCATTCCGTTCAACCTATCAAGATGAGATTTCAGATATAGTTATTGAGTGGTATGAGCTCGGGATTCTGTGAACGGCAACAAGTATAGCTCACGGTTACGGTTATTGGTACAGAAACTCGAAATTTTCGAATGGCAACGCCCATTTTTTCCCGTTGCTAAATTCTCAGCCCATGCGAAAACCCTAAAGATCGTTGGAACGGTACGTGTATCACAAAAAACGGACGCGTTATCCACGCACAAAAAACAGCTCTGCGAATGGCCTACAAAAACACGATCGGGGCACAAAGAGGAAATTTGCATACGACGAAGCTTTTTATCGGTTTTCTAAGTTGAATATCTTGTGAATGGCGTTCTGTGATTGACGTCTTTCCTCTCATATGCAAATTTCCTCCGTGCACCCCGATCGTGTTTCTGTTGGCCGTTTTCAGAGGTGTTTTTGTGCACGCATGACGCGTCTGTTTTTTGTGATACCCACGTTCCAACGCTCTTTAGGGTTTTCGCATGCGCAGCATTTTGCGGAGGAAAAAAGTGGGCGTTGCCATTCAAAATTTAGAGTTTTTGTACCTATAACCGTAACCGTGAATGCCACTTGTTGACGTTCACAGAATCCCGAGCTCATACCTCTGAATAACTATATCTGAAATCTCATCTCGATAGGTTGAACGGAACAGCCGCTAGAGGTCCATATATCGGCAAAGTTTTTTTTATGACCTTTCTGTATTTTGGTGGTTAATACGCGTTTCATTTTTGACGCTACTTTCCGTGGAATTCCAAATTTCTGATTTTTTTTATCATTATTATTAGAAGGTATTCGCTCTTTTAGTATGACTTTTTTTCCAATATCATCTTTTTTGAAACGACTCAACACCGAAAATAAAATTTCAGGAATACTTCTTTCTTCTACACGAAATACTTCTGGACTATGAATTTAACATGGTCACTGATGTGGATATTATTAAAGTTTTCAAATAATCCCATTCCGATTAGGCCATAGAAACTCTTGAAAGTCACCGATGGGGAAGAAATTAGAACTGACAAGGGAGGCTTTTGACTCAGATTACGTTTCAAAGTTTTGGTAACGTAATTTATACCGTTACGGAAAAATACTTGGCGATAGTAGCGACGCGATTTTCTTAGCACGGGCAAAAACCTTAAAACCTTAATCTTCAATTTCCACATGAGGATTTTAGTTGTCAACCGAATAATACAGACACGTGAAATACACGTTCACATAACTGACTGAAGAACTTAATGATGAGACATCATAGTAGGTAGGTAGACTATTCTCTGAGGCTTTTAAAAATTACTAGATTCGGGACCAAGAAAGACAGAGTCCTAATTGTAGATGATAAGGCCACATCTTAAAACAAAAACCATTTAATAACAAAGAAATTTAACATTAATCAAGCACAACATAATCAATTGAATTTTAACTTAAGTGCAGATTTAGCAGCTCGTTCCAAGACCCGGATAGTCTCAAACAGGAGCTAAAAAAACACTTCCGCCTATCCGGCCGTTACATGAGAGATCACTCGGAAATCTCCAAGTCTCTGACTATATCTCTTGGTCTTTTCTTTGACTGCGTCCATCCCAATTCCTCTAAATGCGTCTGTTTTGAAGAGCGGGGGCCGGAAGATTTGTTGATGATAGTTCTTCTATCGACGCACATTCCGGCAAACTTTATTACGCGATAGTGTCAAACTCGCATTGAGGTATTTCTAAGAAGACATTTTTGCGAGGCGAGGGAGACGCTTCTGTTTTTCAAAGCAGATATTCCCTCATCTTCCTTGAGAATCCGATATGCCTGGACTTAAATTTCAGGCTGAAAATTTGCTGGTATCGTTTTTTAATCCGCTCGAAATCCACACACGTGTTCAAAACGATGGAAAGTGGAAAATGGTATTCCGATAAGCATGCAGCTGTGTGCCGTACACCCTGTGAGGTCTTGGGAAAAATAACCCAATACTTTCATTACGCTACAATGACAACGGGAAAGTTTACTTTATTAGAATCAAAAGTTAATTGGTTAGGATGTCTGCGGTCACTTCTTGCAGTTCTAGGTAAAAACGAGGGGGAAATTTCGTATTATATTTCTGTCAGTTACGTTGATAGTTAGTAACAAATGGAAACTGGTCAATAAATCATCAGTTTTCTTCGAATCATTCTTATGTTATTGTAAAGTTCACATAATATGCATGTCGTTAATGTTTAGCCTAGAGTAGCAAATGATGGTCACTTGTGCTAAGAAAAACCAACAGCACAACTAACTCACGATAACATTATAAATACATTAATGTGAGTAATTTTTTTATGTGAGTCTATCTTATCTGAGTCAATGTATTTTACACCTTTAGTGCAGTGAGACTTCATTTTTTTACATGTTTTTATTAACTCGCTTTCTTGTTTGTCTGTCTGTTTGTGTCTGTCTGTTTGTCCAGTCCAAATCTTGCAATCGGTTTTTAACTAACTTCCCGACTAGCTAGACATTTGAAACTTTTAGAATAGCTCAGAACACGATGGCAATGCATTCTTTTGATACTTTTAGCTATCTTTAAGCAGCATTAAATTCATTTTCAGTTAATTTTGGTTTGTAGACTGGTGCAGCCATCTATCGGCCGGGACGAGAACGAAATGTTAAATGCAAGTTAACTTCCAATTAACTTCATTTTCTTTCAAGTTGATGGGATAATTCATTTAAAAAATGTTTTTAAGTGTTTATTAATACATAGAATTGTCAAGCTTATGTGATTCAACAAAACTTTAAAAACATGGTATTTAAAAGTTCTTTTTATCTAGTAATTATTTTATTTTTCTATATTAAATGTGCTGCTATTGTAAACCGGAGCCATGCCCTTCAGCCGACTAGCCTCTGTGACCCTGGTCTGGAAACAACAACAACATACATATAATATGAAAAATAATTTTTAAACGCGACCTGATTTAAATTTAATTTGCCATTCTCTTCCTTTTCTTCTATACTAGCTGAAAACCCGCACTTCGCTACGGAGTACATTCAAATTAAATACAACGGTCAATGTATGCAATTAATGCCAAAAAATAAATATATACTATATTTATAATAAATACGACGATCAATGTCTACAATTGATGTAAATATATATATAATATATATATATATATATATATATATATATATATATATATATATATATATATATATATAATGTGTGTGTGTGTGTATTTATAAAAAAATCGTAAGGGATATTTATTTTTTTTTGGATAATATCCAATCGTCTGCTGCATTAGGAAGAAAAAAAAATATTTTTTTGTCTATTTAGTTGTTATGCACGTGACGATAAATTTATTTAAAGTACCAGAAAAAGAAATCAGGTGATCACCATTTAATAAATTAAATTCTAAAAATTAATCTTTAAAAATTCATCAAAAATCAGAAAATCGAGGTAAAGATCCGAAAAAGATTTCATTTTAAAGGAATGTTTATGATCTTTCTCGTGATATAAATTTTATTACCCTCAAATTATTATTTTAAATGCAAACTTAAAAAAAGTTACAAAAACAGCTTAAAAATTTAATTTTTAAAAAATCTAAGAAGAATTTTTCAAAAATCTTTCTTAGTGCACCCCTACACCATAAGAAGAATGGCCATGCAAAATTTCAGCCCTTTAGGTCCAGCGGCTTGGTCTGTGCGTTGTATGTCAGTGAGTCAGTTACGGAACTGTTTTATATATATAGACTATGCTGTAAATGAATTTCCTTTTCTATTTGTCTTTGTATATGCTTTTCTATTTTGCTTTTGCATGTCAATCTTGGCCTCGTTGCCACAACGCTCATTATTTTCTATTTTTCTTTCACATCTCACCCTATGTAGAGATTTATTTTTATGACCATACATGTGAGACGAATGCTAACTCTTCTACTAACTTCAAAAAATGCTAGCTTCCCTCCCTTCCCCTTCCCTCCCCACATTTATCAACGCTACAGAGAGCAAACGAGAATGATTCGTTGTCTGTAAAAGGGGTTATTTTACCGAGAAAGGGATTCTGTCAACGATTTGAAATTTAAAGAAATTCTTGTACGAGTATTTCTTAGTTAAAAAAGATATTCGCTTTTCAAACTTCTATGACTTTTATTTATATATCTATGTAAAACACTTCCGTAACTGACTGACTGACAGATAACGTACACGCCAAATCGCTCGACCTAAAGGGCGGAAATTTTGCATGGCGATTCTTCTTATAGTGTAGGGGTGTACTACGAAAGATTTTTGAAAAATTTCTTCTTAGATTTTTTTAATTTAGTTTTTAAGCTGTTTTTTTGTAACATTCTATTAAGTTTGCATTTAAAATAATAATCTGAGGGTTATAAAATTTATATCAAGAGAACGATCATGAAAATTCCTTTAAAACGAAATCATTTTTGAATCTTTACCTCCGTTTTCTGATTTTTAGTAAATTTTAAAGATAATTTTTAGAATTTAATTTATTAAATGCTGATCACGTGGTTTCTTTTATTTTTGTGATACTTTAAACTAATTTTGCGTCACGTGCATAACAACGAAATAGACAAAAATATTTTTTTTTTCTAATGCAGCAGACGATTGGACATTATCTAAAGAAATATTAAAATACAGTAAAAGAAATGTTCCTCAAACTGTACTATATTAACTGAATTATATTCTTTAGTATGTTCTATTAGATTTAATTTGAATATTTTCTTCTACATTTTGTCTATAAAAATATCCATTACGATTTTTTTATAAATATATTTTTTTTGGCATTAATTGCATACATTGACCGTTGTATTTATTATAAATATATATATATATATATATATATACATATATTTTTGGCATTAATTACATACATTGACCCTAGTATTTAATTTGAATGTACTTTGTAGCGAAGCCCGGGTATTCAGCTAATATATATATATATATATATATATATATATATATATATATATATATATATATATATATAATGACAAGGTGCTTACACCGCGTAACCTTTATCTATTAATTAACACATAATGGCAGTTAATTAACAAAGGGCCGGTGAAATAACTAATACTTAAACAGAATTTCTTTTTTATATTTATATATATATATATATATATATATATATATATATATATATATATAATGCTAGAGGCATACAGTATATTTAACTATATTGATTAGGATTAAAATTAGGCAAATTAGCGTTAAACGGCAATTTACTATTATAAATTCTATTGTCGTGTCGGGAGCTCTGAGGGACACTTAATATTTTAGAACAAGGGAAAACATTGCGTTGTGTGGTCCTTCAAATGAAGGAACAGAGTTTGTAACCAGTCACTCAAAAATAAGTTCACCGATATACAACATATAATTATTAAAGTAAAAGTGATTTATTATTACCCAGGTTGTTCCAACAAGTTTGTTTGGTCATGCAGTGCACTTTGATTTGTGTGAAATAATTTTCACGGAAAGCATATTGTTAATGGGCCCATACACATATTTAAACAAAACCAAAAAAAAATCACTACATGCACAATAGTTTACATTGCAATACTAAAGTCATTCAGATTCCACTTGTATAGTAAATGTGTCTCACTCAGTTAGCTTAGACAATTTACGTATCTTATTCATCTCTTCATGAATCTGCAGAACTTGCACAAATAACTCATTGATTTTACTGCTAACAACAAAGCTTATAATCATAATAGCACAAATATAAAATATCAATATGTATGTATATAAATTAAATACGTTCATACTCAAACACTGGCATTAGTTAGCTTTGGTAAAAATAAATTAGTGGAATCTGATTTTCCCCCCTTTTTAAGGCACCCTTTAAGAATAAAAATAAGGGAAAAGGTTTGCTTATATCCTGCATGTCACTGTCACCGGAGAAGACGTCATCTCGGCGCGGAATTTAGACAGTTCGTTGACCTGACCAGAGGGGTCTTCACTCCGCTTCCTGATCATGTGGGGAGAGGCCTGAATGTTGCGCTTACTAGGAATTGAACTTGGAGGGTGTCAGTTCTTATGTAGTGAGAAGTCGGGAACTGGAGGAGGGCTCGAATCGAAGCCGGAACTTGAATAAAGCATCCTTCTAGCGTGCATACTCGGGAACAGGCGGGCGATTTGCGTGGAAGAAGGTATTAGCACGAATCATCTCGGCAGCTCACAAAAATCGGGAAACAGGAGGGCGTTTAGCGTAGAAGCAGGTATCTGGCATGAATCATCTCGGCAGATCACAAAACAAATCGGGAAACAGGAGGGCGTTTAGCGTAGAAGTAGGTATCGGCATGAATCATCTCGGCAGCTCACAAAAATCAGGAAACAGGAGGGCGTTTAGCGTAGAAGCAGGTATCGGGATGAAACATCTTTGCAGCGTATAGATTCGGGAATAGCTAAGCATTTCGCACCAGCTCAATAACTTGGCGTAGACATCACTCAAGAACACTCTCTCTGCCACCCTTGGCCGGTCTCTACCTCCGGTAGTCTCTTCCTATCGTAGCGCCTCTAAAAGTTGCGTCGGAATCGTCCAGAATTGTGCAGAATTCTCCAAAATTGTCACGAATTTCCCCGGAGCTCTCGTGTAGCCCCCATAAATATGGG
This sequence comes from Dolomedes plantarius, assembly GCA_907164885.2. Lineage (NCBI taxonomy): Eukaryota > Metazoa > Arthropoda > Arachnida > Araneae > Dolomedidae > Dolomedes > Dolomedes plantarius. Next base: position 102,634,970 of record OU015500.1, read on the forward strand.
CTTAGTACCAGACAAGCTCCCCAGGGGGAGCTATAGTTGCATCCGTCTTCACCCTCTGATTCTAGAACAGCTATTCGCCCGCGCCCCTTATCGCGACGAATCTATTAAAATTGAGGGTTTGCTCGTAGGCATTTATCGGGCGTTGAACTCAGCAAACTTCTCGGGACCCTACGTTTTCTAGTAGACGAATGGGTTAGTGTCATGACGCGTAAAAGAAATCATAAAACGACGCCATTTTGTATACCGTGGAGAGGCTATACCTATCCAATTAAACATCCCGTAATTCTTTCAATCTTACCCTCAAATCAAGAGGAAATCAGATCCTTTACATATCACCACACATCATATGATAGAGAAGAACAAAATATATATAAAAACACTAATCAAAAATATAAAAATTTATAAAACATTATCACACTATAGCATATAATATATATAAAAATGCGTTTCCTTCATAACATATAATATATAAAAATGCGTTTTCATCCTCCATGATCCAAGTACTTATCTGAAATGACCGCTATTGTAGAATTCAACTGCTGAATTCTACACTACTGTTTTCCAATTTCGGAAGTAGGTTGGAATTTAGGACTTCTTTTATTAAACTAGTTAAAAGTCAATTCAATCCGCTCAAAGTTCCCATCTCTCAGCTCCGCGACGTGGGACTTCGTCTAACGGCGGACAACTCGAATCTATTTTTTGTTTGTTTCGCACGCTGCAATTGCGCGGGCGAAAAATCGTGAGTCAGATTTCGAACATTCGATGATTGTGTTAGTCCAAGGCGCGTGCCAGGCCAATAATCATTGATGACCCCCCGATCTTGTGAACTCTCCGCTGCAAAACAACCTACTTCCTGAACTGGAAAACAGTAGAATTTATAATAGTAAATTACCATGTAACGCTAATTTGCCTAATTTTAACTCTAATTAATATAGTTAAATATACTTTATGCTTCTAGAATTATATATATATATATATATATATATATATATATATATATATATATATAAGAAATTTTTAATTTGTTAAACTTCATTGCACTAGGTGTCTCGCGGCATATAATTGGGTTATAATTGTGGAGTGATAGTTACGTTTGACCATGTGACTATATGCCCACATGATACTGTATATGTCTAATAAATATCAGTTTAATATCTAAAAGGATGTGGCAAGAGCAGTCTTCGTGATCATACATGGTCATCTTAACGGAACACGCGTTCATTCTGCGGGGCTGTTTAGTGTTTAGGAAGGTTGCCAACACGTTGCAAGAAGGGGTAATATCGTTTTTAATTTTGATTACTCTCGTAGATTTGAGTCTAAGGAAAGGGAATTTTCTTTCTTAGAAAACTGATTTTTTTTCATACCAATCTTCTTTTTATCGTTACATACATGCAGATATATGTACGTACAGGAAGGTAGCTAAGGAAGGCTAAATAAATTCAGAAAGATAGCGCAGTTGTGATGTATATTTTAAGCTGTAAACCTCTTTGAGTGCCATGTGGAAATTTTTAACTAAAGATCACTAAGCTATCATCTGTACAACAAGTTTTCACGTGGTTCTTTCTCAGAAATAACAGGCTTTCAAATAGCGAAAGGAATTCCTTAAAACATGTCTTTCATACATTACTTTTCCAGGCCTAATGGCTGGTATTTAGACTTTCCCCTTTTTTCACTTTAGCACGCGCCTAAGTCCTTTGCTGATAGAATAACTTTAAGTTTGCTGCTCAGAGAGCCTGTCTAGACGGCCTTTTTTTCCAAACCAAAATGATAGAAGATGCTTTTCCTATTTTCCGGAAAACATGCTCTCAGAAGACGAGTGCATGTTTCAGCGCTTTGTAAAATACGCAAAACCGATTTTTTTTCCTTCATGCCTGCGAGAGTCAAAATGCGATATTTCTGGAATATATTCCAACTAAAAGCTAGAAGAAAAAAAAAACTATTTCTTCACTAAGCATTTCTCTTTTTAGCGTATGGCTTAAATATTCCATAGCTCCCTATGTTATGATCAGATTGTTTTGTAAAATGGAGGCATGCATTTTCATGGGTTTTTTACTTGTGACTTTCATGTCTAGAATAAAAAGTGCAGTTTCCCTCTATTACAAATTTATTTTTACACTGTTATTTTGTGCATAATACGCTAAAATACACGTTATAGTAAATTTAACCAGCGAATAAAATGTGTTCATTGCGAAATAATATTTGTTTACTTTAATATAAAGGCAAGCATGTATGTGAAAGAATTCATGAGATTTTAAAACACATAGCCCATACGGATTCAATTTTTGTTTTAGTTTTTTTTTTTTTCACAACTTTTAAAAAAGGAGTATTTTTCCTTTAATTAATATTTTTATATTGAATTTTTTAAAAAATAATGAAAATTGAAAAAAAAAGGTAATAAAGTGTAAAACAATTGAAAAATTGACGAAATTTCTCAAAAATTTGAAACATACGAGTCTCAAACATACAAATAAGTATTTTGCGAACCAATGTAATGTCTGGAAGTTTATTTGTGTCCAAACTTGCAATATTTTCAGATACTGAATCTAGAACGGTAGAGTACAACCACTCCGTAAACCCTTTTCCAACACATCATAAAGATATTCACTAGGGTTCAAGACTTTTCATGCCCGATTGAGAAAAATGATTTCCCGAATGCTCCTTGAACTATCCCATCACAATCTTGATTAACACTTTCAGGGGCAAAAACCTACCCCATTTGCACGGTACAGATTTTTTCCCATATTTATTTGTATCTAAAGAATCTTGAAAAAATTTCCAATAAACGTTGCAAAATGCTTTTATTTCTTTAAACTCACAACAAATGGCAGTACTAACCATTTTTCTGCTCATTTAACTGGAATACATTGAATGCAAGGGGAAAAAGAATAATTTTAAGCGTGTGCACTGTGCAAACGGCGCCCCTCAAAGAGTTAATAAATCCTAGAGGTTTTGGAATATAGCCATGCTGTCAGCAAGGAAATAGTCAGTTGATGGGATAATCTGGTATTCAACAGATTTAACTAGTCAAACATATTGCTAATCCCATACTTTCATTGCATAAAGAGGCCATCACAGTGAAAATATAGCATGATTGGTTAATTGTCTTGAGTATTACTCTTCTTGTCGCCAAGTGACTAAGTGTTTAAGGCCTCAGTCTGACACGCCGGAGGCGCGGTTTCGATTCCTGCATAAGACATGGTTGTATCCTGGGGAAATCGTCAGTCTTCCTGCAAAAGGAGCCCCGTCTAGAAAGGGGAGCTACAAACCTATCGTCCATCGCCGGTGTCATCGTTTGTTAAAAAAAAATTCTTCTGTGATTGTGTGATTTATGTTTCCATTTCCTTGTATTCATATGTACACCGGACAGGCTGGGACATATGTTAGTCCAACTTCTCTTGAGGCAATGGCACCCCCTCTTCTACGGATAGTGCTTCTATCCGCAGACGTGACAGCAAACAAACAAACATTACTCTTCTTACACTTTTTTTGTTAATATGCGCATAATCCTAGTGCTTAGAAAATTGACTCAGTAGCAATGCTGTCCCATATTATTGTACTGCCTAAAGAGGCCTGCACACTGAGAATATAGCGTGGTGGATTCATTGTCTTGAGTAGTACTCTTCATACGTACACTTTCGTTAATAAGCGCTTAATCCTAGTGCATAGAAGCTTAAACTCAGTAACATTACCACACTGCATGTACGTTTCTCTCTCTCTGAGGTGTCTCTGTCTTCTCCCTGCAGACGGCGAGACGGTATCTAGAGAGGGATGTTCACCCCCGGAAGTGGTAGTGAATGGCACGAGCGTGCCTGGAGGTGGTGGTACAGACTTTGCCAGCGTCCAGGAGGTCCAGTTCCTGGGCGTTATCGGACCGCTGGAGCAGAAGCGCGTATGCAAGATCAAGTGCTATAACGGCATCTGGGTAGGACCCCTCTGCACCATAGACCAAGGTTAGTGTAGCCTTTTTATGTGCCTTTGGCAAAATTAGTCCAATATTTTGTTAAGAGAAGGGACATTTTTGGCTCAGCTGTAGCTCCCGAAAAAGGGAATTATAGAGCAATACTTTTCGTCTCGTTTATGTCATCTCTGCTCGTTAAGGCGAATCACGATACGTGCCCTTTTTAAAAATACGACATTACTCTGGATAAGGTTATCTAATCTAAGGATTCGGGTTTACGGTTCGTCATGTCTCTAAGGATACAACGGGCTGATCCCGTGTCCATATAGAAAGTCCTTCCTAATATGTGGTTATTATGTACACCCAGAGCCTCATCTCTTCTAATTTTTCATAAATGGGTATTCCACAGGTAATCACGTGAGATTGCTAAAGCAGAGCACGAAGAAAAATAGAAAAGCATAGTTGGATGAACTCTTCATGTAACGGCATATGAAATACACTGCATATTTGAGAAAAAACGATTTCACGGTCATCGAAGGCATGCTGATAATCATATCTCAGAACTGTAAAAAGCGAATTATCCGAATGATTTCACACGAAAATTGTTTAATTTTACAAGTTATCACAGTTCATTGAAAGGGGCCCCTCTAACTGATTAACTAATTAAATAACCTTATATCTAATCTTTACAACTGAAGGAAAATACTCAGCCGGACATTACCAACACCTCTGCAGACCTAAAACCCAGTCCAACAGCCATAGAATTTGGGACGCATGATAAAACCATATTACGGGGTTATCAGGGAAGAATCATCCGATTACAACATTTAATATTTTCCATAATTACAAACAGAAAATTATAATTAATGTCAGTGTAAAGGAAAAATTTAAATTTTTTTTCACAGGTATTCGATATGACTTCCTTTAGTCAGCCATATAATATCATTGCGTTATGCCATTTCTTGCCAAACGCGTTCTAATGTTTCACTAATAACTGTTTTTAAAGCATCACAAATGCGTTGTTTAAGGTCGAGCACACTTGTTGGCAAAGGTGGTATGACACAAGATCTTTGACATATCCCCAAAGGAAGAAGTCGCATGAGGTTATGTCCGGTGACCTAAGAGGGTAGCTGTGTAGGACCAAATCATCGGTTGCACAGCTACCCTCATGGGTCACTGAGATTAACCCCATGTGTCTTCTTCCTTTGGGGATATGTCAAAGATCTTGTGTTCATACCACCTTTGCCTACAAGTTTGTCCGAACTTAAACAACGCATTTGTGATGCTTTACAAACAGTTAAGGCTGCTATGTACTAACCCCATTGGATTCGCTCACCTCAATGTTAACCTATGGAGAAAATTTGTCCACGGATTGCCGACTTGGATTCAAAGATTTTTTTTTAAAAATTGTACTCCGTCGTAGAGAAAGAAATTTTGCATTTGTGTACATTTTTTGTTTTTCTTAAAAAATGCAATTAATATTTTAAAATTTAAAATATTCGGGGGAAAATCTGGTATAGTGTGTTTTATACGCTCATAAATTCCTTCGGTGGACGAAATTTATAAAATGAATTCTATTGCGCTTTGCAGAAAAGTTCAGGCTATCTGACAATACCAATTTTATTTAATTATCAGCATTTATGTACCTGTAAATAGTTGAAAAAAATATATTTTAAATAAAAAATTTGGGGGCAGCACTTAACCCCCCTATAGAGAGAGAGCCATTACAATCCTTCAAAAATGTCAATCCTAAGGGGGCTGGAATTCTCGAACTGTCAACTGGACTCCTCCCACCACAAGAGTCTGCAAGAAGAGGAAAAGGGAAATACGATTTTTTTCTTAATTCATAGCAGTCTTAATAGTGAAACATTACAAAGTGTTTGATAAAAAAAATGTCATATCGCAATAATATACAAAAGGAAGTCATATCAAACACCTGTGAAAAAAAAATTAACATTTTCCCTTTACAATGACATATTAATTATAATTTTTCTGTTTGTATTTATGGAAAATATTAAATTTTGTAATCGGGTGATTCTTTCCTAATAACCCTGTGTATTAAACTATAAACTAATTATAATAATACAATAAATACAAAAAAAATCACACAGGTCACAAATGAATTGGAAATTTTCTGGATCCCAGAATCTCAATCCACTTCACTTGATACTTCACCGTATCTCGATACATCTTCTTGACTACTTGAGAAAAAAGGAGAGAGAACGGGTCCCGTTTGAAAGATCAGTGATCATCTAATATCCGAGTGCTAGAGGGTAAACTTAATCCTTCTTCTTTAAATATTTTGGAAGAAACTTAACGCGTAGAAAAGTATAACCCATGCGAAGAAGAATATTTTTTAAAGCCAATTAATTCACATTTTATAACATTCTTTAAATATTCCATTATTTTAAGATAACTCCATAGATAAGATGTATGTGTGTGACTTATTCGACCCGCTCTAGCCGTAGGCTAGACCAAGTCCAAGAGGCCAAAAGTTACGATGAAATCAGAAACAAGCAAAGGGTCTCTATAAATATCCTCCTTGGCCAAGCCCCAGGCAGTTTAAAATATGGTCAGGAGAGGCTTCAGCAGTATCGCATTTGGAGCAAAAAAGGTAAGATTTTTGCCCGTGATTGTAAGCAAGGCACTTTAGGTGTCCTTTAGCAAATCTGCTAAATCACCCCCTTTAAGTCCTGCTGTTAGCCTCAACGTGGCGGGGGGGAGTGGCTGTGCCCTTGGGCGGAATCGGTGAAGTAAGTCCGGAGATTTTCTCCTGGTAGGCCCACCCTAGGCTTGAAGGACATTCCGTTTTGCCAAGCTAATACAGAGGCTGTTCGCACATTTTTTAGACGATTTTGGTAAGCGGTAATAAAAAATCGATTGCTGCAAAAGAAATAATTGCAATTGTACTATGTTTTTAAAAGTCAAAATTATAGTCTGCGGCTTGAAAGTTTTGTTTTTTATTCAAAATGGCGTTTTTAACAAAGCGGTGGTTCGAAGGCTACATTTATGCTCTTTCCAAAGAGAAATATGCATACTCCGTTATCCAAAAACGATATGAGAGTCATGGTTTTGTGATATCTTGTGACTTTTAAAATCTGCATTGTCCAAACGTCGTCCCAAAACCCTTACAGGACTCTGGAAAGCTGTTCAGGAGGAATGGGATAGAATGCCTCTTCTGACACTTCAAAAGGCATTATTATCCTGGAAATTGCGCTGTCGAAAGATAGTTCAGAATAAGGGATGTCAAATAGAACATTTAAAACACAAGAATTTTATGTAATTTAGTTTTGTGAATACAATATACATCGTCTAAAAAATGTGTGAACAGCCTCTGTATCAACAGGACATGGAGCTAAGTCAGTCTTCTGCCTTCGGATGCTCCGGATCTCGACCCCCGAAAGCTGTTCCCCTTTTCCTTTCCAATTAGATGTATAGCTTTGTCTTATAATGTATACTGAAGCTATTATGGAGTTAACAGAATTTTCTATTAAAGCCTACATTTTTAATATGACGGAAAACCAAAAAACCCAAGTTAGTGAGTAGGGAATACGTAACACAATAAAGAGATTTGTATGAATTCTAGAGACTTTGCTTTTTCCTTAAATCAGCAATATAGATTAAAATATAACTTTACGGTATCTTCCTTTTTGATATCGCAAATCCTATAAAAAAATGCAGAACAAATTTTCTCTTTCTTCAATATTTGCTTCTATAAATGAAAAAAAAATCCCAAAAATGTTTCATCGAACTAGCGTCTCTGACACACATTTGTTTTTTCTTGTCCGTAGAGAGGATAGACTATCGGATTGCGAAACTTAAATTATCTTTCCTTTCCGGAGAGGAAATAACAATGTAACGTACAATTGCATGTCTAAGGTAATCGTTAAATAAATAATATTGTTATTAAGAATCAGAAATCTTTTATTGGTACAATCTTTTTGTTTTGATCGTTATTGGTTACATAGGACTGGGAATTTATTTATTTATTTTACTTTCTTTATTCATATCGAATGTATTTTATGATATATAAAATAATTTTAAGCTTCATTACAAGATGGATATATTTTGAAATATCTCTGATAGTTGATTCTGTCAATTTTAACTTTAAATAAAATAGATGGAATTCGACGTTCAGATCCCGTTTGTTTCTTTTTACAGTTTTCCATCATTAATAAGTTTTAGTTATTTAAAATTTTCATGTTCGTATAGATAATTTAGTTTAACACTTATCGCCTTTTAAATGTATCCTTTATTTAATGCTTATTCAATTTTAATGATTTTATTTCATTCTACATTTATACTTCAATGTATTATATACACTGCTGGCCACTGTAAATGCAACACCCTGAAGGAAACATGCAAATACATGAAATTTACAACATGGCATTAGCGGAGGTGAGATATGCAAATGATTAGAATTTCAACGCAGACGCACATCACGCGCACGGTGGCGCCACTTCAAAGCGCTATTTAGGCTTGGAGATTTCGACGATTCAAGTTCGGCAATTGTGTTTTTTCTTGTGGTTTTAAAAAAAAAAACGACAATTATGTCTCGTCGAAAACAGCGATAATCTTTTGATCAAGTATCCGAGTTCGACAGAGGAAGGATAGTGGCCTACCGAGATGTGGATTATCTTTCAGGGAAATCGGTAGTCGTGTTGGACGAAACCAAACAACTGTAATGCGGATATGTGATCGTTGGATGCAGGAGGGTACGACGGACCAGCGTGTTCGATCGCATCCACCTCAGCGCACCGCTTCACGTGATGACAGGCAAATTGTGCGCATGGCAGTGACGGATCGCTCAGTCACATCACGAACCATACCACAGCACAGTGCAGTCTGTAACGCATCATCCAGTGTCCTGCGCGTACCATGCGAACGCCGTTTACAGCAGAGTGGTCTGTCCGCAAGACGTCATTGCTTTGTCTAGCCCTTGACGCAGAACCACAGACGTCCTCCGCCGCCAATGGTGCGATGACAGAAGGATGTGGACGGCAAAATGGAATGAAATTGTCTTTACTTACGAGTCACGCTTCTGTCTGCAACACCACGATGTTCGCATTCGAGTCTGGAGACACCGTGAAGAGAGGATGCTGAACAGCTGCGTTATGCACCGCCACACTGGTCCTGCACCGGGTATTATGGTATGGGGCGGTATTGGATATCACTCTCGCACACCTCTAGTACGCATTGCCGGTACTTTAAACAGCCATCGCTACATCTCCGAGGTGTTGGAGCCAGTTGTCCTTCCTTACCTTCAGGGCTTGCCCACAGCCATATTTCAACAGGATAATGCGCGACCACACGTGGCACGCATTGTCCAACGGTTCTTCGTCAATCGCCAGATTGAATTACTTCCCTGGCAGCCTCGCTCTCCGGATCTTTCGCCGATAGAAAACATGTGGTCCATGGTTGCTCTACGATTGACCCAGATTCCATCCCCAGCTGCCACAGCAGATCAACTTTGGCAACGTGTGGAAGCTGCTTTGTCTGCTGTACCCCAAGAACTCGTCCAAAGTCTCTTTGAATCAATGCCGAGGCGTGTGGCAGCGGTGATCTCCAACAATGGCGGCTACTCTGGCTACTGATTTTGGCAGGAACCACACTTCACAGAAGTCTATAAATCTAATCATTTGATACTTGGTCAACATGTTATCTACAAAATAAATTTTGTTGTGATATCTCTTGTCTTTCTTGGTGTTGCAATTTGGGTGGCCAGCAGTGTATATATATATATATATATATATATATATATATATATATATATATGTGTGTGTGTGTGTGTGTGTATTATATACAGAGAGAGAGAGAGAGAGAGAGAGTGACTGACTGACTGAGTGAGTTAAGAATTAATTAGAAAAAGAATAATAATTAAACAATTTACAGGGGGGTGCTTCAGAATAATTAAATTTCATTAATTATCGTATTTCGAAACGCGCCAATTCTCAATCCTAAAGGAGGGAAATCCTCTTTTTGAGAATCTAAAAATAGTATCAAAATTAACCGCGCCCATTCCCCATCGCCGGCGCAGACGTCACGAGCATGAGCAGTAGTTTTAGAGGCTTCTGAGACAGTAGGTAAGTTAAGCAGACCGAGACGATTTTTCAGTGACAGCAGTAACACGTTAGAACTGCTCTGCGTTTGAGTTGGGCGGACGTTACGATGTGTGCCATCTTGGAGAGGTGGTTTACGTGAAGTTGGAAGAAATAATAAATATATTGAAAATAATTATTACGCTGCAACTCAACTAAATGATTATATATGACTGCAACATCTTCCATTAGAGCGGGTGTAATACCACGTCCGTCATATATATATATATATATATATATATATGTGTGTGTGTGTGTGTGTGTGTGAGAGAGAGAGAGAGAGAGAGTGAGAGTGTCAGTCAGTCAGTTTTTAATTGTACTCTTAAACTAGTTGGTACCCGTCAGAACATATCAACTTGATAGTAAATAAATGTACTAACAGACAAATTATTCGAGGTTTAATTCTATATATCGCAGACATAATTAAAAATAAAAATTGCAGAGAGAGAGCTAGAGAGATTCCTCGGAATAAACAAATTAACGTGTTTATGCGGCCTGGTGCTTAGTGAGTATTTAAAGCCATTTTTAAACATGTTACTAAGCAGGCGCGGAAATAAATTTTTAATTGTAAATTATCGCTAATGAATAGAAATTGCGGTTACAAAAACGAAATTTGACACATCTATAGGTTAAAATATGTTGTTTAAGACTAAAATGAAGTAAATTTATGCAGTACTTTTTTCTCACTGATTGCCCAAAGAATCGGCTTAGAAACTTAAATATATAAATTTACAGGTTTTCTCCTTCCAGAATTTTTTGACGCTAATTTTCTTTTATTGTTTTACTCTTCTTTCTATTTCTCTCTCTCAAATATATATAAATATATATATATATATATATATATATATATATATATATATACAGGGTGTCTATAAAACAACTCCGGGGTTTTAAAAATTCATATCTCACTAACTATAAAAGATAGCAAAATTTAGTCGATTTCTCTGAAAAGAGTAGCTCAAAAAGTTTTACTCATACCAATTGGGAATGTTTGTATCAACTGTTGGCGGCGCTGCAGGGCGTTGACCTTGAAATGACGTCGCGAAATTTGAAATGATGGCGACTCCGCAACAAAAGGCTCAATGTGTTATTTGGCTCATAG